>CM076187.1:20000000-20534909 GCA_038277355.1 Encarsia formosa
AAATTGCGAGGTTCCAGATATTTCTAAGTGCAATACGGTCCAAGGAGGAATTTTTTGAAAATGAGGCAAAAAATGGCTTTTTATAGGAAAAAGCCTACTTTTTAACACAGGGTCTATATGGGAAGTAGGTGAAAAAAGGCCCATTCTGGAAAAAGAACACTGAAGGGCTTGTTTTTATGATGAATAAAAACTGTGTGCAAAGTTTCATGAAAATCCAGATCCCAAAGGACAAACCATCTCCTTGTAAGATGAGAGGCTCAAGTAAATTATTGTTACTTGAGCCGCAAGAATAGCTGGAGATGTCCGATGGAGGTATCCTACAAAATGAGCTCTCCAATCCGCCAAAATGAACTCGTCGTTGAATCACGCTGACTGCTAGGATGATGAAGTGGCTGCAATATTATTGATTGCGGTCACTGAGATAAAAAGGATTACAGCACCCCTCACAAGGAACACTTTGCACTAAAATAACCCAAGATGAGCTCACAGGATCACACACAAAAAAAAAACTTAAGGTGAAACGAAAAATTCTCTGCTGCTTGCTACGAGAGCGCCAAAACGAGAAGTGAACAATGAGCAGCTGGCCCGGCGGTGTCAACCAACGACGGCAGCAGCGCCAGCCGTCCCAAGCTGCGCAGACGACGGCGTGAGAGCACCAGCACCATGTAGTTCTGCGTGGTCCAAGAGATGGCGCCACGCAGTCTACAAACTATTGATTTTTTGCTCGACGATGTGTGTGGAGTGAAATTATTGTTCGCTCTGCAACAATACTAGACAATAAGAAATATTTTTTCCGAACCCCTTATTAGGTCCTAACTAACGCTTCGTTACACGCTACGTACTATCCAAGCAACTCCCCTAAAGAGAGCCCCACTAAGCTCTCACGTGTGGGCTCCGCTCTGATAGACCACGGTAGAAAGAGAGAGAGAGCGAATGAGAGAGTGAGAGAGTTTGAGTATGGCGGTCTGCCGCTCGCTGCGCCGAGCCTAACCAGCAGTTCCGCCAGTTCGTGCCAACACCTTGTACGGCACAGATCCACGCTACCTCGTGCAGTAGCTGTAAACTAGCACCTATAATAAATTCACTAATTGCTTCATTTAACCGTCTGGCTTAATTATTTACCAAACCTGCACCCAGGATATATAGGACTCCTGAATAAATTGGATCCCTCAAGACCACTGATCCTACAGTGGTGACCCCGACTAAGAAGAAGACGCCCAGGATTCTTCCGTTTGCTGATCCCTTTGTGTCCACACGTAGTGGCGGTTGACCATCTCCCGCCAGCACTTTTCCAAATACTTTTCGCCTCGTCCGCCTAGAACAAGCGAAAAACCTACGAAAGACGGACAATCACGAAAGAATCACGGGTGATTCTTTCGTGAGGGGGGATTATTACCGAACAATTTCGAAGTCAGGGTTTCTTTAACTCCCACGTTTTCAGTCTTTTGAGAAGCAAGAGCTTCCGCAACAGCTCTAGAGACTTCCTGAGAGAAGCGGCGAGCCTTCGTTGTAGGTCTTCAACTGTCGGTTCTCGACAACGACCAAACGGCCATGATCATCATATCCATTGCCGTTGTCACCTGCCATGGCAAACGGAAAAGAGAGAAAGAAAAAAAAAAAACGCCGCATCCAGGACGCGAAAAAAAATACCCATATTTACAATGTATCACTAACCTAAATTATTTTATCTTTTTTGATTTTTTACGACACAAATTAAATATGATAAAATCATAGCGACTAATTTCCAACATTTTTGTTTGAATAAATTAATATTTTCAATATTTTTAAATTTGCCTCTCAACTCTTTTTCAAGAAGAGCAATATGCGTTAAGGGGGCTGCCATTATTAACTGATGAAATTCATACAGAGTACTTTTATACTTTTATATCCCTCCGTGCACCTGTCAATGTCCTTAGTGCTTCCTTAAAAAATAATTAAATTCAATAAATTCCTACCTCCTTGTCATACGAGTCTCCTTACCTGTACAGTTTTTATACCAATAATAAATAATGTGACCGTTTTTAAAAATAATACAATGAATGAAATTAATAATAAATTCGAAATTACCGCCAATTTCTAATCAAATTTCTAATCTTACCTAATCCCGGAGCTCCATAAGAAATGACACAGAGTTGCACCTCCTAGCAGATTCTCCTATAATATTTTGATCTAGCACGCCCATAGCCTACCTACTGCTATCTTGCTTGACATTGCTTTAATTAGAAAAATTCTAATTAATGAAATGAATTAATGGAATGAAATGAACATAGTCGTAGTAAAAATTAAGTCAACTTTGGGAGGCCATACGTAATATCCTGAAGAAAATTTTTAAAATCTGACTCGAAATTCTGAAAAAACAAGTATTTTTACTTAGAAAAAACATGACACAGTATTGAATTTCATTTATTTTTCGTATTTTCTGAGTACAAAACCAATGGACAATAAAATGTCAGCGTTGGACCAAATGGGTTAAGCTATCTTCAAGTTTGTTGAAAAAAAGAATAATCAAGGTTTAAAAAAATTTGAAATTCTAAAGGCAAATCCAAATTCCGAGAGAAAAAAAAAAACAAAAACAAAAAATAATAATTTAGTACTTAAAATTTCTTAAATAATGATTATTTCGACAAACTGAGGTTAGGATAAATCATCATAAGTTTAAAAGCGACCTCTTAACCTATAAGGGTTCTGCTGAACAGAATAATAAGAATTATTGTTTAATTTTCATTAATAACAAAATGTAAAAAGTATAAAAAAGGAGCGGACACGCCATGCGAGGGTATCTCGCGATGATCAGCTGTTGCTTGTGTGCACTCAGTTGGAATGGGGTGCGTCGTTCTTGTGTTGCCGAGTGACTCAAGTTGTAGACCTTGAAGCTGGAGTTTTCGCGTGTTGCCTGCAGCTACACTCGATGTTGCTAGTGGTATGTCCTCTGGCTTGCGCTGCAATGTTTTGATTGCCAAGAGTTGCTTGCTTTGATTTCGTAAGTGTGGTAGGTAACGTTGCGCGACCCATGCTGGACAAAGCGTGCCTGAACTTTGGCGGTTTCGTTCACTTTCGTTGCTTACTATATAGTTTCGCTCGGTGATATGCAGGCGATGCCCACCTGTGTGCACTGCTGCTTAGCGCACGCGCAAGATGGCTGCTGCAGTCTTTCTCCAACGTTGCGGCTGGCTCTAGGCTTTAGGGCCTGTGATCATTTCGTTGGCCAGCCGCCGCTGCTGTATCTCCTTTGCGCTTGGTTACAAAATGGCCATCCGACTGATTAAATGTGGTTTGACGGCATCCTCCCTGTTGGCTTCAGTCGCAATGGCGAAAATTGCTTCTTCGCCGCTTTTTGAATGTTAGCTGCGCTATTTGCAGACGTGGGAGGCTAGGTGTGAGTTTTTTTTCCTTGGTTTTGTGCCCCAGCTAAATTGACACTGAGCTTCGCGTGTAACTAACTCTTTATTATTTTATTTTTTGGTGAACAGCACATTACTTTCTGGCACCGGTCAATCCGGTTTCTTGAAGGACCAAAGTGTTTTCGATATTTTACAAGTAAACTTTGTAGGAATTAAAGGAATCGAGAAGAGTGGAGAACACTGGGGTCAAAATTTAAAAAACGATTGAAACGAATAACACGCGATACGTGTTGATTAAAACTTAATTACACGAGAGCAATTACACTTGCCGTTTTGGCCGAGACCCAATCTCTCGATTTTCTCAACTTTTAACTTTCTTGGCACATTTTAGTTTAGAATAATCTGTGACGCGAGGTATCGGCGTTTACGGCAAGAAAAGTGAGAACGACTGACTCGGACGGATGTGACCCCTCGGTTCACCCGATCGATGTTGACGTGCGTTCGACTCGCATGGTGATTTTGAGACACTATAATTCATGCGTCAAATCCGAAACATAAAAAGTTAGAACATAAATACATTGTGTTTATAGACGAATTCATTTTTGCAGCATTTTTGAAACCCTCCAACAGTAAACAATAAATTTGTATGTACACATTTAATTTTTAGAGTATATTCTGAAATGTACCGTCGTTTTATTGAATTATTGATTTTTTTATTAGTTTGAGCTAGATAATGTAGTTTTTATAATATAGAAAGGGCGACTGTCTCCGTCGAGATAGATGGTTTTATCGATTTCGAATGTCAATGGAAAGGAATAAATTTTCAAAATTATCTTTTTCTATTAAAAGATTTTATAAATCACAAGTTTTCTGAAAAATAATGAGTAACGAAGAACTTTACGCAAGAGTTTACGTCTTTTTTAATGAGATTTCATTTCTTTCGCTTCGTATGTATTTTTTAAAATTATAAAATAATATTCTTACAGATTAAAAGTTCTGTTATAAAGGCTATTCAGATAACATACAAAAAAAATTTTTTTTAATTGTAAGATCATGTAGAAATTTTTTTCAGAGATACAATGAGTTTACAAAGTTTCTTGAAGCCCCACTTTCTGAACAATGGGCTGGATTACCTGGAAACGGGTACTCAAATACGCCGGCAGCACTATGGAGGCAGCCACGAAATTCCAAATCTATACTGCCACTTCCTTATCAACCAGCTGAAGAGACTTGTATTTACTCCAAAAATTGGCGTGATCATGAAGCTGAAAATGGAATTGGAGGAGCAATAGTAACCCCTCATGGGACAATATTACTTAGATTACACAACAAAATAAGGGTTGACATGACGATTGACCGCGCCATCCGTGTGATCAATTTTAAGGTTATTAAAAAAAAAATTTTCAGTCGTAATACCACAAGTGCTCCAAAATTTGCTATAATTTTGGAGCACGAGGGGTATTCAGCTAGATTATTTTCCCCAGCTAAATTTTAACCCACAGAAACGCAAAATTTTACATTTCTGCGGAATAATAGCCTTTTTATTTCTATTCTTTAAATTACAGAGGATGTAATGTAGGATATAACCTACATTTCATTAGTAAACAAATCAATTCGAATTGCTATGCTTCGAATTGGAAAAAACCGAAAAATTATCGGAATAATTTTACCTACACTCCTCCGCCAAATGTCAATACGGCGTTTCTATTGGTTGAAATTCAGCTCAGGAAAATAATCATAATAAAACTTAAAAGTACCGACTAGTGAAATTTCAGTTTTACACCAAGATAAATTAATGAAACTGAAAGTTCAAAAGTTGGTTAAATACTTCATGAAAACTTGTGTTAAACGCAACACATACTATTGAGGGGAACTTTTGGTAATTTTTCAGCCAGACTTGTGAAGCTTACGCCCGCAAAAATTTAATATTTTAGAAAATGAAGGTTTTTAGGACCACTCGATTTCTCAAAAAGTAAAAAAGCACCGATATATATACTGGCGTATCTCGCAGCATACACAATAAACTTGAGAGGATCTTTTCTATAATAATTTTTAAACTTTAAAATATTATTACCTTCTTCAAGCATTACAATGCATCCTTTATTTTATTTGACCGCATTCTATTTTGTTATCATAAAGACTGTAACCTTTTGTTACACTGCGGTCGGAAGGACCGGATAATTAATCAAACAATTAATACAATAATAATGAACGGGTTCGTAAGGAAGTTGTGAAGAAAAACCACTGAATACTGTAATAAAATTACAGTGTTACCTTTTGTAACACTGTAATTTTATTAAGTAATTATAAACGGTTAAAGGACCGTGCAAGCGAGCAGGGGCTTAACCCAGTGAACGAGACAGAGAAAGTTCGAAGACTTACACGTCAGCTCCTGAAGTTCTTAGCGGCGGTTCCGGGTGTACAATGATGCTCGACGACGTTGTCGGCACCCTGGCGCAGAGTCGGAGGATGAGGCAGCAAAATGTCGCAATATTTCCACGTGAACAATGCACTAATTAACGACGCGTACAATATTTGGCGGTCGCGATCTCAACGTGGGCGCTGCTGCTACTCAACTCCCGAGCCTGCTGCCAGTCAGCCGGCGCGTAGCTTCCCCTCTCTGTCTCTCTCACTCTCGTGCTCCGCACTCGCTCGAGCTGCTGCTTGCCGGTGTTGATAAGGGGTTAGCGTTAATGCTAACTACAATTTTATTTATGTGAAGCCCAGGGGAGATGTACCGGAGTTATATCGCAATATTTCCACGTGAACAATGCACTAATTAACGACGCGTACACTGGCCGGACACCATATCGTTCCGAGGTTCGAATTGGTGCTCGAAATGTGACCGTCAGAACCAATTTTTTTTTGTACCAATGGTACCAACCTTCGTCTCAAGCGCGCTAAACGTTAGTAAACTTAACCTCATCAGATGAGAGAAATTTTTTTGCGCGCGTAGGACGAAGGTTGGCATTAAAAAAAATTGATTCTGACGGTCACATTTCGAGCGCCAATTCAAACCTCGGAACGATATGGTGTCCGACCAGTGTACAATATTTGGCGGTCGCGATCTCAACGTAGGCGCTGTTGCTACTCAACTCCCGAGCCTGCGGCCAGTCAGCCAGCGCGTAGCTTCCCCTCTGTCTCTCACTCTCGTGCTCCGCACTCGCTCGAGCTGCTGCTTGCCGATGTTGACAAGAGGTTAGCGTTAATGCTAACTACAATTTTATTTATGTGAGGCTCAGGGGAGATGTACCGGAGTTACCCGTTACAAGACTTGATTTTGAATAAAAATAATTAATTCAACCATGCTTTATTCGACTATGTTTACTAGGAATAAAACTACTTAAATTTTTTATCCAACAATAATGAGAGGTAAACTCATCTTCAATGTAACAGGTCTATATTTGTAGGTTTTTCCTCTTTTGTGATTCAAATAGGAAACACTTTATTTTCCTCAATAACGTAAACATTGAAGTATTGTTATTTTATTCAAACACTGGAATTTGATGTAATGGAGTAGGAAAGTCGATTCCAGTTGAATTTAACTCGTCGTATTCAAGATAATACATTTTACGATCCGTATGATCTATTCAAGGATATAGCGCTTACATAATAGCAACGGCAAAACAATCGTCTTCATTGATTTTAATATTCAAAATACTGTTTTTATTTTAAAATCATTTTGGAAGATCAATTTATGAACCTGCATACATAAGATTCTATTTTTCAATGAACACAGCCAAATCTAAGAATTGTGACAACGTCCATTGTTCTACGATTTTTTCTTTATACCATCAATATAGGTCTGTGTTTAAATTTCAATTTAACATATTCTTCTAGTCCCAACAAAAAATATGCTGAGAGTACACAGAACACTTTGATAAAAAAATGTTTAGCAATTTCACGTTTCACGTACTCGATCACTTTCACTTTTGCTGCTTCCAAAAACTTGCGTAGGTCAATGTACGTTATGTTTGAAATCAAACCTGCTTTGATGCAAGCCTTAAAGCACGACTCCACTTCACTGTATTCAAGGTCACTATTACTTTTTGCAGACGCGCACATTGATTTTATTCGGCACAGTCCAGCTTCCAAGGTCATCCGACGAGATATTGGAAGTTTTAAAGTTAAATATGACTAAATCATAGCGACTACTTTCCTACATTTTTGTTTGAATAAATTTATATTTTTAATATTTTGATATTCGTCCCTCAACTCTTTTTCACAAAGAGCAATATGCGCTAGAGAAGATGCCATTGTAAACTGATAAAATTTATACAAAGTACACATTTTTTATATTACACCTGCCCTTATAGTCATATGCAAAAATTAAATCGTCTCCCTGGTGTTGCAAAATGTGTGTCCACTAGGCAAGCAAGCATAATTTACTTGTTTATCATAACAAATTTTATATGCATATTTAAAGCTCGTGGGAAATGCACACCAACCACCCCACCTTTTATGTTCTTCCATAAGATTTTCATTTTTTTCTCCACATACAAATTTCACTGTTGCAAGAAAAGCATCTGATCCTGTCGATTTTACCGGTATAGTAAAAACCTGCTTCGGGTAATTGTTCTGGAGTAATACAAGGGTTTGGCCATTTTTTTAAAGACTCGAGGCGTTTTTCGTAACGATTTAACATACGATTCATTATACACTTTTTAATCTGATCTATGGACATACTGATGAAATTCATACAAAGTATACACTCTTTATATTGCACCTGCCTTTATAGTCATTCGCATATATCATCCCCCATGCCTCCCCCCGTCACCTGCTCAGAGCTGCTAGCAGACGACGCGCCTATAGTATTTTTGTCGAGAACATCCATAGCCCCACTACTTTCAAAAGTTTATATACGGTGCTTTTTAATAGTTAAAAAAATAAACTAAGACCTACCGCCCAAGGATTTTGTTTATTGAATAACTATTGTAATAAGGTCTCGTAGAATGTGATTTTTGCGAGAATATTCTCGCAGAAAAGAAGCAATCGAGTGGTCCCAAAAACATAAATTTTCTAAAATATTTAATTTTTGCGGGCGTTAGCTTCACAAGTTTTTTTCAGCCTATTGGCGATACAAGTGCAGAAGAATTCGTCGGCTTTACGTGTGATAGATCTTAACAAGTATTGTAACGTCTTCAAAATTAATTTACTTTATGATTAAATTTATAAATGGCTGAAAAAACTGTTTTAGATTATTTTAGAGGTTTCATAAATTATTTTTACAGCTAACATAGTTAGTTTCTTGATATTAAAACGAAAATAACCATAACAAAGTGTTACATTTCTTACATACCCGTTCAAATCAGGCAACTCATCACACGTAGTGCACACCATTTATCTGTACTTGTATCGCTAATAGAAATAATGATGATAAAAATCTGAAATTTTTCTTTCACTTCTATTTTTACCTTTCTCCATTGATACTATAAATAATTTTTTATTTTTACTCCCAAAAATTTTAAAGTTTTTCAAGAAAAGAGCTGAAAAATTGAGTAAACATCCAATCCATGCAAGAAAATCAAGCTATTGTCCTTCAAAAAGTTAAAAAAAAGAAATTTCAAATCGGTTAAAAAACAAAAAAGTATATATGATTTGAAGTGAGGTGTTAATTTTCTCCAACGGTCCAAAACATACATGATTTACTTCTCAAAAGTTTATGAAAAAATAAATGAATCCAAAAGGAATTTTGGGTATGAAGCTTTATGCATTTGCTAGACATAAATATAAGTTTTTTTTTTTTTATTTGACCTCTACTAAGGGCAGTGCTTACCTAAGGTAGAGTGAAATTTACTGTTTATGCAGCTAATGAGAAACATTAATTAAAAAGGTAAGGAAAAAAACGTAAATATATTTTTTTAAATCATAAATAAAACAAAAGATTAGTTTATTATAAGTGACATTGTATTTGATGTCCAGGCAAAATAATAACAAGATGTTGTTTGTTAAGCTATTTTACTACACAACGTTTCAAGGGTATTACCCCCTCCTCAGGTGTCTAAATAAAATGATTACGTTTTTATTACATTTTTTTTACATTCTACCACTGTACCTACTCACATGCATACAATTACCCATATGCTTATTCTTAGCCTTGTTGGGCGAAGCCCTCTTTGGTGGATTTTCAGCAATTTTATGTTTATCGTACACTATTTTATGATCTTGAAATAAGATATTTGTTCATTAAACTTCTTGCTGATAAAAATTTGTCCATCAAAGAAAATAATTTTTTCTTTGAAAAAGCAAAAAGTGGTTCCTCATGAATATATTAACAGACAACAGAGATGTATAAAATGAGGTTATAATAAAAAAAAAGTTTAAAACAATTTTTGAATTTGATAAGTTCCAAAAAATATTAACAGAAAACTGATTTTAATTTTTTATACATTTTTATTAAATAAAAAAAAAATTAACCTGCAAAGAGGGATCTATGGTAAACCAACGGCTAATTAACAGCTTATGTTTTAAAAAGAGAACTAGAAAGGTCAAAGAACTTTTTTCTCAAAAATAGTGCGTAAATTAAAATAATCAACAAGTATAAAATTTTTTTAGAAAAATCCTTGTACATTCCTTTTTTTACTTAAGTTTTTACAAATTAACTTTTTCTTGTTCTTATGTCTGTTTGTAATTTTGTGCTTTCTCGCTTCTTAACCATTTTATACTTAAACTTCTAACCCTCAACCTACCCGCTGGCACACCCTTATGTTTACCATTGTACCTACCGTCAGATCTAATTTTGTGTCTATTCAGGTACCTACCATCTTGTCTACCCTTTTACCTACTCTTTACTTACCCTGGTGTCCATTTCTGTGCCTACCCTCTTGCCTGTACGTACCCGTCTACCTATTTTAGTGCATACCTTAGTACTTATCATCGTGCTTACTATTGTTCTTAACCTTGTTTCTACTTTTGTAGCTACTCCTCTGCCTACCCTCTGCCTAGTGTTGTTATTATTCTGGAATTTTTTTTTGATAGATATGCACAATGATACCGGAGGGAATTTTGTCTGTAGGCATGGTTTTTCGTTTGAAAATTAACATTGGTGGTAATTTAGTATCGTCTGCTGCAAATGAGAGAACCACTGTGTAATGAGTTTTATCGTGGCCACTAGTTTTGATGGTGACAGTGCTAACACCTTTTTTCAACTGTTCTGTTTGAACGTAGATCAAAATTCATTGCCGTTTTATCTATGTTGTAAATATGTCCAAGTTTAAAAAAAAATTCTCGGCGGAGTCGGATGATAAATCGATGAAAAGAAATAATTTTTTCTTCGTATTCTTCTGGCATTTTTCGACAAAGCTTAGTTTTTACTTGCATTCTCAATCCATAACGATTCATAAAACGATGACACCAGGACGATTTGCCATTAAAAGTCGTTAGGACACGTTCAGTAGCTAGTTTCCGTGCTTGATTAATTATCATTTTGGTTGATACGCATGCACCTTCGCTTCGTTGTTCTTCTATCCAGATCTTGAAATTTTTCTCCAATTCTGGCCAAAGCGGATTTCCTGCGCGTTTCAACGCTCGCTTTCCTTACCCTGCTTTTAACAACTGAAGTTTTTCACTTTGCCAGGGTGTTAATGATGCTTCTTTAGGTGGTCGAAAGTGGTGGTCGAAGTGATGTGAAGCCGCTCTATTCCGTCTTTCCAAAGTTGGACTGTTTTAAAAACCAGCAAAGTGAATACTGAGTCCGTATAACTGACTGTTCTCAGGTGGCCCACACTCAGGTGACCGTAAAAGTCAAAACCCCGCCTCCTGAGATGCTTACACGAAAAATAAAGTGAACAAATTTTGTAGCTCAGCGTATAAGACGCATCTCACTTTTTGAAGTGCACTTTTAAAGCACGAAAGTGCGTCTTATTCGCCGGGAAATACGGTACAAATTATAAGGGTAAAAACCCAGTTACAATCTACCACATTCTTACCATTTGGGAGTAATACAATTTTTCATGTATCGTTTTTAAGCAGTGAGTTAATCTCACGTTTTATTGCTTGCTCCCACTGAAGTATATTATCGCGATCCTTTATTTCGCTGAATAATTATCTCATACTACCAATTTCGCAAAAGTATGATAAAAATACTCTTCATTGTATGAGATAAAAGGTTTATTTTTTATCCTATTGCTTCGGCGTAGATTGTTATCACTCAAGTCATTTTCAGATCCCACTTCGTTGGTGGTTCCTTCAGCAATTTTTCTTTTATTGATTTTACTTTTATCCTCCTTAATGATTATAGACTTTCATCATTTTCATGAGTTTTACTGATTTTTAAAGTATTATCAGTTACAACTTTAAATCCCTTTTATCATACTAAAAATGCTCACATAGTCTTGGTTATATAAAATCAATTTTATCAAAGATAATATCTCGTACAATGTTAAATTTACCTTAGTTTGAAAAAAATATTTTGTAACTTTTTGGCTCGTAACCAACATGTATACTTTTAAAAGATCAGCTATCGAATTTTGCCTTTTGATTTTTATCAAGTGGGTAAGCAGTACTCCCAAAAACCCACAAAAACCTCAAAACGTGGTTTTTTACTTTGCCATAATTCATAAGGAGTTCTCTGATAATTGAATGCCCTCGAAGAAGTTATATTTCATAAATGAGTCGCGTTTGAAATTGCTTCACCCCATAATCCCTTAAGAGTGTATCTCATCTGCAAAAGTGCACAGAAGTTGATAAAAGTTTGATAAGATTTCTAAGATTTTTTTTTTTTTGGGTATTACATTGTTACAAGCAGTAACGTGCACGAAAGCCGTACAACTTCCCTGGGCATTGATAGTATTAATTGTAGCCGTAAACTACAGTATTATTATAAACCAGCGAGCAGCAGCTCGGGCAACAAGCGTACGCCCTGATAGAGAGAGTAAGAGAGACGGACAGAGTACCATGTGTGCCGCCGGCTGGTCGGCGACACACGAGGTGGGCCTGAGTTGAGTGGCAGCTAAGCGGCCGCGTGGATCTTTCGAGTGACCTAGCATTGGTCTTAATTTTACTAACCGGGAAGCTAAGCTGCTACCGGCTCCTGCCGTAACGGGGAAAGCCTCACGTTTTGTAATTCGTTTATTGTGAATGTTAAGCGTGCGCTTATTACTCTTGGAGCCGCAGTTGCAGTGTGTGAGTATCTCTCCCTCTCGTTTACTGGGCTTTGTCCCTACTGGCTTGTACGGTGCGCGTGGTTTATAAAAGAAGGAATAAAGTGTGTAAGTTACACATGTAACTCTGTTTGTTCTAATTAAATTCCCAAAGATCCTTCAAGTCCGAACCTTTTATTTGACAAAGCCATTCCGGCTTTGGACGTAAGGCATAACCTTACAACTGGCATCCCTTGTGATCTTGGAGAATTTAAGAGGATTTGAGTTTTCTGTCCACCGAGTGATTTAGTGTGTGTGGAAAAAAAAGCGCGTAACGTTAAATGTGTGTGAGAGCAAATTCCTTGATAGTACGTGCCAAGGTCGAAGACGGTGCGTAGGCAGTGTGCAATACGCGGGTTTGTTATTGTTTTGGGTCGGCACGATTTTTCGAAACTTGCCGGCGGTAAACAGTTCGCTGGGCAGTAGTAAAGCGAGCGCGACTAGTAGAATTTTTGTGGTTTCTCTTTTCTTCTTTTTCCCCGCTTTAGGTTTAGCAGAGTCATCGAGGTGCTGCAACCAAACAACGTAGTTATGGTGGAAGATTGAATTAAAAAAATAGCGTAGAAGGGATATCATGGTCAGCACCTGGGGGTTGTTGTTGATCTTTCGGAGTGCTGTTAAATATTGCTATCCTGTAGAAAGAATATTTAAGAGACGTTGTTATCCGGGCTGGTGGGTAGTGATTTTCCTAGCTCACCCCGACTGAGCTGCTTCGTCTTGCTGTCTTGCGACTTTGTTAACTACTTACTGCCCAAGTGAACTTTAGGGAATCACGCAACGCGGTAATTGTTCATTGTATGTAAGTGTGCGTGTGTTGTGTGAAAGGATTGCAACTTATTTAGGCAGTCAGCTACTGGAGCCAAAATGAAGCAGACAGAGTGGCTCGACTTTAGGATTAATGGCAACGATTACACCGTATCCACCGACATGCTAGAGGTCGTATTCCAATCATTGGGGATAACCCCGAACAACTCAATGACAAGAGCGGAAGAAAATTCGCATAGAAATGACTCTGAAATTTACATAACAGTGGGTGTGCCTTTCAGGCCAGACTGCCGGAGATCTTTCGCGACCGATATGTTCTCCCAAAGTCAGCATCGTAGTAAGGGATGCTGGGGGAGGGGGGCGCGAGTCCCCGGAACCCTGCGTGTACCCTGGCATGAATGGGCAGGCACCAGGCAAGATGGAAATATATTTGTCACACCCATTGTCATATTCAAATTTGACCATGCAGCCAGCGGGTGTAGCAAACAGAGGCCGTATCGTGCGTGGCTGGGAGATAAGATTCTCGGGCGTTCCTGCGGAAAACATCGAATAATTTCTACAGCGAATGGAGGAATGTCGCCAGCTGGACAGACTACACAAGGACGATATCCTGTTGGCCTTAAGCGAACTGATGTCAAGGGTGGCCCTACATTGGGCCCGACAACACCGTAATGGCTGGAGGAATTATGACCATTTTAGGCAAGCTGCGAGCCGAAATTTCGGGCTTGACATCGGAATACAAGTGAGGCTAAGGCAAGAAGCCGAGCGGCGCACCCAAGGAGAAGGTGAGTCCGTGATATATTATGTAACGTGTCTGCGGGCGATTCTAGACCGGTTAACCCCACCGATGGGCGCTGCTCCAGCGCTGGACCTGATCTACAGAAATCTGCATCCTGAAATTGGAAGATTCCTTCGTTGCGGCACCATGCATAATATTGACTCGTTAATCGATCAGGAACAAGTCGTGGAGGGCGCGATAGCGACAAGCAACTGTTATCAGCCACCTCTACTGTCGGAAGAGTCGTTGATGCCCGACGTGGCATAAGATGTCAGGAAGAAGACGTCGGCAACTGCAACCTCGGTTGCAGCCGTGCAAGAAGTCAACATGGCGAAGGTCGACATCAAAAAACTGGTGGAACAAGCGATGAGCGAGCGCTACGAAGAAATGAGAGAGGCTCGTATCAAGAGGAAGTAGGACAAGAAGTCGGCTGATCCCTCGGATAAGCCAAAGTCCCCACCGTATGAAAGCCTGATAAAAAATTCGTTATCCTCGAATCTACAGCAAAGAAAGAGAGGAAAGAAAATACCGGCTGAGTCCAACGATGAAGATTCGGATTCTGGCCTGGTTAAGAAAGAAAGGCTGATATGTTGGGATTGTCAAGCCCCAGATTACACACGTAGGACGTGTCCTCAGTGCAATCCGAAAATCCCCAGCGGGGGCTGGAAATAGTTTTCCGTCCTGGTCCAAGATCGAGGAAAGGACCTCAAGTATGGTAAAGGCGAAAACCGAAGAAGTCAAAGACTTCATCCGGTTGTTGGATGCTGTGCTTCACCCACATCAGGATGACGAACTGAAGGGGTATCAAAACCGATACTTCTAGAGGTCACTTCTCTCGATGGACTAGAGGTGAGTTCGCTCGCTTCAATAGGTTTGGCAGACCTGAGCTCTAGTGAAAGTGAGTTTGTAGAGTGGAAAGACGCTACTTACATCTCTTGATCGGGCGCCTTGGAGCAGTACGATCGAAGTTTTTTTTTTAAGAAAGAGAACGATTCGCATGTATCCGAAAGAATGCGGGGAAAGCGATATTTCTTCGGTGGTACAGGATGGTGAGGACGAAGAGCACGATACTCTGTTGAATGTCCACACGTGTGAGCCACACGTGTGGGCCACACGTGTGGCACACGTAACATTATTTTCAAGTCGATGATTATAAAAGGGAATAAAATATGGATATAGGTAATTATTTAATGATTTTATATCCTCTTATGTCATAAATAATAAAAAAAATTGGTTATTTTTTTTATTTTACGTGCTTTTCTTTAACTCACAATGTTTCGTCGTCGTCGTCGTACGTTCAAAACTGCCAAGCTCTAGAACTTGGAGCTTGTAAGACCTGGAGGTCTGAAATTTTTCAGAGGGTCTAGGTTCGGATGACAATACATGAATCCGTAGTCACTTATCGACCTGGACCTCCAAGTCGCCGATGACGGGGGTACTTGAGGGAGTCATCTCCGAGAATTTGGGATAAATTCTTCGGGGATGACTTTGAGGAAAGTTCTAGAGTATTTATCGAGGCAATTTGAACCTAAGTACCATGGTCACCGATGATGGGGTTACCCGGGGTACCTGGGGGTCATCTCCGAGAATTCGAATCAAATTCTTGGGATATGACTTAGGATAGATTTTGGGGGTGTTTCAGGGCATATGAGGAAGAAGTTTGAACCTGGAGAGCCAGGTCGATGATGACGGGTGTACCTAGGGAACCTGGAGGTCATCTTCGAGAGTTAGGAACAATTTGTGCGGAAATGACTTTAAGAGGTGTTATAGAGTATTTATCGAGGCAACTTAAACCTAGGTACCCAGGTCGCCGATGACGGTTGTTCCTGAGGAACCTGGAGGTCATCTTCGACAGTTTGGGCCAATTTCTGCGGGGATGACTTAAAAGTTCTGCATTTTTGTTCAACTAAATTATACTTCTCGGAGATGACCCCCAGGTACCCCAGGTACCCCCATCATCGGTGACCTTGATACTAATGTTCAAATTGCCTCGATAAATACTCTATAACACCTCTTTAAGTCATTTCCGCACAAATTGTTCCTAACTCTCGAAGATGACCTCCAGGTTCCCTAGGTACACCCGTCATCGTCGACCTGGCTCTCCAGGTTCAAACTTCTTCCTCATATGCTCTGAAACACCCCCGAAATCTATCCTAAGTCATATCCCAAGAATTCGACCCGAATTCTCGGAGATGACCCCCAGGTACCCCGGGTACCCCCATCATCGGTGACCTTGGTACTTGGGTTCAAATTGCCTCGATAAATACTCTATTACTTTCCTCAAAATCATCCCCGAAAAATTTAGCCCAAATTCTCGGATGACTCCCTCAGATACCCCCGTCATCGGTGACTTGGAGGTCCAGGTCGATAAGTGACTACGGATTCATGTATTTTCACCCGAACCTAGACCCTCTGCAAAATTTCAGACCTCCAGGTCTTACAAGCTCCAAGTTCTAGAGCTTGGCAGTTTTGAACGTACGACGACAACGACGAAACATTGTAAGTTAAAGAAAAGCACGTAAGATAAAAAAAAAAAAAACAATTTTTTGATTATTTATGACATAAGAGGCTATAAAATCATTAAATAATTAACTATATCCGTATTTTATTCCCTTTTATAATCATCGACTTGAAAATAATGTTACGTGTGCCACACGTGTGGACATTCAACAGGGTAGCGTGGCAGAGGTAGATGCGAGTGGCTAATTGTTAGTTTTCTCGCATAGCTATCTGTGACCTAAGTGACCGTATCTGGATAATACTAACTAAATTCCATCTTAACCAAACAAAAATTCGCAAGCATCCCTTATGGATGCGGAGAAAGTGATATTTCTCCGGGCGTTAACCCACCGGTGTTATGACTGGGATTTCAGCCGAGCTTCGTGAGGATTGCAGCTGTTTTCAACTTTGGTGGCAGACCCGAAATCTTACAAGATCCTGAAGGACGTAGGACGAGATCGATTGCGTTTGGATGGAGGAGGATTTTTTCTAGATTTTTTTGTTAGATTTGTTTTATAATTCGCAAGATTTATTACACATTTTGATATTTTCATTACGTGCGAGAAAGTCAGACCTGACTTTGCGCTCCAATTTTTTTTATATGCTGTAACTCTAGTAAGTGCATAGAGTCAGAGTAGTCGTTCAATTTTTTTTTCTGCTCGAGTGAGCGTGTAGAGTCAATGAGTGATACTTTATTGAATGTATGTATGAGTGTTAACCAATCTGCCGTAAAACGAGTGAGCAGGGGAAATTTTGCTTGATTTTTTATTTTCTTTTGTTGATGAGATTATTTTTTTTTTTATTATCTTCAAGTAAAAACTTGGCTCGATGAAGGAGTTGGTCGAACTGGCACACATTGGTTACCAGCGTCTGGGGGAGGGGGGTTGTAACGTGCACGAAAGCCGTACAACTTCCCTGGGCATTGATAATATTAACTGTAGGTGTAAACTACAGCATTATTGTAAACCAGCGAGCAGCAGCTCAGGCAATAAGCGTACGCCCTGATAGAGAGAGTAAGAGAGACGGAGAGAGTACCATGTGTGCCGCCGGCTGGTCGGCGACACACGAGATGGGCCTGAGTCGAGTGGCAGCTAAGCGGCCGCGTGGATCTTTCGAGTGACCCCGCGTTGGTCTTAATTTTATTGTTGAAATATAGCTAAATATTATAATATAAGAACCGTGTCACCATCTATTGTCTCGACGCCGGACGGTGAACACGAATAGAATATGTGTATGTGTGAGAGAGAACGCATCACGCAACTACGTCACGCGACGCGACGCGACCAGTTGAGTACTGTACTAGCAGCTGACCAGTGCGGAGCACTATGCTCGCATGCGGATAATTTGTAACCTTACTATTAAATAATAATTAAATACTATTAATTAACCACAAAGTGTTTCACTAATTTGATCTACCTCTACAATAATCCCAACATGGTAGCAGAGCGTAGTTTAGTGTAATAAGAAAGTGTGGTTGTTAAAGTGAAAACATGTGCTCCTAAAAAATTTTTTGTTCTACTTCTTCTATAATAGAGGAATAGAATTAATTGAAAATATAGCTGTGATTGATTATAGCTTAGAAGCTAAGTAAGTAGGAGGCGTGAAAAGCCTGTAGAAAAAATCCGTGCAAAAGGTTGATGCACAAGGATTTAATTTTGTGAAACCGCATGGCGCGTCGCGAGGTTAAGCGAGCGCATAGCGATAAGTAAGGTTAAGCACATGTTGAGATTTTTTGAAAATTGAGTTTTTGAATTAAATGAAAAGTGAACAGTAAAATGCTTCATTTATTTTAAGAGTATTTTGAAAAGTGAAGGACATGACTAATGATAAACTTTGTGAGAAATAATAAAAAATAAGGTTAACTAAATGTTTAATTGGTTTGGTTTAAAAAAACAAAATAAAGAAGAAGAAATAAATAATCTTCTGAAAGAAATAAATGATCCAAATTTTAGATTGAGCGAAGATCAAAGAAATTATTTAAGAATATTTTTGAGAAATTTGAAGGAAGTTTTGATTTTAAAATATATAGTGGGTAAAAAAGAGAATAAAACAAATTTAAAAATAAAAACGGCTAGAAATAAATCTAATGATTTTAATGATGGAATTGACATGTTTAATGGTCAAGAGTTCGAGAATTGGAAATTTAGTGTTTTAATGATGCTAGATTGCAAAGATTGTTTAGAACAAGTAGAACGAGAAAGAACTTTAAATGATGATGAAGATGCCTGGAATAAAAAAGAAAAGTTAGCAAGAGCATTTAAAATAAGTAAAATTTCTAATAAACAATTAGAATATATAAAAGAGTGCAAATCAAGTCTCGAGTTAATAAATGAATTGAAATCAATGTATGAAACAAAATCTACTGCACTACAAATAATAAATAGAAATAAAATCGAATCCATAAAATTAAAACATTGCAATACAGTGGAAGAATTTTTTGTAAAATTTGAAACAGCGTGCAATCATTATACAGCCGCTGGTGGAACATTATCCGAGTCAGAAAAATTAAGACACATGCTAAATGTTTTACCAAGCAATTATAGCTATATTGGTGATTATCTGGATTTATTGCCAGAACAACAAAGAACTATGGACTTTGTAAAATCAAAAATAAAAGAAAAAAGTTTAAAATCGAGTTAACAAAGTGAAAATAAAACAAATGTGAGTACCTTTAATACAAAGGTAAAAGGAGTTTGCTACAACTGCAACAAACCTGGACATTTGCAAAAACATTGCAAACAAAATAAATATGGACAATTTGGTCAACACGGCAGTGAACGAGGCAGAGGTGCTTATCAGCAACAGCACTACAGAGGACAAAGTAGTTCTGAACGAGGCAACTACAGAGGCAACAACTTCAGAAGCCAAAGCAGAGGCAGAGGCAACAATGAACATAGAGCTGAGTCAACAGATAACCAGAGCGACGACACCTCTTTTGCAGCATGGTTTACAGAATTCAATATAAACAAGATAAATGAGGTAAAGGTAAACAATTGTGATAATCTTAATGATAATTATAATAAATTAAATTGGTTGTTAGATAGTGGTTGTACACATCATGTTGTAAATTCTGATGAATATTTTAGTCATTCTGTAAATTTAGATAACCCGATCCAAGTAAACTTGCCATATGGTGATTGTATTAAAGCAACAAAGAAAGGTAATATGAAAGTTTATTTTGAAAGCTGTTATGGTAAAAAATTAATTGAATTAAAAAATGTATTTTATGTGGAAGGTATTAAAAAAAATTTGTTAAGTTATCATCAAATTGCTAAAAATTCGATTCTTTATTCTAGTGATGATTATATTGATATATATACTTAAAAACAACAATTAATTACAGTTGCATATGCTATTAATGATCTTTACTATTTAGAGAGTTTTATAAAGAATGAATTTATTAATGAAGGCATTTACACTAATGCAGTAAATTACACTAATCTAAAGAATCGAACATTGGCCAACACTATTGAAAACAAATCACCTTATCAGATATTTTTTGGGAAAAAGCCTAATGTTAAACATTTGAAAATTTATTTTCAAGGAGTAGAGTATTTGTGAGAACATCAAAAGTTTTAAGAAAAAATAAGTGGCAAGATAAAAGCCAATTAGGAGTTTTAGTTGGGTATAATGATAATTGATAAAGAGTTTTGATTAAAGGCAGAATTATAAATGCCAGACATGTACAAGTTATTGAAGATAGGACAGAATTAATTTGTTTAGAAAGGAAGGATGATAATGTTGATGAAAATTTAAATTCTAGAGGAAATTTTTATAAATTTTGATTTAGAGAGTGAAAATAATGATATTGAAAGTAATGATAGCGAAATTGAAATTGAAAATGGTAACGGGAATGAAATTAATAATGAAAATAGAATTGAAATTAATGAAAACAATAAAATAAATAAGAACGAAAGTAGACAAAGTCCGAATGAAATTAAAGATTAACAAAATGAAAATTTAATGCCAGTTAGGCAATCAAATCGTAAAAAAAATCCTATTGAAAGATATGGAAATCCTGTAACTAATTTTATATATGTAAATTATGTAGATGCAAATGTACCTACTACAGTTGGGGAGGCATTGAACTCCATAGAATCTTTAGAATGGAAAAAAGCTATGGAAAATGAAATAAAAAGTTTGAATAAAAATGAAACTTGGACTATTGTAAAAAAGCAGAAAGATAAGAAAATTATTGATGTAAAATGGATTTTCACGAAGAAAAATAATAATATATATAAAGCGCGTTTAGTCGCTAGAGGCTTTCAACAAAAGGATTATATTGAGAATGTTTATTCGCCAGTAGGCAAAATGCAAACCTTAAAAATTTTTTTAAGTTCTTGCGCTCATAATTTATTTATTAATCAGATGGGTGTAGAAACAGCCTTTCTAAATGGCAATATAAAGTCAGAAGTTTATTTTCGCAAACCACAAGGTTTTGAGACGGGGAAAGATAGAACATGCAAACTGAAAAAGGCACTTTATGGTCTAAAGATTTAAAATTAACTTACACTGATAAAGAAAAAAATGCAAATTTAGATTGTATGGTAGATTCAGACTATGCAGGCGATAGCATAAATAGAAGATCGACTACCGGATTTGTAATACGTTTGTTCAACAATGTTGTATTTTGGAAATCGAGAAAACAAAACTGCGTAACGAAATGTTCAACCTTTGCGGAGTATACTGCTATGTCCGAAGCAGTGACTGAAATTTTATTTATAAGAAATCTTTTAAGTGAATCATTTGATATTAAATTTATTAAACCGATAAAAATGTTTGAAGATAATTCGGGTGCTTTGTTAAGGGGGTCCGGTACATATACCTAAAATTTTTCAAAAAATCAATTTTCAGGTTTTTGTGTTTTTTGATGTACTTTTACATCCGCTTTCAAATGACGCAAACCGTGTTTCTTAATACGTTAAGGAAAAAAAGTTACAGTTAATTTAATGAAGACATTCAATTTATTAAATTAACGTTGAAATGGCTTATTTGAAATTCAAGAATTTCAAGTCAGTTCTAGTAGCAGAAATACTTTCTACGATACTATCGGTACAAATGCTTTTTCGATGTATTTTTTCCTTTTTTAATTTTCGCAATGTAGGTATAATTTTTTTGTTTTATCCACGAACAGAACTGTAAGTATTTATATTGTTTTCGTCTAATAAAAGCGATGAAAAAACAGAAATTTTTTTTATCTGTGATTAGATTTTTTCTGTGACATAATATTTTAATAATGAAAATTAAGAATGAAAGATTAACTTTCATTTCAAGTCTAATGCTAAAAACAGTTTATTAAGTTAGAATCGATCGCATAAAAAAATTTATAACCTTTATGACATAATATATGACATAAATTACCCTTACGAGTCTAGTTTAGTATATTACATCAATTAGTATCGAACATCGATCTATCGATATCAAATTATTTCCGCAGCGTGGCAAGTTCATGACGACTTATTTGTTCTTTGAGTCATCTTTCTAGTGAAATTTTACTTTACTTGGTTTTGTTTTTGTTATTATTTTAATCTCAAGTAAATAAGTTAGTTTTATTAAAAAAAAAAAAAAAAAATTTAATAATAAATGACCAATTCTTACCAGTTAAACTTATGAAGTTTTTAGTTGTAAAAAAAAAGAGGTTTATGTACAAATGTGAAGTGAAAAAATAATTCTGCGATTTAAAGTTAAAGATAATTTTTAGATAATTGCATATGAAGACTCCGCTGACTCAAAGTTTTAACTTGGTCTTGGTGCCTAATGGTATGTAATCTGTGTTTTTGATAAAAAAGCTAATTGGGTCACTTTAGGAGCAGGATCAAAAAAATAAAGTATCCGGCTATGTGCAAAAGAGTATTTACATCAAGCAAGAGTCCTGTGACAAGATATTTTCAAGATATAAATGTTTATGTGTTTGTGTGTTAAATTTTATTCATCAAAATCTGTTCAGAACTTCAAAAGCCATTTTCTCAAATATGTGATTTTTGAGAAAATGAGGGCATTGCTCGTAAAGCCAAAATTTTTCCAGACAGCGGATGGACCCAGGACTTTGCACACTTGTTGTACATGTGAACCCTCATGAGCGAAACCTCAGGCAACCAAATCTAAGCATTATTAAGCTGATTGCACACCATAAATTGACTAAAATGATAAAAACTATCAAAATTTTTACCACATTAAGCAATTTAAGAGTGTGCAAGTAGCTTATGGGTGCTTGGATTTGGTTGCCTGAGGTTCCGCTCATGAGAATTCACATCAGGCCTCTCGAAAGTGGCAGAGTTCCGGATAGCGGGAATGGAACAAAAATTTGAAATTTCAGGGCAGTAGTGGCACAAAAAAATTAAATTAAAAAAACCCACAAGCCTACAACCCAATAACGCTGGGCGTAAATATTAATAAAATAATTTATAACTAAACAAACTAGCCTATACAACCACATAACCTTAGGCGTGTGGATATTAATTAATAAATTTATAATTACACAAATAAACCGACAAGCCTACAACCCCATAACGCCTGACAAAAAAATTAATAAATAAATTTATGAATAAACAAATAAACCAACAAGCCTAGAATCTCATAACGTTGGACAAAAAAATTAATAAATAAATTTATAAATAAACCAATAAACCAACAAGCCTAGAACCCCATAACGCTGGGCGAAAAAATTAATATAATAATTTATGAATAAACAAATAAACCAACAAGCCTACAACCCCATAACGCTGGGCAAAAAAATTAGAAAATAAATTTATAAATAAACACATAAAGCCTACAACCCCATAACGCTGGGCGTAAATATGAATAAATAAATATATAAATAAACAAATAAACCAACAAGCCTACAACCCATAACATTGGGCGAAAATATTAATAAATAAATTTATATATAAACAAATAAACCAACAAGCCTACAACCCCATAACGCTGGGCGAAAAAATTAATATAATAATTGTAACAGGGGTGGATTTAAGGGTTTGTATGAGCCGATACAAATACCCACGGTGCGTAATAAATCCTTATCACCTGTACTTAGTGCTGATCCAAGCACTCGTCGAACTGCAACTCGTCGACCTGAAATAATAAAATGAGGAAATCGCGTCCGCGAATATTACTATATCTCGCGACGCGGTCGGCTAGTTCGTTTATCGGTAGTGGGTGCGGGTATTAAAACAGGATCGATTCGCAGGAACACTAGGTTTAGTCAATAAAAATTAAATTAACAGTTTAATAATTTATTAAAACAAATCTAAACCTAAAATACAAATTCCGAATTACGACTCGGTGTCGTTTAAACCAGTAAACAAAAGAATCTTCAATGTTCTCTAAATCGTTGCGCGTGCACACAAATTCCTGCTGCTATCGGCAGCTAACGCGCGCAAGAGAAAAACAAAGATTATGACAATAATAGTGTACTAAGGACACTCACACGCATTCTCACTCACTCAATTGACTTCCGTAACGAGTAAGCTGCTTCAAGATCTGCCATGAATCGATCTCCAGACCTTTGCGTGTCTGCCGGACGTCGGTCAGGTTCCCCGACGTCCACGGCTTCCAAAAGCCGGTTGACTCGTCTAGACAGAAGAATGCTTCCCGGGCAATGACCATCGATCCCGCACCTTCTGTCTCTGCCAACTCTCTCTTCGACGACATTCCACTCCCGAGGAGTCCGGTTAGCCGTTGAACCGAGTCGAGTTAAGTTCCACGTACAACCCCATAACGCTGGGCGTAAATATTAATAAATTAATTTATAAATAAACATTCAAGCCTATACAACCACATAACCTTAGGCGTGTAAATATTAATAAATAAATTTATAGTTACACAAATAAACCGATAAACCTACACCATAACGCTGGGGGTAAATATTAATAAATAAATTTATAAATAAACAAATAAGCGTACAAGCCTACAACCCCATGACGCTGGGCGAAAAAATTGGAAGATAAATTTCTAAATAAGCAAATAAACCAACAAGCCTACAACCCCATAACGCTGGGCGTAAATATTAATCAAATAATTTATAAATAAACATTCGAGCCTATACAACCACATAACCTTAGGCGTGTAAATATTAATAAATAAATTTATAGTTACACAAATAAACCGATAAACCTACAACACCATAAAGCTGGGGGTAAATATTAATAAATAAATTTATAAATAAACAAATAAACCAACAATCCTACAACCTCATAACGCTGGGCGTAGATATTAATAAATAAAGGACCCCGCGGAATCCTTATGGGGAATGGCTTTCGGTCAAATCGGTTTAAATTAAATTATTTTAGTAGTTTACAACTAGTAGATCAAAAGTCTCAATGGGCACTAAGCTGTAAAAACTCATGGTTCAAAGATATTGCTTGTTGAAGTTACGGAATTTTGGGGTTAGGGGGGTTAGAGGAGCATGCACCTTCGACTTTTCGAAGAGCTTCAGGGGAATTTTTAATATATTTCTGACATGCCTTTATTTAAAATAAGTCACCAGTCGATGAATAAAGGATCCATTATGGTCTGCCACCGCCAGGATTCTGAAAAAAGTTCTGAAAGCCTCTGAAAAAACGTTAAAAAATTGCATAAATCCGAAATCATACAGTAGTAAAAAATAAATAAATTAATTAATAGATAAAGTGCAATTATTCTTCGTATAATTATTCTAGAATTAACTCCTGAATGCTGAAATAACAATTCTAAAATACAATGACAAAGGCTAGAAAATTAATTTTTTACGATAAGTAAATGTACCGCTTGAAAAAAATTATAACTAAGTCGTAAGCTCAACTGATCCATCGTATTCAGAATTTTTCAAAAATACTTAAAAGAACATCAATAGTAAAAAAATTACACATTTTAAATAGTTTTGAATTTATAAAAGAAATGTACGATTATCAAATATTTTTTAAATATTAAAAAAAATACTTTTATTTAAGTCTTTTTATTAAGTATAATATAATATTTATTTATTTATTCAGTTTATTATCATCAATTAAACATTAATTCAACACCTCAACATTAATATCTTCTTGACCATTGCGTGCGTCAAGTGTAGTATTAAGCAAGGACTCATCTGGATACCGAATACTATTTTGATGTCTTGCATAGTCTAAAAACCACAAAATACACGCTACATGAGCACACGATCCTAGAGTTCTAGCTCCTGACGAACAAATGCAATAGTAGCCTAGTATTTGTTCATTAGCATCAACATCTTCAGCCTCATTTACACCATCACCATCAATGTTATTATAAGCAATAAAAACTTGATATTTATTTGCGTTTCTAAATCTAGAAAAAACTCGAACTCTTAAAAAGCCTGGTTCACTTACGTGTTCGTCCAGTTGAAACTCTTCTTCATTGTCTCGAACAACTTTATCTTGAATATAAGATGCTGAGAGACTAACCTGGTAAACTCCAACGGTTAGATCCTTTAAATAATTTAAATCAAGAACAGGAAAATCTTGGAAATCTTGATGATTCAATCTTCTCCATTGTCCATTCCTTCTAATCAGATTGTCTACTTCAACACGAGCTTGGACAACGTTAGGAGTTTGTGACCTTAACAGAATGCGTTGTGCAAGCTCCACTGTTGCATCTGCCATATTTATAAGGGGATGATATTTGTTGATGATAGCTCAGGCAATACGATAAAATTCTCCAATGTGCTTCGCATGTTGTACATTAAACGTATTTTCAAAAAACTTAAAAATAGATCGAATATGACCGTTTCGACTTTCAACTATCCATCTACTTTTTGTTATAAGCCGTGTACTATTTGTATCTTCGGTGGATAATTGACTTTGTCTCGGTGGAATCAATGCAGGCATTTGATGCTCAATCCCCAGTTGTTGAAGAAATAGAACTGCATCACGATATTCTCTATCCACTAAAAGAATATCTCCATTCTCAAACCAGTAACTTAATGAATCTCCATCTTTTTGCAGTTCATCTTGCAGTATACGAGCATCATTATTAGCGGAATCAGAAAAATATGGACCAAATATTGCCAAAATAAAACCATCAGGAGCTACAACTAAAGTTGGTTTCAAAAGATGTCTGTGCTTGTGAACCGAATAAGAATGGCGTAATACTCTAAAACACGAGCTTTTATGAATGTATGCGTATGTACTATCTACGACAGCAATAGCTTTTGGTACGTCAGGTTCGGGATTGTATAAAGTATTAGAGAATGCTGTAACGTGTTGAGCTATATAATCTGCCCTGTTTACTGCTCCTGGTCCAATATTTTCTGGAACAAATCGTACTGACAGCGATCTTCTTACGCAATCAATAACAGTGCTAAAGTTTTGTCTGGAATTATAATTAAAAATAACTTTAAAAAATTCATCACTCAAACCTTGCCTTATTTTGCAAAAAAAAGAAATCAAATCCTTTTTAGATACATGTCTTCGTTTTCCATTCTGCATTACAGGGTCACAATACGTAAAAAGTTCTTCAAACAGTTGCTTTGTAATAGGTGAAATGCATTTAAATTCGTCTTCGCTTAAAGAAGTATCTAAACACTTATTTTTAGCTTTATTAACACAAACTTCTCTTAACTGATTTAAAAATCCCAACATTCCTTGTCCATTTACTTTACGAGGCCTATTGATAGCACGTAGACGTGGTAATAAAACACTCAATATAAGTCCATTTTCATCTAAATGATGCGCACATGATCTCGCATTTGTTGGTATGTAAATATTTTTTTCTATATAAACATAAGCTCTGCATTCAATTGACAGTCTATGTAAATTATTTTCAGCATTGCAAATAAAACAAGTATTATTAGTCGTTTGTATTAATACGTTTAAGCGTAAACAAGTCGGATCTTCATTTAGGAGTGTTATTTCATCTAAGATATTCCTATTACAATTTAGGCATAATCTAGATTCATTGTGTAACACCAAGGGCGGAAGATTTAGTTGAGCACGTCTCGCGATCGCGATTTGCTGCCTTATGACGTTTTCATTTCCACCAATTCTAACTAATTGTCTGGCTTGAAGACCACGATTACAAGTGTAGTAGCGAATAAGTGCTGGTCTGCCTCCAACATTCATTGTTAATGTTAAAGATTTATTACAAAAATATTTTTATGACTTTTTATTTTATAATTACTTTTACGAAAAGCATGCTATTAAATGTTAAAATAAAAAAAGATTTAAATATATACAAATAGTGCTTGAAATATTTGTATAACTAAAGTTCTTTTAAAGAAGAGTGCCGACGTCAACGCTTCGGTTTTCACTGAATTACTCAAGTAGATTTGAATAGTCTCTATTCATATATTTATATACTTAATTATGACCCAGAAAGAAGAAAATTCTATTTTTTACTTGTACATAAAAAAGAATTGAAAGGAATCATAATTTTCAAGTCTTTCAGAATTGTTTCACAAACATTATTTTGTTAATAAACGATTTCTACAAGAAATCAGAATTCTCCGGTCAGAATTCTGGAAACTTTTAAAACAGTTTTTAATCTTCAGTTGAGTTTCACTCCGAAAACTTTTTAAGCTTGAAAAAAAATATTTTACGAAACAATTGCGTTTTTAGGTTAGCTTACTAAATCAAAGATATTCACGAGATTTGTTTATTTTTTTAAACTAGTTCACTTTGTTTTATATGCCATTTACTTACACATTCACTTTTTCTTCACCACAGATAATTGAATACGTTTTGAAATTCAATGCATTAAATAACGATTTATTCTTCATAAAAACGAGTTTGTTTTTGTTATTATTTTAAGGTCGTAACGCACTTGTGAACACAGACTTCGAACAAATTCAAAGAAATAAGTATATATTTTTTATTCTAAAGAGTTAAATAATCTTTGAACTAAACGCGATTTGAAACGATAAACGGTTGTTTACAAAAAACAAATTAAGTCCGTTACAAGATACGCTTATGATACCGTGCAAAAAAGTTTAAGCGATTTCGTAAAATATTGATTTCGGTTATATTACATTTGTTTATTATTATTGTTAATTTATTAGATTTATTTTTATTATTACATCGAAACATGTTCTTATCGTAAAAAATTAATTTTCTAGCCTTCGTCCTTGTATTTTAGAATTGTTATTTCAGAATTCAGGAGTTAATTCTAGAATAATTATACGAAGAATAATTTCACTTTATCTATTAATTAATTAATTTATTTTTTACTACTGTATGATTTCGGATGTATGCATCTTTTTAACGTTTTTTCAGAGGCTTTCAGAACTTTTTTCAGAATCCTGGCGGTGGCAGACCGTAATGGATCCTTTATTCATCGACTGGTGACTTATTTTAAATATAGGCATGTCAGAAATATATTAAAAATTCCCCTGAAGCTCTTCGAAAAGTCGAAGGTGCATGCTCCTCTAACCCCCCTAACCCCAAAATTCCGTAACTTCAACAAGCAATATCTTTGAACCATGAGTTTTTACAGCTTAGTGCCCATTGAGACTTTTGATCTACTAGTTATAAACTACTAAAATAATTTAATTTAAACCGATTCGACCGAAAGCCATTTCCCATAAGGATTCCGCGGGGTCCTTTATAAATAAACCAACAAGCCTACAACCCCATAACGCTGGGGGTAAATATAAATAAAAAAATTTATAAATAAACAAATAAACTAACAAGCCTACAACCACATGACGCTGGGCGAAAAAAATTGAAAATAAATTTATAAATAAACAAATAAACCAACAAGCCTACAACCCCATAACGCTGGGCGTAAATATTAATAAAATAATTTATAAATAAACATTCAAGCCTATACAACCACATAACCTTAGGCGTGTAAATATTAATAAATAAATTTATAGTTACACAAATAAAACGAAAACCCTACAACCCCATAACGTGGGGGGTAAATATTGATAAAATAATTTATAAATAAACAAACAAGCCTATACAACCACATAACCTTAGGCGTGTAAATATTAATAAATAAATTTATAATTACACAAATGACCGACAAGCCTACAACCCCATAACGCTGGACAAAAAAATTAATAAATAAATTAATAAATAAACAAATAAACTAACAAGCCTACAACCCCATAACGCTGGGCAAAAAGATTAGAAAATAAATTTATAAATGAACAAATAAACCAACAAGCCTACAACCTCATAACGCTGGGGGTAAATATTAATAAATAAATTTATAAATAAACAAATAAACCAACAAGCCTACAACCCCATAACGCTGGGCAAAAATATTATTAAAATAATTTATGAATAAACAAATAAACCAACAACCCTACAACCTCATAACGCTGGGGGTAAATATTAATAAATAAATTTATAAATAAACGAATTAATCAACAAGCCTACAACCCCATTACGCTGGGCAAAAAATTAATGAATAAATTAATAAATAAACAATTAAACCAACAAGCCTACTACCCCACAATGCTGGGTGTAAATATTAATAAATTTATAAATAAACCAACAAGCCTACAACCCCATAACGCTGAGCAAAAAAATTAATAAATAAATTTATAAATAAACAAATAAACAAACAAGCCTACAACCCCATAACGCTGGGGATAAATATTATTAAGCCAATTTATGAATACGTTAGTTTAGTGAGAGCTAATCATTTAATTCGGTTCAGGTTGATAAGGTTGATGAGGTTGGTTAGGCGGAGGTAATAGGGGAGGAGGGTGGGAGAGGAGATGAGGTAAGGGAGGGTTTGTTAATCCACTCAAAAATATTAATAGAGCTTTTTCAAAATTCAAAGTACTTCAACAAAACTTTAAAGTTAGTGACTGAGTTGATGAATAATGTGAGTAGGATTTGTTGGTAGATTGGGTGAGATAAGTTTGGGGGATAAAATACGGTATTTGAAGTAAATCAAATTGGTTAGGTCAATCTGGGTTAAACTAAGATTAAACTGGGCGTAAATATTAATAAAATAATTTATGAATATACAAATAAACCAACAAGCCTACAACCCCATAATGCTGGGCGTAAATATTAATAAAATAATTTATACATAAACAAATAAACCAACAAGCCTACACTCCTATAACGCAGGGCGTAAATATCAATAAACTATTTTTTAACTAAAATAGTTTCTAACTATCCTCTAGACCCTCAAGAGTATGGGCGTAGAGTTCAATAAAGAAACTGATGAGCTACCCCCCGAAATCCTGGGCGTCGAGTTCTATAAATAAACTGATCAGCTCTCTCCTAAGACCCTGGGCGTCTGAGTTCAACATAAAACTGATCGGCTATTCCCCAAGCCTTGAGCCCCCATAACCCTGGGTGCCCGAGTTTAACAAAAAAACTGGTCGGCTATCCCCCAAGCTCTAAACTCCCAAAACCCTGGGTGCCCGAGTTCCACAAAAAAACTTATCGACTATCACCCAAGTTCTAAACCCCCAAAAATGTTGGGAGCCAAAGTTAAAATATTCCAAAAATATAAGTGAATTTTAGTTAACGAAATGAATAATCTTATAACGATACCTAATTACGCTGCACTAGTGCATATATATCATAAAGTTGTAAATCTGAAATTTTTAACTTTAAAATGGCGTGGTTGATTAGGAAACCGCTACAAATTTTTACTTACTGTTTAACTCTTTGTTTGCAACATTATCAAAAAAAATATTCATATAAGAAAATAGTTAAATATAAAGTAAGTTTAACTTGTAAAATTATTCCACTCGGTAATCAGAGTTTTGGGAAATTTAGAGCTTAGGGGATAGCCGATCGCTTTATTTATTGAACTTGACGCCCAGGGTAATGGGGGATAGTCAACCAGTTTTTTTTTGAACTCGGATGCCCAGGGTACCGGGGATTTAGAGCTTGGGATATAGCCGACCAGTTTTTTTGTTGAACTCCGTCACCCAGGGTTTTGGGGGCTAAGGGCTTGGGGGTAGCCAATCATCTTCTTTGTTGAACTCAGGCGCCCAGGGTTCTGAGAATTTAAAGCTCGGAGGGTAGCCAATCAGCTTCTTTGTTAAACTCGGGCGCCCAAGGTCTAGGGGGATTAGAGCTTGAGGGTAGCCTATCAGCTAATTTGTTGTACTCGGGCACCCAGGGTTTTGAAAGTTTATAGCTTGGGGGGGGTAGCCAATCAGCTTTTCTCTCAGAACTCAGCTGCCCAGGGTTTTAAGGGCTCAGAGCATGGTGGATAGCCGATCCGTTCATTTGTTGAACTCGGGCGTTCAGGGTCTTGAGGGTTTAGAGCTTGGAGGATAGCCAACCAGTTATTTTGTAGAACTCGGGCACCCAGGGTTTTGGGGGATAGCTGATCAGTTGATTTATTGAACTCGTCGCCCAGGGTTTTGGAGGGTAGCTCATCAGTTTCTTTATTGAACTTTACGCACATACTCTTGGGGGTCTAGGGCTCGGAGGATAGTTAAAAACTATTTTAGTTAAAAACTAGTTGATTAATATTCATGCCCTGCGTTATAGGGTTAAGGCTTGTTGGTTTATTTGTTTATTTATAAATTTATATATTAATTCTTTCACCCAGCGTTATGGGGTTGTAGGCTTGTTGGTTTATTTGTTTATTTATAAATTTATTTATTAATATTTACCCCCAGCGTTATGGGGTTGTAGGCTTGTTTGTTTATTTGTTTATTTATAAATTTATTTATTAATATTTACGCCCAGCATTATGGGGTTGTAGGCTTGTTGGTTTAATTGTTTATTTATAAATTTATATATTAATTCTTTCACCCAGCGTTATGGGGTTGTAGGCTTGTTGGTTTATTTGTTTATATATAAATTTATTTATTAATATTTACGCCCAGCATTATGGGGTTGTAGGCTTGTTGGTTTAATTGTTTATTTATAAATTTATTTATTAATTTTTTGCCCAGTGTTATGGGGTTGTAGGCTTGATGATTAATTTGTTTATTTATAAATTTATTTATTAATATTTACCCCCAGCGTTATGAGGTTGTAGGCTTGTTGGTTTATTTGTTTATTTATAAATTTATTTATTAGTATTTACGCCCAGCGTTATGGGGTTGTAGGCTTGTTAGTTTATTTATTTATTTATAAATTTATTTATTAATATTTACCCCCAGCATCACGGGGTTGTAGGCTTGTTGGTTTATTTGTTTATTTATTAATTTATTAATTTTTTTGTCCAGCGTTATGGGGTTGTAGGCTTGTCGGTTATTTGTGTAATTATAAATTTATTTATTAATATTTACACGCCTAAGGTTATGTGGTTGTGTAGGCTTGTTTGTTTATTCATAAATTATTTTATTAATATTTACCCCCCACGTTATGGGGTTGTAGGCTTGTTGGTTTATTTGTTTATTTAAAAATTTATTTTCTTATTTTTCTCCCAGTGTCATGGGGTTGTAGGCTTGTACGCTTATTTGTTTATTTATAAATTTATTTATTAATATTTACCCCCAGCGTTATGGTGTTGTAGGCTTGTCGGTTTATTTGTGTAACTATAAATTTATTTATTAATATTTACACGCCTAAGGTTATGTGGTTGTATAGGCTTGAATGTTTATTTATAAATTATTTTATTAACCCATTATCACCCATGGAAAAATCAAAAGTGATATAAAAAAACAAACAGTTGGAAAACCTGTCTCATGAAAAAATAGTAGATACGTGTTTTTTCTATTTTCATTTTTAATTGTTTAAACATTATTTGTTTAAACAAATTCGTAAAAAATTTAAATTTTTATGTACTAATAACTGCATTTGATTCTTTGACCAAAAATAAGGTGAAAGTCATTTAAGTAATTTTTTGATCAGACGCTTAGATCTTTTGCTACGAGCGCTCAAACATGTAAAATTATGGTTTTATAGTGGTGAGTTCCGAGGCGCCGCACCGAAGATACACTTTTACGAGTCAGAGCTCACCACTATAAAACCATATTTTTACATGTTTGAGCGCTCGTAGCAAAAGATCTAAGCGTCAGATCAAAAAATTACTTAGATGACTTTCGCCTTAATTTTGGTCAAAGAATCGAATGCCGTTATTAGTTTATAAAAATTAAAAAAATTTTCCGAATTTGTTTAAATAAATAATGTTTAAACAATGAAAATTGAAAAAAGAAAAAAAACGTATCTACTATTTTTTCATGAGACAGGTTTTCCAACAGTTAGTTTTTTTATATCACTTTTGATTTTTCCATGGGCAATAATGGGTTAATATTTACTTCCAGAGTTATGGGGTTGTAGGCTTGTTGGTTTATTTGTTTATTTATAAATTTATTTTCAATTTTTTTCGCCCAGCGTCATGTGGTTGTAGGCTTGTTGGTTTATTTGTTTATTTATAAATTTTTTATTTATATTTACCCCCAGCGTTATGGGGTTGTAAGCTTGTTGGTTTAATTGTTTATTTATAAATTAATTTATAAATTTTTTGCCCAGCGTTATGGGGTTGTAGGCTTGTTGGTTTATTTGTTTATTCATAAATTATTTTATTAATATTTACGCCCAGCGTTATGGGGTTCTAGGCTTGTTGGTTTATTGGTTTATTTATAAATTTATTTATTAATTTTTTTGTCCAACGTTATGGGATTCTAGGCTTGTTGGTTTATTGCTTTATTTATAAATTTATTTATTAATTTTTTTGTCCAGCGTTATTGGGTTGTAGGCTTGTCGGTTTATTTGTGTAATTATAAATTTATTTATTAATATTTACACGCCTAAGGTTATGTGGTTGTATAGGCTTGTTTGTTTATTTATAAATTATTTTATTAATATTTACCCCCAGCGTTATGGGGTTGTAGGCTTGTTGGTTTATTTGTTCATTTATAAAATTATTTATTAATTTTTTTGTCCAGCGTTATGGGGTTGTAGGCTTGTCGGTTCATTTGTGTAATTATAAATTCATTTATTAATATATACACGCCTAAAATTATGTGGTTTTATAAGCTTGTTTGTTTATTTATAAATTATTTTATTAATATTTACGCCCAGCGTTATGGGGTTGTAGGCTTGTGGGTTTTTTTAATTTAATTTTTCTGTACCACTACTACCCCGAAATTTCAAATTTTTGTTCCATTCACGCCATTCGGAATTCTGCCACTTTCGAGAAGCCTGGTTCACATGTACAACTTTACGAGCAATAAACTTTCATAGCCTAAATAAGCTGCATTTTATAACACTTATAAAAACACTTGTTTTAATTTTCTAAATGTAAAAAATTATGTAAAAATCTGTGTATATTATGGAAAAAAAATATCTTTTTAAATAAACAATTTTTAAAAAACTTACAATTTTTTTTCTGTGGTTTTTTTTTTAGGTATATGTACCCCCTTAATCGCGAAATTTGGAAATTTTACAAAGAACTCCAAACACATAGAGGTTTAATACCATTTTGTTAACGAAAATTATGAAAAGAAAATTATAGATATTTTGAAGGTAGAGTCACAGAATAATATTGCTGATATCCTGACTAAAAGTCTTGATAAAAATAAATTTATTAAAAATTGCAAAGCCCTGAAATTATTGTAAATTTTTTGAAACTGGTTAAATTTAAATTATTATGAAATAATGAAATATTATAAATTTAAGGTGGTGTGTTGAAATATAGCTAAATATTATAATATTAGAATCGTGTCACCATCTATTGTCTCGACGCCCAACGGTGAACACGAATAGAATATGTGTATGTGTGATGGAGAACGCATCACGCAACAACGTCACGCGACGCGACGCGACCAGTCGAGTATTGTACTAGCAGCTGACCGGTGCGGAGCACGATGCTCGCATGCGGATAATTTGTAACCTTACTATTAAATAATAATTAAATACTATTAATTAACCACAAAGTGTTTCACTAATTTGATCTACCTCTACAATAATCCCAACATTTATTAATCGGAAAGCTAAGCTGCTACCGGCTCCTGCCGTAACGAGGAAAGCCTCACGTTTTGTAAATTCGTTCATTGTGAATGTTAATTGTGCTAGCACGCGCTTATTACTCTTAGAGCTGTAGTTGCAGTGTGTGAGTATCTCTCCTTCTTGTTTACTGGGCTTTGCCCCTGCTGGCTCATAAGGCATAACCTTACAAAGCCTTTTTCAAGAAATATAGCAGTTTGAAATTAACATTTGCGCTTATAGGCGCCATACAAGAATCGATTAAAAAATGTAATCTAAGGTATCTAAGAATCTTAGGAATAGATTTTTCAAATGAAAACTAATGATTGCAGGGCATTTCAAAAAGAAATAATTGCAAAACGCTTCTTTCGCTTATATGGTGGACATTAGATAAATTCATTTCATATCGATATTACAAACTTTATTATATTTGCCGGCCTACAATCGTCACACACCTAATCACCTTAACTATCTAACCTGCTTAACTGTCTCACCTATTTTGAGGACCCTACTAACCTTACTTAATTTTTCATCTTTAACCACCTGACCTATTTTTATCTTAGCCACATCACTGACCTTACTAATTTTACTTACTTCAAATACCGTATTTCATCCCCAACTCATCTCTCACTCACTCTACCAACAATTAAAAAGCCGATTTCAAGGCCTTTTTAATGATATATAGTATTATGAAAATTCTTATTAGAGCCAAATTATAAATTTAATATCTCTACCAGCCCACATCCATCACTCACCTTATCTAACCCGCTTTACGATTCTCATCCATACTAAGAACCCTACTAACTATACTTACGTTTTTATCTTCAACTACCAGACCTAGTTTAATCTTAGTTTAACCTAGATTGACCTAACCAATTTAATTTACTTCAAATACCGTATTTTACCCCCCAAACTTATCTCATCCAATCTACCAACAAATCCTACTCACATTATTCATCAACTCAGTCACTAACTTTAAAGTTTTGTTGAAGTACTTTGAATTATGAAAAAGCTCTATTAATATTTTTAAGTGGATTAACAAACCCTCCCTTACCTCATCTCCTCTCCCACCCTCCTCCCCCATTACCTCCGCCTAACCAACCTCATCAACCTTATCAACCTGAACCGAATTAAATGATAAGCTCTCACTAAACTAACGTATTTAGCTTATTTTAACAACTGGCTTGAGATTGCGCAGATCTGCCCACTTAATAGTTTCTTGATTACCCTAAAAAATTTCTCGTACTGCATAAATTTTAATTCCTGATTGAATTTTGTCCTGGACTACTTTTTCATTTTTGAAATCATAGGTATGTTGTTTCTTTATCATGACTGTGGCTGAATATAGTATTGATCCAATTGGTGGCTGCGTTGTATTCTTGAATGTCAATTCTAGTATTGCTTTAACACATTTATGTGTTGTTTCTTCGACGTTAGCATGGTTGGATATAATACTTATTCAATACATCGATGCGTTATTTTCTCAATGTGAAAGGATATTGTATTTATTTAACACATCAGCGAGATGTTTCTTTATTAATGCTGTGTAAAATACATTTTAAAATACATTTTTTTTTTCTATCGTATGTGCTTTGATGTCACCTAGAGTTTAACGTCTGATCAATATGATTAGTTTCATAGACATCTAGTTAACTGATTTACGCTTAACACTGTTAGTATCTTCATCAATATGTTTTTTTTTCAGTTATGAACTTCTGTATTTATAACCGTTCACAAATTCCAGATCAACTGGATCAAAGTTGTATGCATGAGGAGTATAACTATACATATATGTATATAATTTGAAATTTAAAAAAATTCAAGCGCTTTTAGTTCCATTGTTTTTGTTTTTTCAGACAAAAAAAAAAAAAAAAAAAAAAACATGTATTACACTTTTTTATGCTTCAAGCAACAAATAAGCAATAAAGAATTACAAAATTTAAAAAGTTACCAACTTTATATTGGGGTCTAAAGGGGATCCAATACTTTCAAAGAAGATTCAATTTAGGGGATCCAATTTGGGGGATCAAATATTATAATTTTATTATTTGTTTACAATTTAAATGTTGTTGACAAATATTTTAAAACATTTTTTTACAAAATAAAATTTTTAACGATAAACATGACTACTAGTTCTAAAAGAAATTGCTTTGTAAATTATAATCCTTAGTCTTCTTCGTTCTCGAATTCGAAGTACTTAGTTCAAAAATTTTATCAGACAGTTCATCATTATGAATAATCGCTGCTGCAATGAGCGATTTCACTCCTTTTGTTGTTATTTTAATAATTGGTTCTAATCCACTCAAATCATTTTAACAAAAAAAACATTTATTTATTTGTAATTTTTTGATAAAATGCCTAAAATATAATTTTGATTTTACTTGATTGAATTTTCTATTAAATTGTGCAATGATTTTTTTTTAATCAATGTTAACCTTTTTAATCATAACCTACAATTGCAAGTCTTATTTAAAGCCAGTGCTTAGTATTTTTTTACATGATTTTGTGTTTACTTTGAAAAAAAAACTCGACAGATGGATTTGTTATTCAAAGATTGTATAAAATACAGAAGTCAAACTTTCCACAATAGTTACAAATTAGCTCATGAAAAAATATTGATTGCACTTCACTAGCCAGTGTGGTCACATCAATTGTTTTTCCGTAACCTTAAAACTCATCGCATGTGCGCTTTAAAATGAATCCATAACTTAATGATAAAAGCTCGCAGAAGTTCTAAACTTTTCAAAAAATTAGTTGAATATATCTACTTAATGTTTGTTTAATTAAAAATATGAATTTAAATATTTTTTATACGAATTTGTTAGTCACAAAATAATTTGATGAAAATCGATAAATTTTTTTAAAAACCCACCATTTTGTTTGTAATAATTTCTTTAACACCTGCCTTAGACAAATATCTAAATGATAAGCCAAAGTTTAAAAAAAAAAAATTCAAATCAGTGCAGTCGAAATTCACGGAAATATTAGAAATCAAACGAGAAAGTTAAGCTCCGGCGCTATGCGTGAATTAGTTAAATATTATTTATTTTTTATATGTTCCGCACGCTCAAACTTCGCTCAATTTTAACAAAAGATGTATTTTTAGATATACTTTCGATTAAGATTGGTTTTGAGCGATCAGAAGGTTACTCGAGGCCTTCAGGCCTTATTCAAGAATGAGTTGAATAAAAGTGTATGCTATCAAGAATAACTTCCATGCACTGGGTGACCAGATCACCGATGATGGGTACCTGGGGAACAATTAGGTGTAAGAGTTCTAGGAAGTCATCGTACACTTCAAATGCAATAATCAAAGTTATTTACAGAAAGATAAGACTCAATCCCAGGAGATGCTCCTCAGGTACCCATCATCCGCGACCTGGTCACCAAGGTCATGAAAGTCAAATTAGACCACATACACGTTTATTTAAGTTGTTTCCAAAAAATTGCAACTGACTTCCTGGAGATGCTCCCCAGGTGCCAGTCATCGACGACCTGATCCCTCTGGACATTTAGATACTTTCCAGAGAGATGATTTTTGAATTCTTATATAACATTAATTATAAATAAGTCGAGCACGCAAAAGAAAAATTGTTTGAATATGCGTGAAGTGACTGCATGCGTATTTTTTCATTGTTAGCATTTGGGAATCAAAAAACCTAGCAGAAGTGACTAACTTCATTCTGTCTTAATTCTCCATTTCTTAAGTCAAGGTTCAGCCAACCCTCAGATGATCCGCTAGTGTACAAGAGGCATTACCAACTAAATTTTACTTTTTTAAAATAAAACTGCATATGAAATACGCAGTATAACACGTAGGCATTAGCTAGTTTTAAATATAATAAGTAAAAAAAATTTTTTTAAACTTCTCCAACTTAAATTTTTCATAAATTTATACTATTCACTTTAAAATTAAGGACGTTTCAGACCTCCAGTGACTCTCATTCAGTTTTGGGGCTCTCCGCACGAGAAACAGCTGACGCGCCGGTCGTTCTGTCTCTCTCGCTCTCGTGGCGCAGCATAAGCGCAAAGACTAAAAAATCAACTTTACTGTTAAATTACTCTGAAAGTAGGCCCGGTTGCCGTATTTTGAAAAATGTTAGATTGATTCTTGTTTCAATAGCTAGAATATACTCTTTTTTTTAGAAAAAGTTAACTACTAGTTAATTTACAGTCGTCGATAACATTAAAAAATTGTAGTGCTCTACGTGCCCTCCCATGCAAAACGACCGAACTTTGAGCGTTCATAACTCAAAAACGAGTCCCGCTTGCCCTATTTTTTTTTGTGGCATTGGAAAGAACACATAAAAATCTTCTTGTATGCCGAGTTACAAAATTTGATAACGTTGACCGAAAATCCCTGAAACGTCCTTAAGTGTTATCGATTTAGTCATCAATAATAGAGCTTATACTGATTCAGCAAGGATTTAGAAAATACCTGAAAATAATTTGAGCAATTGGCTACTTTATTTAAATTTAATTTTTATCACATACTCGAAAAAACTTTTAAAAAGAAATATTTTTTATTTAGAACAATATCGTACTTTCATTGAGTGGTTCTGGTTCTGCATCAGCTTTGCTTCATCCTAATGGAAGGATATACCAATATGGATCAAGAGTCGAAATTTTAGCCCATGATGCACATGGAAATAACAAGTTATTAATAAAACATTGTTTCTTATAAATATTAAACTATCCAGTACTTTTCTTTGAAAATTTTTTTTTAGTTTATTCCTTGTAATAAATTATGTTAAAATTTTGAAAAAAAGAAAAATTAATTTTTGTTTTTTTGTTTTGTTTTTTTTTTTTCTATAATCTTCCTCTAATAATTATTATCTCCACTATAAAATTACGATTGCAACTAGGTTCAGTGTATTTATTTCAAATTGTAACGTGTGTTGCACACCATGCCGTAAATAAAATCTTTTAATTTTGAGTAAACAATTAATTTTGCCTCCCGAAATAATTTTCAATCTATGTTAATTCGACAATCCTTCACGCGTATGCTTAAGACGCTGCATCAGCAGCCTTGACAGCACCTGACTAACCTCGGGTCGGACACAGGATGCAACCCAATATTTTCTTTCTTTCAATCCTCACTTTTTTTATTTGAAAAATCTTTTTTTTTTTTAATTATTTATTATCTATCTATTTAATTGATTTAATTTTTTACTACTCTAAATCCCTAAAAACTACAAGACTGTTAGGGCAAACTACCAAGTCCTGGCAAAATGATGTATTGAATAAATCTAATACTTCCTTAAAATTTCAAATATTAGCTTAAGGGGAGGTTCTCATGGTTTTTTTTTTTTTATTACGATTAATATTATTTTATTTATGATGAAATTCCGATTATATATTAGATTAATTAATTACTTTCCCCAAGGGGATCTGAACCATGTGCTCTGCTACCATTTTGTTAAGTGCCCACGGAGACACTGATGATGCGTCCGTACTTGATTAAATTAAAATTAGAACTACTTGTCCACGCTACAGCTTCAGCACTGGCAGGCCGGTATCTTCCCCCGCCAGCACGGCTTTTTCCCAGCCAGGACATCGCGCTGATGGAGTTTGCAGTCATAACTTTTGTTATCTAAGTGTCATGTCCCAAAATTGGGACAGATCTATTAAATTAAATTGACTCTACTTCACCCTTTTATGTGACCGTGTAGGTGATTCGAATAACTGAGAGGAGGTTAATTAATAGAACTACAAAACCCGAAAGACTACTATGAAAATCTATTTATTGGAAAAACCAAACCATTACAAAATGTTTCACAAGCTACTTCCTTAAAATCAATCTTACTTCTATAAAAGTTCTGGTCACTGCACAGAGAGAGATTTTGATTTTGATTTTGATGATTTTATTAATTGTACATTATGTTGTACAAAATACACAAGGTGAAAAAGTTATACATAAAATTAAAATTACAAAATAAAATAAAATAAAATAAAATAAAATAAATAAAATAAAGGTATATAAAAGGTATGTAAATATAGATAGATAATATAAAATAACAATAACAGTAATAAACAATAATCATAATAATAATAGCATTAGTAACAGTTAGATGAATGAATGCTTAATGAATGCTTAATTGAATAACTCAGATTCGTCTCGTTGAGACGACTTCCTACTCTGAGAATTCCTGCATCCACAAATGGCGTTGGCCGGTTGAGAGCGTGAGACCTTGATTTTGATTTTAATGAGTTTATTAATTGTACATTATGTTGTACAAAATACACAAGGTGATAGAGTTCTACATCAGATTAAATTACAAAATAAACGTATATAAAAGGTATATAAATATAGATAATATAAAATAACAATAACAATAACAACAACAATAGTCATAATAATAATAATAATAGTAATAGAAAGATGAATGTGAAGGTATAGATCAGTAATAATAATACAGCAATGCAAATATAATCAAATCTACAGTTGTTGTAGTGGATCAGTCTATCTGTATTCACTCCACAGAATCACTAAATCACTATATAATATTGCAACAGGTATTCAATTTACGGCGAACCAGACTCAGTCTTTTCCCTCAGCAGTAAAAATATGTGTTTTGACGAGATGTTTGAAACTGGACAGGGATGATGATTGGCGTATATGAGGGGGTAGTGTGTTCCATGAGTAAGTAGCCGAGTAAGTAGTCTAGAGAGAGAGAGAGAGAGAGAGTGTTGACGGTGTTGAAGGCCGAAGATTCCCGCTGGGCTGCTTGAGGTGGTGAATCGGTGGTTCTACTCAGTCCTGAAGAAATTACCGGCTCTTTTCTTTAGTCGGACACAATGCTGTTTCTTTAAAGTCTTTTAAAACCCACTAGTCACTGCCAGAACTCTAATTTTATTTAACCCTCGCACTTATTCGAAAACTCGCGAATTAGGAATTCTGTTTTTGTAAACTCAGAAATGCCCTTGAAATGATACTATAAATAGTCACTCAGGTTACACTCGGTCTATTTTGAAGATACCGAGTCTTTGAAAATTCTCTGACTCTCGTGAGTCAAGTCAAAGAGATCTACCTCGCGGAACGATGCACATCGTGCACGAGGCGAGTTCAGGATCGCGACTGAATAACCAAGCTCCTGGGCCCGCGTTCGCGGCCCTATACCCCAACGCATGAGGACCCACCCCCGTAGAGGGGATCATGGACCATGTACGTCCGAAAACTGGGGGAAAAACCAATGATTTGGCCCCTTTTCCAAGAGGGCTTGGCCTTGGTCTAATTTATTATAATACTCCTCATGTGTGAATTCCCTCTCCTATAGCTATGGTCCGCCTTAACTAACATAAGACCCGTTTCTTTGATGCCTCATCGGGTCAATGTCACTGACCGGTGATAATGGCGGTTTGTTTATGGCCTCCAGCCTCCTTACCGTGACACTCTATTGTTTGGGTCCGCTGCTGGCTTTTCCTTCACTCAGCCAGGCGTCCCGCGCTGACGCATTTCTTTTGTCCTCTCCCTCTCTTCTTTTTCCCAGCTCCTGTTCGCTTTTCCTCTCTCTTTCTCTGTTTTTCTACTATTTATTCTCTTTCTCTCTCTCTTACTTATACTTATTAATTTATCTTATTTAACTAATAATTGAATAATTTGTAAATAATTTAAGAATTATCTGAAAACTATTTTAATATTAAAATGGGGAGCTGGTGCTGACACGACATAAGCGAATTTAGCAAAGACTTGACACATTTTTAGTTATGTTCATTGCAATTTTCACATAACAACATGATTATTGAAAATTTTTTTTAATTGATTGCTTATCATAACGTAATTATTAAAAAATATACTGAAGATGCTTTGAACTTAATAGGCTAAAGCTCCCCCGCTGATATAAAAAAGTCAAATCAAAATTTGAGTGATATTTTTTACAGGTATTTAATTTTTTTGAATTTGTCAACGAATTCTCATAGTTCACCTGAAGCAACATAAAATCAGACTGAACTGCAAAAAAAAATAGTCAACGTGATCCTGTTGAGACTTATACACATTTTTCAAATCATAGTATCAGTATGGATTTATTTTAGTGGCCTTTCACCTCTCGTCCTCACTTCGCTAAAAAGTAATATTTTCATTTTCGCCACAATGCAAGGATTGCAGTCACCAATATTTATTTGATAAAATATATTTGTTGTATTCGATAATTCAAAAACCTTTCTCTCTCTCTGCGGAAGCACCTAATATAAACCCTCCTTTTTCCTATCGTTGACTATTGCTGTCTTGTTTATCGGAATATCTCAGATGAACAGGACCTGATGCTGCAGCGTGTGCTCAATCGTGGGATCAGATACTCATTTGGGGTTAGGAAGAGCGATCACATTACTCCTTATACACGTGAGCTTGGCTGGCTTCGAGTGTCGGGTCGTAGAGACTACTTTGCGGCCTGTTTGCTCTATAGGATACTGAATTCAGGAATTCCATCTTATTTGGCGAATTTTTTTATTAAAAAGCACAGCTCGCGTCCCAAGAGGGTGGTGAATCAGCAGGCTTATGATACATTGATTATTCCTTCCTGCCGCACAGAGTGCTTGAAACGCTCCTTTCATGTATCATCTGCCTACATTTGGAATAGTTTACCCCTTCATATTCGCCAGGCATCATTATTTGCCAATCCCTCCTCCACCTGAAACTGTGCGATTGTGAGTGACAAGGATGTAACCAGGAATGTTGTAAAGATGGAGGAGGGTATTGTTCGTTCAGAATGTCTCGGAGATGGCCATAATATGAGAATTACAGGTGATGATGGCGGCTGACAATAGTTGGAAGAAGGCTGCAAGACTATCTATGTTAATTTGTCCGATTGAGTTGAAGTTTGTTGAGATGAATTTTGGGCTGAAGACTATTGTTAGGGGCGTGCGAGAGTTGAGTTGATAAGGAGGTGAAAGGGGCTGGTGCGTTGCTAGTGGGGTCAGGTGAAAAAGTTGCAAGTGTAATATGAGCGCTGACCAGGTAGTTATTAGGTAGTTATCTGTAGTAGGTGAAATATGTAGTGGAATTCCGGAGTTCCGCGAACCATGCGGCTCTCATTTCGAGGTGTAAGTGGCGTTTTTGGTGGTTTTTGTTGTTATTACTGTTGTGGGCCCTGATGCGGAGTAGGGTGAAACAGTTCTCGCCCTGGCTCCCTGCCGTGGCTTGAGTGGGATGTGCGCGCAGGAGTCAACGAATGCAAGCCAATCAGCCTCAGCGAGTATGGTGGTCCATGGTGCGTTGCTGTCAGCCCTAACTTCAAAAGAGGTTTCCGCCTGCTTGCCTAGGCATTGAATAATCCCTCGAGCTGCTGTAAATTTTCTAGCTTCACATCAGAGCGTAAAAGTAGTTGTGGTCATGAGAAAATTAATGTACACCTGCCGTTGATCTCTATTTTGGAATATCTGACCTGCCACAGTGCTGCAAATGAGCTTTTTCCCAGAAAGGACGAAGTCCCTGGTATGTGGTGCTCCAAATCTCGCAACAAGGGTGAAGGGTTGATTGGCTCGAGGGTATTGAAAGACTCGAGTGTGAATGGTATCCCTTGAATGCTATCTAATGCAAGAGTGTCGATCTTGGCCTCAAGTCTAACCGCGTTATGGTCGGTCTTCGAGCCAACTTTCTGGATCTCGGTAGTCAGAAGTTGCAGCATCTGTTTTAGGTTCGCTCCGTGATCATCAGAAGCCAAGAATTCATCCATGCGAGCTTGATTCTCGTCTGCCATATTACTACAGGTAGACGTGAAGGAGTTGGACGACGGGCTTGACCCCGGAGATTCAGTAACCTGCGGTGGTGATTCCGCAGGCCGCTTCCTATCTACAGTGAAAGACGGATCGTAATTGGGTGTCTGTGGCTGTGACGAGTGAACTGTCGGGGGCTAGGTTGCAGATGTCGTGGACAAGTGGTCGATAATCTCAGAGGTAGACAGTGAAGGGTTGAACAGGTCTAAGCCTTATCAGATGTGATTCATTTCTAATTTATGGTGAACATTAATCCAATCATCGGTGGCCATCTCCTTTGTTCCTCAGAATGTACTAATAATCTCTAAAAATTCTTGTCTCATCTCATGCGGCACGCGCGGCTCGCCTCGCCGCTGCTCGAAAAATCGACCAGGTGGAGATTCAAACCGACGTCCCTCGGCGCGCTGATGTTTCAGCCAACTAAGACGCGTGCCTTAGACCACTGAGACAACGACGGCTCTATTTAGGTATTTTTAGTGAACAAACTTTTGAATCTGTTCATTTTGAATTTGAAAGTATCTAGAAAAAACAAAGTTCACCCTACTCATTTGGAGTACAGTCAACATTTATTACGAACTGTTCACGAATTTAATGGTTTCCATGTATAATTTATTTATTTTAATTATTAGTTTTTTTACTATTAAAATTTATGTTCAAAAATTTTTGTAAATATTGTATATTGTAAATAGAAACTATTATAACTTAACTTAAACCAATATGAAGTAGCAAATAATTCATTTTGTAATTTGTATTTGATATTTTTAGAGATGTTTTATTTTTAAAACACAAAAATAGACATATATTACTTTTAAATACACACATATTACTTTTAAAATATTTTCAGAAAGAAAAAATCAAAAGTTTACCAAAAAACCGATAAAACTCAATTAGGGCCCTTAAAAAAAACGGCCCGGCCAAAGATTTTAGTTTTTGCGGAAAAATACTCAGGGAAGTCTACACTACTAAAATAAGTCAAAAAATCGCACCGTGATGTACAAGTTGTAACTACCTTGAAAGAGCAAGTATCCCCATCACTCTTAAATACCTAACGGTTCATTTATTTTTCAGAGTACTGAACACTTCATATTCAAATGCACAAAAGCGTAAAAATATTTTTTTTAATTTTAAATCTTTAACAACATATCCTATCGAATAAAAATCATGAAAAATATACAAGTAGTTTAAAAAGTACATGGAAAATAACATCGTAGAGTGACTGCATGATTCTCAAAGCAATAACTATGGAATCGATTAAACGCGACGATTCCACTGATTCAATAGACTGACTCTATTGAATTTGGGGGATGGTGACTGCATGAAAACAAGTGTAACGAATGATTTGAGATCGATATTTCTGTCAAATTTCTATAGTTTTTAATGATTGTTCCTTATCAAAGGACCCTGCGGAATCCTAATGGGAAATGACTGTCAATCAAACACGGAGATAACGCTACACCTTGACGACTTTGCCACAGTCTTTCAGGCTGAGGTAAGGGCGATCACGGAGTGTGCACGGGCCACGCTGAGAGAGGTTAACAGGAGATGCCCAGTCACGATTTGCTCCGACAGCAAAGCGGCGCTTTTGGCGCTCAAGGGCTGGGCCACAAGCTCGAGGGAAGAGGCTCTCTGCAAAGAGGCACTGACTAACATGGCGTTGAACCACTGTGTCACCCTATTATGGGTGCCAGGACACTCGATGATCCTGGGCAACGAGAAGGCAGACAGGCTGGCGAACCGGGGCGCCTTGGGCATCAGGGCGGACCAATGCAACGTTGGAATGCCCGATTGCTCAATGCAAGAAGCCATGGAACGCTGGATGACAGGTGTAGCTGACCGAAGATGGAATGATCACCAGGGGCTGAGGCAGGCAAAGAGCCTCATCGGTGACAAGCCGCCTGAAACATGGCTGCGAGACCTGAGAAGGACTAGCAGAACAAAACTCAGGATGATCATCGGCTGGCTTACGGGCCACTGGATGGTGAGACATCACCTATCAAAGATAGGACTCAGCGATGTCTCAAACTGCAGGTGGTGCGGAGAATCGGCCGAAACGACGGGACATCTTCTCTGTGAATGTCCCGCTTGGGCCACACTCTGGACCAGAAGGCTTGGCGGACCCATTATAGATCCATTGGATCTAAGGGAGGTAAGTGTTTCGGCAATCACGACGGCAATAGGCCACATCGAAGTGGCCTTGAACAGGGATTGAGTAAGGCAGGGAAATCAGCACAATGGGTGTATACCTGAGTGCTGGGGTCGCATGTTCCCGGGTAGGGACCGCGTACCCCTCCCACAAATACCATACCATACCATACCATCACATGTATAAATCTTTGCTGTTCGGAAGCAGCGTCACAATATAAGATAAAAAAATTCATATTTATTGCAGTAGCAGCGCCTTTCTGGATTTTAAAGGTCTGCCTCTTTTACGCTTTTGTCCTAACGGGACACTCATGGCTTCTGGTGGTACATCCACTTCCTTTCTTTTGATCAATATGCCAACAGAGTGCTTACATTGATTTTTCTTGGCAAAAAAAGGACAGCAGCATGTCACGTGGTTGGAGTAAACTTCAATTTTCCAAAATTTAGTGGACCAACTGCAGTAGTTTTCGAAAGTTCTCCATTTTCTAGCTTGACGTTCAAAGTCTTTCAGCAGCTTTGCAGTGATCGGTGTGTCAAATTTTGACGATGAACAAAAGTATTCAACACTATCCTTAGTGTCACGTTCGAGAATGTCAATTTTTTTAGCTACCCACTGATAAGCTTGAGTCCACAGTTGCAAAGATGTAGTAGAACTCTCATTGAAAATGATGCAATTAATGGATTTTGGATCCCGCCGCTCCGACCATTGCTGAACCATGCTTGATGAGCAAACGAGAAACTCACCAACGGGCAATCTTTCTCTCAAAGTGTGCTCTTTTTTAATGATTCCGTTAGGACCTTCAAAACCATTATTCGTAGATGGATGGCCCGAGGCAGCTCCTTCATACCATGCAGGAAGTTTTATCAACCATTCCTGTTCAAAGTACTCAATAAAATCCTTAACTTGATTATCGATACATTTTTTCCACTTTTTTAAAAACAATTGAGAGACTTTTGAAAAAAATTCTGGAGTTTGACACGACTGCAGTGTGTATATGTCTTCTTTGAGCTGTGTGCGAAAATTTACATTTTTTATTAATCTTAAATACTTATCCACACTTTTGATGACTTGAAAGAAGCACATCAGACGAACTTCAGGAGCACCAAACACAGCAGTGAAGCCGTTCGTGATAGCGTCACTGGCATCAGCCATCAAAATTGTTGGCTTCCATTCTGGAACAGCCTTTTGTACAGCTTGAAACAGAAATTCAAAATCTTCTTGAGTTTCGCATTTATTTACAGCTACTGCAAATAAGTGAAAAACGTGATTAGCAAATTTTCCAAAGGTTGAGTTCATGAACTGCATTTTCTGCTTCTACTGCCGTTTTGTACTTCTTTTGTATAATCCACGTACGTGTAGGTCGCCTTCGTTTTTTGGCTGGTTGAATCAATTCCTCATCCGAACTTTCAGAGTTGCTTACGAAATACCTTAGTTCGTTGTCCATGACACTGCTCTGCTCGATGGTCAAGCTTATACTAAATGTGTTTGCCGAAAGTTAAAGAGGTGGAGCCATTGCCGAATTGAATTGAAATATGCTTGCAAACTGTACTGACTGTAGGCAAGTTTATGTTGTTCAAGTAAGTTTAGGACTTGCTTACAAACCGCATTTTTCTCCCATGCAAACCTTTAAATTTTCCCGTGTAAATTAATTTTTTTCCCGTGCGAACGCCTTTTATTAACGTGCAAACCTTTAAATTTTCCCGTGAAAATTAATTTATTTTCCCGTGCAAACGCCTTTTTTTCCCGTGCAAATAAATACTTCCCTGTATTAATTACATATTTTGAAATACGAAGCAATTAAATTTTGACTAACAAATTAATGGCAGGAACAAAAACACTGAACTATTATATTTGTTTACAAACAACACTATATTAATTACATACATTAAAATCAGAGATTTAATGCTAAACTTTCTAGACATCCTTTATTATATTAATAAGTTTGGCTCTTAATTTTTGTTTTCTGTCGTCGTCATCGTAAAGTCATATTTCTTTTTTTTTTTTAAAAAGGGACTATTATGTATTCAATTGGTTTGAAATTTGGTATGTGTATGTTTTCAATGTAGTAGATTACGAATTCGCAACGTTCCCAGATTGCAGTGGTACAAACGAGTACCTAAAATTTATGTTCCGTGAATTTATAATTTATATTCTTATTAAAAAATAATAATAATAATAATAATAATAATAATAATAATGTAATGTGGTGAGCGACGTGATAATTTAATTTAGTGTTTGACTTGAATATTTCGATTTGCCCCAGTACGTGCCCAAGGCACAGAGAAGGAATCGTGATAGCCCTCCTATTCTCTAAAGACGCGTGATAATAGTTTACGTGTTAATTATTAAAATTCGCGCATCCCCACTGATCGAATTGGCTCGAACCAAGGTATGGAGCCAACCTTTAAACGAAAAGTGAGGGACTTGATCTTTACTCCTAAAACCTTCTACTTCAACTTGAAAACTAAACTATAATTAGAATTTTTAAGACGAAGGATTCAGTAAAGACCCTACTCAGTATTAAATCACGTTCGTATACGTTTAATACGAGACGCAAGTGCATTACCAGGACGTCGTGGAGCCGAACTGGGTTGTCATTGCGCGTCCCCGATTACGCAGGATCTCTTTTCTTTGGTCACGCGAAGTCTTCTCTGATTGCCGCCCTGGACTTGAGAATCTGTAAGCTTCGACGCAGCTTTGTAAGTAATCATAAGAGTCAACGAGACTAAACCCAGATTGTATCAAACGTTTGACGTCCCAACTCGCATTAAAAACGGTGCATTTTGCCCATCAGTTTCAATCGATTGGGAGATACTCGCATCTCCCAGGGATGACTCAACGACTGATTGAAAACAATCACGATACGTTCCTACAATTAAAATTAACCGTATATTTTATCCTAATATTTTTTTTTCTTTTGTTCGATACTCGCATACCGTTTACCATGATTACTGGGATTAGTTAACAAATGTCTTTTCTTTTCTTTTCCCCGATCAAAAATCTTTTTTTCTCTCTGCTTCTTTTTCTGTATCGCTCACTGCACGATTTGATTGTATTAGCTGGTGTTAGAAAGAAACAAAATTACTCTCTGTGTAGGAATCAAAAACTTTGTAGCTACAATACGACAGCATGAAACTACGAATTTGAAAAAATCTTGTAATTATAATTCGTATTTGAAATAATTTCTGACTTACAAAAAGAATAATATTTTCCACATTTTTTGTTATTTACTAGGAACGAACGAGAAGAACGAGACGACAGCAAGTCGAACAAATAAGCTTTACCCGCCATATTTATCTTCGCACATTTTTTTCTTTTTTCTTTAAATTCTTTCAAATTTCATTTATTTGTTGCCAGCAGGCACACAATATTAGTTTTCGCTTAAACTTGAAATAATGAATACTATTTTTCCCAAAAAACGCAAAGGAAGACCATAGCAGGGTGAATTGTCTTTAGGTTCGTCCCAGCGAGCCGCCTTCCAAATTTAATTTTCATTTTTCAATTTGACTTTAAGTAAGCCTTATACTAAGGCTGCATTGTACTGGCTTCAGGTCAAATTTGAAAAAAGTTATTTTGATTTATCGTTTCTGTTTAAAATTTTGTAGTGGTAGGTTTTTGAGGTTGCTGATAACAAATCCGAGTTTACTTTTTGAATTTGACCTTTGTAAAGTTAACTTAATTAAGGTTAAAAATTATTTAAAAACATTTTTTTGTTGGATTAAGTATAGGAGGGTTTTTGAGGTCACTGATTATGAATCTGACCTTATCTTTTGAATATGACTTAAAATAAGCATGATATTAAAGTTTCATTACATTTAAATTAATATTGAATTCAACCGAGCAAGCGTTAGCGCAGTGAGGTATAGATGCTGGTTCTAATTGATGTAGAAACTAGAATTTATCAAATTTTTGTAATAATCAATGACGTTGGTTGCCTTAACAAAAATAAAGCCAATAAATTTCTAAATTGAAAAGCAAACTCTTCATCATCTTGATAATGTTTTCGCATTTATGCAGGTCTTGAATTTTACGCCAAATACATTTCGTCCAATAAAAGTAACAACCATTACGTCACATTCTGAAAATATTTCATAGAACGCGTTGATAAATGCGAATTCAAAATTGACTATTAATTTCAAGGGTTTTAAATTTCAATTTGGTTATAATTCACACAATTTATACAAAACTTTTTCATAAGTAGGTTTATCACGATGGCTTGTCACACTAATGAAATAAAACTATTTTTGTATGGACCAAGAATAGTGTACAGCTGGTTAAAAATAATAAAAACAATCAAAAGTACCATCACTTTGCCAGATTACCACGCATAGGATTTTTAAACATTTCTGGAACATCAAAGGACCCCGGTAAACTCCTAAGTTAAATTGGCTTTCGGTCAAATTTTCTAAAACTTTGGGAAATGATAGATCTTGATGAGTAGAAAAAAAGTCTCCACGGGCGCCAAGCTCAAAAGTTCATAGTTCTCAAGATATTCCACCCCCAAACGAAGGGTTCGCAGTTTTATGATAAAAGAGACTCGATGTAATGTTTCTTGAAATATTGTAAAAAAAGAAACTTACTGAAAGATTTTAAGATCAAAATTAATAGTGATAAGACCCTTCACTATAAAATTGAAGGGTTGAAAATTATAGGACAAATTTGAGGGTTGGGCAAGGGCATCGATAAGGGCAAAATAATTGATCGCAGTTCTAATGGGCTAGTATACTCGGGGAGTTTTTAGGGTCGCTGACCTTAAAAAGTCGCTGACTTTTTTATGAACTTTGAGAACAAATCTCAAACCACGTGGAAAAGGCAGAAAGTATAGGGTTGGCTAAGGGCAGCAGTAAGCGCAAAATAATTCATCGCAGTTGTAATGGGCTAGTGTACTCAGGGGGTTTTCAGGGTCACTGTTTATGAATTCAGGTAACATTTTATTCTCAAGCCACATGGAACGGGCCGGAATTATAAGGTTAGCTAAGAGCAGTAGTAAGGGCAAAATAATTAATCGTAGTTCTAATGGGCTAGTATACTCGAGGGGTTTTTAGGGTCACTGATTATGAATTCAGGTACCATTTTATTCTCAAACTACGTGGAATGGACTGGAATTATAGGGTTGGCTAAGAACAGCAGTAAGGGAAAAATAATTCATCGCAGTTGTAATAGGCTAGTCTACTTAAGAGGTCTTTAGGGTCGTTTTTTTTCGTTGCCTTAGTTACGAATACACATAATAATTTTTATATTTTCCTATGTAAAATGTTCAAGAACCATAATTAAAAGGAATTTTGGACGAAAATTACAAAATCTTTTGAACTTTCTAAGAAAACGCGAGGGTTTGAACAAAAAGGATAGAAATGTGCTTTTTTTTGCCATGCAAGGCTAGTTTCAGAAATTCGATGCTAGGTTCCGGTGAAAAAAACCGTAAGCGCATTATAAAAAAGCTATGCTATATAGTTTTTCACTGCCTCAGTAGAACTGCGATGAATTATTTTGACCTTACTGCTGCCCTTAGCCAACCCTATAATTTCTGCCCTTTCCACGTGGTTTGAGAATCAAATGGTACCTGAATTCATAATCAGTGACCCTAAAAACCCCCCGAGTACACTAGCCCATTACAAGTGCGATGAATTATTTTGCCCTCACTGCTGCCCTCAGCCAACCCTATAATTCCGGTCCATTCCACATGGTTAGAGAATAAAATGTTACCTGAATTCATAAACAGCGACCCTAAAAACCCTCGAGTATACTAGCCCATTAGTACTGCGATGAATTATTTTCCCTTATTGATGCTCTTAGCCAACTCTAAGGCGAGGGCTGCAACCGCAGTGGGCCTTCCCGGTACAATATTAGTTCCGAGTAATATATACACTTTTTTAATCTCGTATCGCAAGATTTAACTTGATTTCCTCCGATCAAAGCCAAAAAAACGGTGAGGTTGCTTCCTGCGCATAGTGACCAGCGCGCATCCCACAGCAGATCAGTATTCCCGAGCCACAGGCGAGGGGAGACAGTTGATCTGCTATCGCGCTAGTCGATTGCGCAGGGAGCCCCCGCCGTTCTTTTGGCTCTTATCGGAGGGACTCAAGTTATTACTTGCGATGCATGAGGTTAAAAATTCCCTTTATTGGGCCCTGTACCGTAGGAACTCAACATAAAAAATTGGTATTTGAAAAAGCTAAAAATACTATCATATTCTACTAGCAAGGTACCCGTTTTGCCGGGGTTAACAAAATTCAAAAATCTGAAATTTTTGATATATATTTATTAATTTGTACGCGGATTCATTTTGAGTAACAAAATATTTATTTGTATGAGAGTCAAGCTTTCTGAACTCAGCCACTAAAAATCATGAAGTCGCATATCTTATTTTTTTTTGCATAATATTGAAGGTTAATACATCAACAATAACCCCCTGGAGTAGTTTTTGAAAATAATGATTTTTGTAAAAGTTATAAACAAATTAAGTTAGAGGCACGGTTTTTTTCAAAATTCAACTACTCGAAGATTTTTTGATAAAAGTTTACCAAATTTTCAGGGTAAGTAAAAAATTAGTAAAAGAATATAACAAAAAAAAAATTTGACCAAAAAACTTTTATTTGTTTATAAAAAATTTATTTTGCAATAAACAATTGAAAATATAAACAACTTCTCGGTCAGGTAGAAATTTTTTTAAAATAGATTTTCAATCTGCAAACCTTAAGCTAACAATTCCCGCAAGAAAAATTTTGGGCACTCTACAAGAAAAAAAGTTATGAGCTTTTAAACATTGAAACATAGCGTTTCAGGCGCTCGAGCGACTCGACGCGCCGCGGGGGCCGCGTGGACGTTAAGCTTCTCACTCTTCTTGTGGCTTTAATTTTTAAAAATTTATGTTTTTAATAAATTAAAATGGTATTTTCATTTACTTGAATAATACTTTTATTTGTTTATAAAATTTGTTTAGTACTAATTAGAATTATTTACAAACTCGTAAAACATCTGATTTTGTATAACTAGAAAAAATTTTACACTCGATGTTTTTCGTATCGAATGGTTTATAATAGTGATATTGCCAAAATTTTTATTTTGGTTATTTGTTTATTTTCAATGTCGATAATAAGCTTTTATTTTTTAAATCTCGGTTCCGAGACATGTTTTGAATTTTGACAATCACAGTGACGTTCATCGACAAATGCGAATCAAGAGTCGTGTCGTCTGCAACTAATGTTCCGCATTTGTTTGTTTGCATGCTCGTCTGTATTATTAGTCCGCATTAGTTTCACAGTTTTTATCATGACACCACCACCTAAATGTTGTAATCCGTTTAAAAGAAATAACCACTCTTGTTTTAGAAAAAATCTGACTTTGGTTTCGGAAAATTATAGTGCTTATTTTAGAGGATTATCGGGTCTGTACATTTGTGATGGGTGCAAGCGTCAGCTTTATCGAAATTGTCCGTTCAAAAAATCGAATAGTGTAGCAAAAACAGTGAGTGAAGAAGAAAATTCAGAAAAAGAAGATCAAATGGAAGTAGAATCAGAGTCTTCAACAAAAGATCCTGATTATGTTTGCAAGAATGTCGATGATCAAAACAAAAGACAAAAGCTTGCAGATGCTCTTCAAGAAGCAATTACTGCACCTTCTGCAAAAAAAGCTCGGTTAAATTTGTCTGTTGATGACAACCGGCTTTTACTCAAGTCATTTGGCGGAGATTCAAGTTCTTTTAGTGATGCTAACTTAAATAATTGGATTGCTGATTTTGAAAAGGCATTATTAAATTCACCGACTCGAAAAGAAAAAATTGCACTCCTCACAACGGTTCCAGTCAACTGGTCGATCAGAAAAATATCAAAACAGTTTAAGCAGTTTAATGTAACTAGGTGGATGGTCTCTACGGCTAAAAAATTACACGATGACCAAGGCTACGGCGCCCAGCCTGCTATGAAAAAAGGACGGTCTATGAGCTTAAGTTTAATAAACAAAGTTAATGAATATTATTTATCGGATGACATTAGCCGGGTCATGCCCGGTATAAAAGATTATAAATCTGTTATCATTAACGGAAAACGCGAACATAAAACAGTAAGTTAATATAAAAAATTTTAATTTTTTTTTTTTTTTTTTAAATAAAAATTTGTTTTATTAAAATGAAAATTTCGATATAATTTATTTTTATGACGAACTGATTTTTTTTTAGAAACGTTTACTTTTGCAAGATATTGAAAAGATACACGAAGATTTTTTGAAAAAAAATCCAGATTTTCAAATTTCGTTATCAGCGTTCAAAGCTTTAAGACCACCGCAGTGTATTACGGTTGGCGCTAAAGGCACGCATAACGTATGCGTTTGCAAAATGCATGGCAATATTAGACTGAAATTAAGAGGATTAAAAGAAGAATTCGCCCGTAAGAAGTTTGATTTTGAAACTACTTATCACGATTATCTAGAAAAAATGATTTATTCTAAGGCATCAGCTGAATGTTATTTAGGGAATTGTAAAAACTGTCCTGGAACAAAAAAAATCACTACAAATTTAAAAAGAGCTTTGCAAACTCACAAAATTACAAAAATTTCTTTTGATCAATGGCTGAGTACTGACAGGTGCATTTATTATTATATTTAATATACTTTGAGTCACGTGTCGCAGAATTTTACAGTCTCTACTCGAAATCATTTTCTCAACTTTATTAACTAAAATTTTTTTTTCAGATGTCAGTTACTTACTCAAAGTGAAAGTAAGAACCTGTTCACAGAAAATTTAGCTTTTCAGTTACCTGAAGTATTAAAGCATGATTTCATTGCCAAGTCTCAGGCGGCTCACTTAAATCAATTGAAAAACGAACTTAAAGATGGCGAATTTGTAGTTACACTTGACTTCTCAGAAAATTATACATTTAACGTGCAAGACGCAATTCAAGCGCAGCATTGGTCGAAGGAACAAGCAACACTACATGTCTACGTCATATACTATAAAAAAAATAATGTTGTGAACAATTTAAATTACGTTGTTCTCTCTGAATACGAACAACATGATGCCATTGCGGTTCATTTATTTAATTCAAAAATGATCAAATTTTTGAAAGAAAAATTTAGTGCGCGAAAAGTTAAAAAAGTTTATTACTTCTCGGACGGGGCAGGATCCCAGTACAAAAATCGATTTAACTTTCTTAACTTATTGTTTCACGAAAAAGAATATAATGTAAAAGCTGAGTGGCACTTTTTTGCCACTTCGCATGGTAAGGGTGCCTGCGACGGCATTGGAGGATGCGTCAAGAGAGGCGCGTATCGAGCAAGTCTGCAAAATAATAATATTCTCTCGACCAAACAACTTTATGATTGGGCGCGTGATTTTTTCAAGAAAATTAATTTTGATTTAAGCTCGTTAGATGACTACAAAAAACACAAAGAATATTTAGAACCACGTTTTTCGACAGCAAAAACAATCACAGGAACCCGACAATATCACTGTTATAAACCATTCGATACGAAAAACATCGAGTGTAAAATTTTTTCTAGTTATACAAAATCAGATGTTTTACGAGTTTGTAAATAATTCTAATTAGTACTAAACAAATTTTATAAACAAATAAAAGTATTATTCAAGTAAATGAAAATACCATTTTAATTTATTAAAAACATAAATTTTTAAAAATTAAAGCCACAAGAAGAGTGAGAAGCTTAACGTCCACGCGGCCCCCGCGGCGCGTCGAGTCGCTCGAGCGCCTGAAACGCTATGTTTCAATGTTTAAAAGCTCATAACTTTTTTTCTTGTAGAGTGCCCAAAATTTTTCTTGCGGGAATTGTTAGCTTAAGGTTTGCAGATTGAAAATCTATTTTAAAAAAATTTCTACCTGACCGAGAAGTTGTTTATATTTTCAATTGTTTATTGCAAAATAAATTTTTTATAAACAAATAAAAGTTTTTTGGTCAAATTTTTTTTTTGTTATATTCTTTTACTAATTTTTTACTTACCCTGAAAATTTGGTAAACTTTTATCAAAAAATCTTCGAGTAGTTGAATTTTGAAAAAAACCGTGCCTCTAACTTAATTTGTTTATAACTTTTACAAAAATCATTATTTTCAAAAACTACTCCAGGGGGTTATTGTTGATGTATTAACCTTCAATATTATGCAAAAAAAAATAAGATATGCGACTTCATGATTTTTAGTGGCTGAGTTCAGAAAGCTTGACTCGGCTATAAAAAGAGGAATTGAACCCATTTTCAGGACTGCTATATCTTATTTCAAAACCTTCACTACTCCAATAATTCAAATTCAATAAATTATTACAGAGTATGGTGAGTGTTTGGGGGTGGAATATCTCGAAAACTATGAACTTTTGAGCTTGGCGCCCGTGGAGACTTTTTTTCTACTCATCAGAGTATTAACTATAATTGTTGTGAAAAATCGTATTGTTTGAGAACGCGATTATAAACAGTCCGTCGGCTATAGTCACGACCTCGTTTGTTACTGTAGTAGGGGACAACAAGTCACCTCTCGGTTTGATTGATCCAACGTGTTCGACATTTCGTGTACGATGCCACTTTTTTTTGATAAATTTATACCAACGTGTACGACGTCTCGAGTACCAGTTAGAAGGTCAACCTAGTAACGCTTCTCGGGATACCTGTCTAACGTGTCCAGTGCACTGAGTCCAGCTCCCGCCGTTACCTATACCAGCAACATATTACATATTACATTACATAATAATATATATATGTATATTATATTATATTATATTATATATTACATTATATAACATATTACCGAGCCTGACAACATCCTGGACGTCAATATTCGCCCGGAAACCTGAATGATCTAAGGCTGTTTGTATGAACACTGAGCTCCAAAATTCTGGGACCACTGTTACATATGGCTGTACATTCGTTAGAGGTAATTCATGGTATCAAGAGAGTTTCAACCTTTTTCTATTTTTTTCTCATGTATCTTTTAATCCAAATCGAATCATACTCGACAAACCCCTTTCTACTGGTTCACGAGTTAACTTTCTTAGACTCTCGCGAGGCTCACTGCATATAATTAATGAACGAATAATATGAACAATAGTGTATCAGTAATAAAACGGAATCTAGTTCGTGTTGAATAAAATTTCACTACTTGTGTATGGTTCAATTAATATTTTATGTCATTTTAATTCCTATAGCCGTTCAATATATTTCCAAAAAGACAGTTTTTTTTTTTTTTATAATCAGCAATTTTTCTATCAATATTTTTCGAATCTGTTATTTTTCTTATTCAACTAAAAATAAATTTCAATGAAATTTAAAGAGTTTTCTTCTGTTAAAATGACGACCGCGTGAGATCTCGAGAAAACCAGAGATCTTACATACTCAAAATTTTAAGCCTTTTTTATACTTGTGAATATTTTAATTTGTTGGATTGTTTTTAAATATAAATTCATCAATAATCTGAATTTGTTGTTCTGGGTGAATACTTGAATGAATATCACCATTTGAGCAAAATAAAATTGGAATAAAATAAAGATATTTATAACTTTGAACCCGCGAGACTTAGTTCAGGATCAATAGAAGCTGTAACCACTAATTCAAGATGTGTGTAAATTACTGTGACCTTAGGACCATTTTATAAAAAAAAATTTTTGACATTGATTATTGAAAAAAAAAATAGTGTACGCTGTATAATAAAATAAATTTTATTGCATTTATTAGTCTTTTTTCTGAAGTTTGTGTAAATATTTCAATATAAAATCTACGTACACTTTTTTTTATTCAAAGACCGATGCAAATATTTGCTGTTTTTTCTTTTATAAATGGACCCTAAGGTAGTTCGCACGCATCTTCCATGTGGTTAGTGGTTCCAGCATCTAATAAAAAAAAAAAAAAAGTGGTTCCAGCTTCTATTGATCCTAAACTAAGTCTTGCGAAGTCAAAGTTGTAAATATCTTTATTTTATTTTGTTTAATTTCACAAAAAATGTGATTTTCCTCCAAAAATTAGGACTATTGATGAATTTTTACTCTAAAACAGTGCATTAAATTGAAAAATTCACAAGTATAAAAAAGTCTTAAAATTTTGAGTAGAATATGATAGTATTTTTTATATTTTCAAATACCCATTTTTTTATATTGAGTTCCTACGGTAAAGGAGTAAAGACTCAATAAAAGGAATTTTGAAAATCGGACTTTGGATTTGATTTTGGTGATGCTTAAATTGTATTATCCCATAAAAATTATTATTTCAACTTATATAGATTTAATGTGCCCCCGAAAAGGTTAATGAATAAAGATCGCTTTTTTGTGATCTATGTCGTGGTTCAATAGATCACTGTCATTTATGGATGATTGTGATCTAATGAACCACAACGCTCAACAATATTGCCACATTTTTTATCTGATGTTAGATAAATTTTTGCAGGACACTTGTTTTTTTTAAAAAGTTTACACCTCCAATGAACTGCATTTTTACTTAACTATAGAATTTTCTGTAATAAGATTGTCGTGCACTACGTGTGACCATAAATAGTATTTGATATATTTGAATTAATTATTTAAATAAATTAAATATGTACTTAACAGTTAGGCCCGTTTTGCGAAAATGAGCATTTCAGTCACTAAATAACTTTATTTTAATCCTAAAAAAACTTCAATTTGATATACTTTATTCTAAAAATTATTTAATACATATTTATTTATTTATTCATTTATTTATTTTCAATAAAAATTAGATGTAACAAGAATAGGTAAAACTATAAACTTAAAATCAGTAATCCAATATTTATGAATAAATTAACATCTCTTTGGATATTCTAAGTGCATTGTTCAAAGTCGATTCAAATATATCAATTTTAGAAGCGTATTTATTGCCAATAATAGTCAATCTAACCGAAGGACTATGTAGTAAAATGTTATTATTAATAATAGGTACATAAGAATGAAAATTTGATCAACTCGCGAGTACTTTTATAATCAGAAAAATTATCTTTTAATAAATCACAATCAATCAAATCATTGAACAGCTTATAAAGAAATATTAAATCTATCTTTTCATGAGACGATTCAATATTTGGCAAACAAACAGGTAGATATATCACAATAATCATGATCATTGAAACGCATCGGTTTATTTATCCTATAGGCAACATATCTAAAATACGTGTGGTTGACGCTTTCTAACAAACTAATTTGATATTTAAGGTATGGTCTCCATACTACAGAGCAGTTTGTAAGGTTTAGATAAATAAATAAATAGTATAGTGACCTGAACGTCGCAATTTTTTTTAAATTTTTAGAAAATCTCTTAATGAAATTAATCCTCTTAGTAGTAAGAGTTTTGACGAAATTCAAGTGCTAATCAAAGTTTAATTTACAATCAATTATAACACCGAGGTCCTTAATCTCAATCAAATTTTCAATAATCGCACCATCAATATTATAATAGTTATCGCTAAGTCTATTCTTACCAAACGAAATACTGAAACATTTTTTTACTTTCAAATGAATGTCATTCAGACGGCCCCAATCGCAAATGGAGTCAATATCAAATTGTAATAAATTTTTATCTTCCGGAGTGTATATAATTCTTTATAATTTCAAGTCATCTGCAAAAAGAAGAAATAAAGAGTATCTAATAACAGAGCCTATGTCATTTATAAAAATCAAAAATAAAATAGGACCTAAGTGAGATCCTCGACCGACTCCTGAAATTACATCAATGATTTTAGAGATAAAATTTTTCAATTTATTTTTCAATTTGTCGAAGGCTCTCGAAAAATCGGTATAAATAGCATCACTAACCAAACCTCTGTCAAGACTAGAAGCAATATAATCAACATAAGTACACAAATTACTAGCCATAGACCGATTCTTATAAAGCCATGCTGATTTAATATAATATACTTGCTCATATAAGAGTTCAATTTATTTGAGATCAAACAATCGAAAAGTTTACAAAAAAATATTATACTTACAAATAGGTCGAAAATTATTAATATCAGATACATCACCAGATTTATGCAACGGCGTAATGTAACAAATCTTCCATCTGTCTGGAAAAATTCCACGTTTTATACATAAATTAAAAATACTTGTCAATATAGGCGCAAATATATCAACACTATTTTTCACCAACAGAAGGTGAATATTATCTGGTCCGGGAGAAGTGGAATCATCCAAATCCAAAATACAGTTGTAAATTTCTTGAATTGTGAATTCAATCGTTGAGAGTTCATCAGTAATGTCCTTATTAAAACTAAAGTCCAAGTTATTATCTTCATACACACTACCAAATTTATCAGCAAAGAGATTCACAATATCTTAAGTATCATTAGCATATAGACCATTTAAGTGAATGGAAGTTGGGAAATCCCTGGATTTGTCAAGCTTGTTTATATATCTATAAAAATATGATGCATCTTCCTAAAGTTTATCTTCAGTGTTATTCTCAAATTTTGTCCTGTCTCTATTAATCAGAAATAAACATTTTGGCGAAGCTCACTAAATTTTCTGTAATGATAGTTTGAGGTTAAGGATTTATAGAGCTGATGATGAATTTTCTTATCAATAATTGAGGTTATGAGTTCTTTAGAATACCAATCAGGAAATTTCTTATGTTTTATTAATATTTTAGGAACAAATTCTTTAATAATTTCATTAGTGAATTCTGTAAGATTATTTACCAGTGATCAGTGATAAGGTTGGACAGGTAAGAGGATGAAAAAGAAGGGGGGGTGGACATATCTACATTGAGGTCTCCTGTCAAAATGACGTTTTCGTACTGTGGGAGCAGAGGGGTGAGCGTGGAGAAAAGATGAGAGGGGAGGGCGGTGTTGGGCGGGCGATAGACGATGGAGAGGAGTAATTTAATGGGTTTCAGGTCGATGTCGAGGGTCATGAATTCAGGTTGTGCTTGGTATGTTGGGGGTGTGGGTGATACGGAGATGATTGTAGGTGTGAAATGGTCGCGGATGTAGGCGGCGACGCCGCCTCCTGGCTTGCCGACCCGATCGTGGTGGAGCAGGGTGTAGCCCGGCAGGTTGTACATATGGGTGGGGGTGTTAGGCGGGATGAAAGTTTCGGTTACAGCGATTATGTCGTAGTGCTCCAATGTGGACTTGTGCCGTAATTCACGGAAGTGAGTGGACAGACGGTTGATGTTGATATGAGCGATGTGAAGAGTGTGGGCGATGGGTTGGGGAGGAGCAGATGAGGTAGCAGGGGGGGGGTAGAGAAGTTGCAGGGGTGGAGGGTGGTTGAGATGTGTGCGTAATGTTGGGGGGGGGGTGCTTAGCGAATTTCTTACGTTTCATGCGTTCTGTTGAGGGTCAGAATTAGTGTTGGGTGAGGATAGGTGGAGGGAGGGGATCTCTGTTTCAAAATCTAAAAGTGAGGCGTGGGGGGATTGATTTGGTGCTCAAAGACTGCTGATGAGGTCATGATTTTCAAGGACAAAGAGTTTAAGGACAGACAAGTTAGAGAAAATAATATTATAATTTTTAAATACGAAGATCAAAGGATGCTGATAAAAATGAGCTTTCAAATATCAAGCAATTTTTCACTAATTCTTCTATTAATATGTCATGCCTTTTGATTTGAAAATTATGAAAGTTAAAAGATTAGGTAAATCCTATGCACTAAAAATACTATTTGCCCACTTCCAGTGAAACTTGACTTTGCAGACTCTGTGCACTGGGTCTACCATAATAAACATAAAATTTTCCCTGAAGAGCTGGTTATCGGTTTTGACCAAACACTCGCTCAGAGAAATTATTTTAAAAGCAAAGAGGCTGAACTCAAGACCAGATTGGCTAATGGTGACAAGAATCTTGTTATTAGATATTTTGGTGGTGCACCTTGTATTGTACAAAAGAAAAGTTCCTAGCAGTGATAATAATTCATCATTCTTAAAAATTTTTTATCAGAATGTACATAGTTTTAAGGGCCGAGTAGCTGATTTTAGATCTGTCATCACTCTTTTGAGCGATTATGATATCATAGTAATTACTGAAACATGGTTACACAGTGACATTATTGATTCTGAGTTAGGAATGAATGATTATAACATAAATAGATGTGATAAATCTATTTTTACTAGTAACAAAAGTGGTGGTGGTGGTGTTCTAATAGGTATAAGGAAAAATTTTGTTTGTTCTCAAATTGCAGTGACTGATAATTCCTATGAACAAGTACTTTTGAAAGTTAACTTAAGAGGACTTATTATCATATAAGGTGTTGTTTACATACCAAGTGGTTTACCAACTGATTATTATTTTGGCTACATCTACAATCTTCATTGACTGATTTTATAAATCTTTCAAATACAGTTGAATTGTTATTAATGGGTGACTTTAGTGTGCCTGGCTACAAGTGGATAAATTTAAAAAACTCATCAGTCGCCTGAGGATCTCATTCATCTGTGGATGTAAGATCAGCTGCTTCAGCATTGTCAAATTTTTGTTATAATTATAAACTCTCTTAAGTGAATACTATTACAAACAATTCTGGTAATATTCTTGATTTATTTTTTTCTAATGTTGATAATTTAAAATTTAACCAATGTGATGATGTTATTTTTGATTGTGATGGTTATCACCATTCTTTCCATGTTGATATTCCTGTTCAAGCTACTTCTCCTTTAATTTATTCTGAATTTTACTATGATTTAAAGAGAGCTAACTTAGCTATGATATTGAAATCTTTTAATAGATCAGACTGGCCAACTAACTTTGATGAAGAAATTTTAGATCTCAATCAACTGGTTACTGACATTTAATTACTGACAATTACTGACAAGGTTCATTGTAGTACTACATTTGAATGGTTAGCGAATGGAAATTTTAACATCTGCGACAGTAATAGTTTTCATGCACGATACGCAGATTAATATTCACTGAACGAGGTCCACATAACATTTTGCTACTTATTTTATAATCTTAATTATACTTTAAGAATACTCAATTGACAAGAGAGAGAGCACACGATAAAACCATGTGTCTTATTTTGTCACGATTTTAAAACACTTCTAAGTGTCTAACCTTGTAGGTTAGGTATTTAAGACACTTGGAAGTGTTTAATTTAATTGGTATTCAGAGTAGAGTTGGAATCTTCGATAGTAGTGGTTTTATGAGAATCATTGGCAACAGTTTTCGGTCCGGTAATAAGAGCGTATACTGCGCACATAATCGTGGCTTTTCTTTTTTTTTTTTTTAATAATTTTATCTTCTATCTGATCTAGCTCAGCAGCGACTGTTGTCCCAAAAAGTTCATTTTTCAATAGTATTTCTGGTGCAGAATCTTTTTTTTTCCTCCTGTATTTGAAAGCTCTGAACAAATACATTGCTTAAAGTCCAAACCGTCTGCACCAACTCATCTTTTTTTTTATGTACTTTCAAGATTAAAAATTTGATGGCGTATTAAGATTTGAGCGCGCTTGCACGCTAATTGAGACTAGTTTAAAATAAATTTATATTTAGTATTTTTTTAAAGTCTTGAATAAAAATTTGTAGATTTAAAATGTGTATTTTTTAGGTACGCCAAAATGTGGTACAAAGGAGTTAGCTTCACCTCAGAACAGTGTGCCTTAGTATATTTAGTTGATGCTGCTGGAACTAGGACTACTACTGATTCTTTTTCTGATATGAGCCAGGTAGAATTTTTTATCTTTAGAATATTTTGACCCCGGATTCAGAAAAAGCGGAAAATTTTAAGATTGTTAAGCATAAAAAAAAAATTTTTTTCGGGTCTTTCTGAGGCCCAGTGGATTTCGTTCATTGTTGAGTTTCGTTTTCTCGGCAGTAAAATTATTTCCCTTTAAAAAAGAGAGCTATCGCCATCTTGCGTAAACTTTTTATTCTTGAGTTGATTGATGAAAAAGTTTTTAAAAAATTCGAAAAAAGCATTTGAGGTTACTATTTTTGTTTTGTTTTTTTTTTTTTTTTTTCCTATGCGCACTTGCAGTGGGCTTAGAAGGGCTACATAAAGTTAAACAATTTAAAAACTGATGAAGTAAGAATTTTTTATTATATTTAACAAAAATTTTTTTTGCAAAAGCAATAAAAAAGGATCCGAGCGTGCTTGCGCGCTGAGTAATTTCTAGTAATTATGAAATATCAACAAACATAAAATGTAACTAAATGTGAAAATGAGATTTATAAATACAAAACCTATACCATTGAGAGCCAAGCGCGAGTTTCGGATGGTGTAATACCTATCTTTATGGTATTTATGTTTTTAAAAAGAAATGTTTATATTTCACTTTTATTATCTTTATTTATTAGTTTCTTTATTTTACATAAACTGTACGCAGTGTTTGCGAGCAGAAGTGTGAAGGCAGACTGTCGCCTGCGAGCAATTACAATCGTTTATATTACTTACTGTCCCATTGTTTAATAATAATCAATAATTCAATATAGATATACAAACGATTAATTTGAGTTATGTTACACCCCCATTATCCAGCTTAGAAAATTTTTCAAAGTGAAAAATTTTCGTTTATCATTTTTTTTAAAATTCATCAGACAGTTTTTTCCGAAATATTATTTTAGGATTTTTAGGTATATTCTCACTTCCTTGATTTCCAGAATCATAAGAAGCAACACTGGACTATTTGGGTTGTGTACCACATTTACATTTCTTTTATAACTTATTTTACAACAACATATTTTCCGATAAATTTTTCCAACTATATTATATAGAAAATTAAAGCCTCTACATTTATGAATAATGAATAAAATTAATCCTATCAAAGTTTTTTGTCCTACAGTACTTAAATAATTTTTTAACCTCGTTGATCACAAGTAATAACTTGTGTTCCTCCGACGCAAGCCAAAAGAACGAAATGTACTCCCTGCGCCATCGACCAACGCGCACCCGGCCTACTGCATGCCCTCGCTAGCGCTCGGGCCGCAACATGGCGGCCGGCTGCGTGTCGGCCGCTGGCGCTTCGGGAGTACATTTCGTTCTTTTAGCTTTAATCGGAGGAAATCAAGTTATTTTTTGTGATCAACGGACTTTAAAAAAGTGCATATATCCCTCAAGACTAAAGTTTGCTGAGGAGGCCCACGTATTTGCAGCCCTCGACTTCGTCTCGGGCTGCAATAACAGCGGGCCTCCACTGCAAACTTTAGTCCCTCTGGGAATAATATACTATAATATCTTTTGTGTTAAAGTCGTAGTGCGTTCTGTAAATTTAAATTGATTTATCTTACTTTGGATTTCCTCCAACTCTACTAATTTCTCATGCAAATTATTTTCCAAACCATAAAAATTTATTTTATCTAAATATTCCCTTTCAATGTCTATTGTATTATTTAAATATATATATTCTACCTTTGTTTCTATTTCTCTTGTATTAAATGCAGTTGACTTTATTTTATCTGACATAAATATACAAGTAGGATCACTTACTTGGAGTAATGTATCGGTATCAATTTTCAAAAAAGTATGACTATTTTTACAAAATACATTAAAATTTATTTCCTCTCTGGGTAAAATTATCCAATTATTTTCCTCCCCACTCATTCTTGTAATATAATTACCGTGATACTGATATAGAACTCTTTCACATTTATTTATTTTTGACTGAAATATTAATTGTGTATAACAATTTTTTTCTAAAAGTAAATTTGTAATATGATTCTTATTTTCACAAAATTTTATTTTTGGTTTATATTCAATACAACAACGGCTCGGATATGTATAATACATCTTATCTTTCGATATATATATTATTTTCTGTTCAATAAAAATTTTACTAAAAGAAGATTGACTTTCTCTATGTGGTAATACTTCAAAATTCATTATATCGTAAGGGGTCTTTTCAGGAATAGGTGTTATTATAATAAAAACTAACTTATCATTTTCTATATATACTATAGAAGAGGATACTTTAATTAGATCATCGTAATGATCTTTATCAATTTTTATAAATGAATCTATCGTCTCATTTTTACCAATCTCCCTCAAAGCTTTCAAAAAAGTATCTGGTAAAACTAATGGTGGTAATACTACTCCTAACTTTGCAAAAGCAATTGCATTATGTATTGTCTCTACTCTTTCTTTATACTCAAATAGTGCAAATTGAAAATTTTGCAGTGATATCATTAACATTTTATCAACTTCTAATTTCGTTAAATATCTACTTACATTATTACTCCAACTTTCTAATTCTTTAATATTTTTCTCATAATTCATTAAATGAATCGATGAACTATTTATATTTCCAGCAACTAATGCAGTTTGCTTTTGCAATAATTTTAAAAGATAATTTTCTTCCTTATGCATTAAATCTATCTCTTTATTATAATATTCAGCATCGGCACTATCCATTGTACCAAACAAATATTTAGAACCTTTTCCTACTAAATTTAACAAACCTCTTTTTCTTCTATTTTTTCTAATTGGTACGTCAACGATTGAGTTTAATTCTCTACTTATAGTTTCAATTAGACCCTGTAAATTACATTTTGTATTTGGCTTATTACATATATTCTTCATTTTTCCAAGCTGTGATTTCAAGTTTTGACCTTGGTTGTAGATTTTGTTGAGATCAGTTGTATGAATTACTTTCCACTGCTCAGAGTAAAGATGTACTTCTCCCGAAAAGGTCGTTGCGACATCTGGTATTTCATTTATTATCTTATAAATTTCAGTATTGTTGTCAAAAGCTTTTGTTTTATATATACAAATTACCAAAAGTAGAATCTGAAACAAAAAATTGATTAGACTATTTCGCCATAAAAATGTTTAATTTGATTAAAATGTCTCATTATTTCTTTATTCTTCATCATAAAATATGCAGTATGTCCCTGTATTCTTCGTATAACATAGGGTTTTTCCGACCATTGATTATTTAAAATAATTAATACTAAATCTCCAACCTCATATGTCTTGCTTCCTGTTTGTCTTCTTTCCATAATCTTCTTATTTCTCTCCTTTGATTCCCTGTTGTTTTCATCTGCTTTTCTTCTTACTGCTGTCATTTGCCTCATTCTTTCTTCCTGCCGTTCCTCATAAGTTTCGTAATTCTTCTCCTCGAGTCCATATAATAATCTAGAAGGACTATAGCCAGTGCTGGAATGTATCATTGAATTATAATGATTAGCTGCCTTCAGTATTTTCAAATTCAAAGCTGGACTAGCTTCATCATCTTCTGTCTTTTCTATCTTTTTAATTGTTCTCATAAGTCTTTCGCATGCACCGTTGGATTCTGGATGATATGATGAAATTTTAATTTTGTAGATGCCATATTTTTCTACAATTTTTGTTAACAATTCTGATTTAAATATAGACTCATTATCGGTTATTAAATTCTGCGGAATTCTCTGCTGAAGAATGAATTCTTCGAACACTTTGTAAGGATTTTTTCCTCTTGTTTCTTTTAACCATGCATATCTAGAAAATACGTCTTCCAAAAGTAAGTAATTTCTTTGTTCAAGCATTAAATAATCTATCGCTATTGTCTCAAATGGTTGAGTTGGCGGTTCTATATTCATGCCTGGAGTATTATATTTTCTAGAAATATCTTTCAGCCTGTTACATACCTGACATATCTTAATATATTGTTCCACATCACTAGGTAAGTTCTCCCACACGTACTGTTGGCGGAGTTGCATAACAATCTTCTTTGAAGCTTGATGTCCATGCTCGTGAGCCCTTGCTATTAAGTTCTTTCTTGTATTTAAATCTTCTATATAAATTGGATATTTTTGTCGTATATACAAAGTTCTTTCTGTCATGTTTGTATAAATATATGTACCAAGTAATAAATTTTCATGCTGATTATCTTGAACGGGTAAATTCAATGATGGTTTCATCATCTTCTATATCATCCAATAATGAGAACAGACTGATGATGTCACCTGGTTCACAATATGGTGCACCATTAATTCTTTTATCACCTCTTAATTTGTATTTTTCTATTTCTCTAGACTTTTCTTTTAGTCCAGCCTTCTTCCTTACCTCAAAGTGTATTTCAAAATTCTTCATGTCGGAGGCATTTATAGTCATGGTGTTCTTACCTGACTTTATGATTCTTTCAAAATCTCGCTTTGTCTTGTAGAAGAGTGTAAATTTATTAATATTTACCCATCGATCAATCTGCTCACCACTGATTTTCTCAGTTACCAACCTTATTTTACTCAATCCCACATTTTCAAATTCATCACAAATTGTCACTTCTGGTTGTAATTTGGACTCATCTGTCGTTTCCTTCTCACAAGGTAAATTTTCTTCAGCTGCCTCTTTATCCACTGTCTCATCTATCCAGCTTGGGTATTCTGATTCATCTGCTTCCATCTCGTTCATATAATCCAACAGTTCTTCGATTGGAGTATCATCCTCGTCTTCTGCAACGAATGCCCGAGAAAAAGCATCAGCGTTTTGATTTTTCTTACCTTTTTTATATTTTATCTCTGGGTGATAATCAGTTAATTTTTCTGTAAATTTGAAACATCTTGAAGTTATGTCTGGGGATTGACTTTTTATTATTCGTTCCAACGGTTTATGATCTGTGTAAACTGTATATTTCCTTCCCCATAAGAAGGGTCTAAAAACTTTCGATCCCCATACTATTGCCAAAAATTCTTTCTCCGTAGTTGAATATCTTCTTTCAGCTGCATTCAGTATCCTTGAAGCAAAAGCACACGGGTGTTCATCTCCTTTATCGTCAAGTTGCGATAATATACAACCAATACCTTCATTAGAGGCATCTGTATTTAAAATAAAGGGTTTTTTTATATCAGGATATTTCAATACTGGATCAATTGTTATTATTTCCTTCAGTTTCTTTATACATTTCAATTCTTTATCTGTGATTTCATACTTCTCATTTTTTCTTCTCATTTTATGAAGAGGGGCTGTTATTTCGCCACATTTTGGGATAAATTTTCTATAGTAGTTTACCAATGCCAAAAATCTTTCCATCTCTTTCACGTCCTTGGGAACTGGAAAATTTTTCATCTTCTCAACGTGCTTCTCTTGAGGTTTTACACCTTCTGGTGTAATGAGATGCCCTAAATAGTCAAATTCCGGCTTTATATATTCACACTTATCTGGCTGTATAGATAATTTAGTTTCTCTCAGTCTTTGAAATATTATTTCCAAATTTCTCAAATGTTCTTCGTACGTAGAAGAGAATACTATGATGTCATCTAGGTATACGAAGCATATCTTTCCTATCAAGCCTCTCAATTTAAAATTCACCATCCGTTGAAAGGTTGCTGGTGCATTCTTCAGTCCAAAAGGCATTCTCAACCACTTCCAGTGTCCTTTGTGTGTACTGAAAGCCGTCTTTGGGATGTCTCTTGGTTTCATTGCCACCTGATGAAATCCATTAGCGCAGTTAAATGCACTCATATATTTTGCCTTTCCCAATAAGCAAAGTATTTCCTCGATACAAGGAATAGGATAATTGTCTTGCTCGGTTTCAAAATTAACCTTCCTGAAGTCAAAAACCGGCCTCCATTTTACTTCTCCAGAAGCATCCATCTTCTTTGGTACCAACAGCACATTTGCTGAGTAAGGTGACGAACTTGGCCGTATTAAACCTTTGCTCTCGAGTTCTCTAATATGAGCATCAATTTTTTCTTGTATATGAATAGGTTGCCTATAAATTTTTGAAGATATTGGCTTACCTGTTTTTAGTAGAATTTCATGTTCTACATCACTTACTACAGGCATTGGGTCACCTGGCAAATTGAATATATCATTATATTTCTTTATAATTTCCCACAAATCATTCTGTTCATCTTCAGATAAGTGAGATAATCTTGTTTTATTTTTCAACAGTTCAATGCGTCTTTCATCTTCAGACTTTTTCATTGTAAAAATTTTTGTTTCATTCTTACTTTCATACAAATTTCTCAACATCTGTTTTCTTTTTTCTTGAGGTATATTATTGTCTAGAATTTCCGACACGAGGGACTCTTGCTTTCTTTCCTTTCTTCGAGTTTGCATACATGGTGCCCCTAACTCATCATTCTCGTAATATTCATGACAAATGTCTGACTTGTAAACACGGATTTTCTTATAAGAGTCGTTCATTAAATACAAAGTAGCCTCGACTCCTGTGTATAAAGCAGGGACACAGTTAGAGCCGAAAAACACATGAGTACCTGGTTTTGTATGTACTTTCAAATGTTTAACAGAATTTGCTTCTACTTCTGTAAGCAATTCTGTATTTAATTTAAAATCGTGTTTTTTCTTACTTATATCAGACAGAGTGATTATTTTATTTTTACAATCAATAAGGGCTCCATAATTTTCGAGCCAGTCCTTACCTAAAATTCCTTTATGTGTATTTAAAGGAAACTCATTCATGGCTACATGAAAAATATGCGACCTACCTAAAGTTTTTAATGTACATTCACCTATCATTTCATGAGGGCCATCTATAATCTGGAATCTCCTTCTATCTCCTGGTGGTATTTTCTTTGGGTTGCAGTCTTCTAATTTTAATATTGAATTTTTTACAATTGATTCTGGCGCTCCTGTGTCGACCAGAAATTTGTTAACTCCTGTTGTTCCTTGGAGTTGGATGTAGAGGTCATAATATTTTCCTCCAGATCCGATGTAGTATCTTGCTGGTTCTCGTCGGTCATCAGAAATTTTCATGGGGGCCCTTTGTCGATCTGTGGAATTCTTTGAAAATTTCGATGCTGTGGATTTTTTCTCCAACATTCATTTTCGGTGTGATTCAATTTATTGCAAAATTTACACCTTTTTAATTCGTTTCTATTATTACTTACATAATTATTTTTAATTTCATTTTTATCATCTTGCTTATTTCTATCGTCTCTGGGTTTACTCTTTGTATTATTTAATGGCTCACCTCTTCTTTGTGTTCGGCTTCGGATTACTTCGTCGTCGCGTAGTCTTTTATCAATAGCCCGTGCCTCCTGCATGGCGTGACGCAGAGAGTCAATTTTTATATTTAAAAGCCTTACCTCTAGCTCTGGTTTCAGTGATTGAATAAAACGTCGGACATGGGAGTCCTCTTCGATGTACCGAATTCCAGCTCGATATTTAATCTTTATTTGCTCGATCGATTTTTGCACACGTCGATGTAGTTCTTCATATCTTTTTACATAATTATCTACAGATTCGTTCTGGCCCTGTCTAGTATTATTACGAATTTCCGATATTTGCTCATATGTCAAATCGGCCTGCCCAAAACTAGCTCGCAACGCGTTAGCTAAATCTGAATAGCCAGCACCTTGTGTACTTTCCCCTATTCTTGCAGCCTCTCCTATTAATCTTGAAGCTATTACTTTTCTCAACAGAGCCTTTCTTTCGGCTTCATTTTCTAGCTGGTCCCGTGCATTTCTTAATTGATCGAGAAAATACTCAACGTTCGAACTACCATCGAAAACTCTAATTTCATTCAATAATTCTCTAACTAACCGATGAGAATCTGTGGAAATCGTCGTTGATGGCGGCGGCGCCGTTGGCCCAATTTTTTCTCCCTTTAAAGAATTTATTTCAGCCTGTAAAGATGATACCGCCTGCTGCATTACTCTTAATTGTTCTAAAAGTATCTCTTCCGTCTGAGTTTGTGGTACGATTGTTTGCTGCTCGTGACTCATTTTTTTATCTCTAATTATTTCTATCAAAGGTTTATGTATACCGTCTACCTCGTAAAATCTATCAATCTCTTCGTCGGATTGTAAATTTGAATTAGAATCTGTGTCTGAGCCTGTGCTTTTATTCATAAGGTAAGTGTTTAGTTTTAACTAACCTTAATCAGCATTTTTCGTTGAACTGCTTTGAATTGTCCTATCCGGAGTACGTTGTCCTTTAACTTAAGGAGGCGATTTATCACCGAACAGTGTTCACAGTCCTTATTCACAAATTTGATGCACTAAACATCAAACACAACCGATTTTCACTTTTCGGCCACGCACGTTGGGCGCCAATATGTAATACCTATCTTTATGGTATTTATGTTTTTAAAAAGAAATGTTTATATTTCACTTTAATTATCTTTATTTATTAGTTTCTTTATTTTACATAAATTGTACGCAGTGTTTGCGAGCAGAAGTGTGACGGCAGACTGTCACCTGCGAGCAATTACACTCGTTTATATTACTTACTGTCCCATTGTTTAATAATAATCAATAATTCAATATAGATATACAAACGATTAATTTGAATTATGTTACAATGGTCGCACCTTTCATGCGTTGCGGAGAACTGTAGCAAAGCATGGCGATACAATGGCTGAGGTGTTTCTGTCCAAATATTTTGTTTTTTTAATATTTGCGCAGCAATGGCCGATACTTGAAAAAATATTTAGGGGAAAACACTGGAGCAGGCAAGCCACCTGGCTTTTTGAGCGAAGCAAAAAGGGCGAGGGGCGTGCTAGTTTCATAAATTTTTCAATAACTTATAATTTTTTGTGTTTATCTTGATAGTCAAGCGATTACGATCAAAAAAACCATTTTTATTACCTTCATTTTAAGCGTTTTTAAAAATTATTTTTCATATCCAGGCAGAAATCATTTTAATCCATAAGTAGAAATATATTTAAATTGAAGCACTGGACGACAAAGTTTTTCAGATAAAAAATGCCTTTGGTTTTGAAGGAAAAATAGATAATGATCCTGGATTTGAGCCCTCGCCCTCATGTGGGGCCTAGAGTTGGTCTTTTAAAATAGGAACCGATATTTTTTACAACAGATTCTGAAAGAGCGGAAAATTTTACGATTTTTAGGTCTTATCGAGGAGTACTGGACCTCAGAGGAGCCTTAAAAGCTATCGAAAACTTACCCTAAAATTGTAAAAATTTAAAAACTTGATAGTGATTGTCGATGAGGAGGAACCAAAATTTATCGTTAATTATATAATAATCGCTACAGTTTCAACGTGGCTAAGACGTCCTCATCAGGCTAAAATATTAAGGATATTTTCTCCTAGATGCATGGCAATAGAGAATCAGCTCAAATTTTCTAGAGGTGTTAATTAGATATTAATAAACATCACTACGAAGTCTGATCAAAATTGACCATATACCGTAATGTCCGGCGTATAAGCCCTCCCGGTGTATAGCCCCCCCCCCCTCTTATTTCGTTATCGAGAATTCCGAATGTTTGTTTACTCGGCGTGTAAGCCCCCCCCCCTGCCTCTTTTATCAGAATAAAAAACATAAAAGAGATTTAATTACACTTTTTAATTAATTGCACTTTTCTTATAAAAGCTCAGAATCAAGTAAACACTGAAACAGTTATAAAGTCTTTTAAGAAACGTTGCATTTCAAATGCCTTCGACGGTAGTGAAGACGATATTTTGCGGAACTATGACATTAAAGGATGTGCAACGCTGAAAGTTGAAGATGAAACAGAAGAGTAGGATCCATACTACGATACCTATGTTGATTATTCTTATTTATATCAGATAAGTGGCGTTTGAAAAAGGAGGCTATAGCTTTATCGAAGGAGTATTTTGGACAATCAACTGCTGACACAATAATTCTCACCGGGAAAATTTCCTTGTGTATTTTTATTAAGGCAAAAGCTCGTGGGAAATTCGTATTCTCTCAGGTCCAGGTATCTGCTACTTATTCGAGAATTCAGCCCCTTGAACTACCTCAAGTTTAAGCTGTGGCTATTTTCTCTAAACTTCAGCCCCTGAACTACCTCAAGTTTAGGCACCTAAACTTCTGAAAGCAAGTCACAGATTTTTACCTGGACGAATTTACCTAACGAAAATTTAAGGATCGTTTTTTAATATAAAAAAATAAAGGAATCCATCAATATTTCCATCCAATGGGGCCTTGATATCGATTCGCCATATAGCTCATATGGCATTTTTAGCACTTTTTTGGTTTTTTAGCTAAATTTTCAAAAATTCCTCTTCAAAGCCTATTGCATTTACAGAATTCTGCAACCTTGCATTCTCTTTGTTTTTTCATTTACTTTCAAGGAAAAATATTCTTAAGATCACTTTTGATGAGTGACCCTGGGATAAGAGGATTTCTAAAATCCTTTTTTGGGGTTTTTTGGTTTTTTCAAACTTAAGTTGTACGTGAACAACTTTATCAAAACGATGTCTCAAAATATTTTTTTCTCAAAAATTCGTGAAAAAACAAAGAGGTTGCAGAATTCTATAAGTGCAATAGGCTTTGAAGAGGAATGTTTGAAAAATTAGATCATACTCCGATTACTTCATTCGCCCTGAATTTACTCAAACTCCTGCGCGTAATACTAGGAATAAGCTGCGTGTCTTTTTAATTTGTGACAACTTTTTGAGGAGTCATTTAGAACTAACCAAGTATCACCTTTACTCTCATTCCTTAATTCATATACTTGCGATAACAAGAAACATGGGCCTTTGAAGGATTACACCAATGTTAAGAAAGATCATAACACACAGGAGGGAAGAGTTGCTCTTTATATATACAAGTCACTGAAAGTGACCCTTCTCTGCTCATCCTCCAATGTGTGAACAGGAAAACCTGGACATCCAGAGTACCTTTTCGCTGAAATCAAGCCGAAAGGTGGACACCCCTATTTGCTGGAGTGGTGTACAGGCCTCCTAAGGCCCTGTTCATCTTATGCACGGACTTCATTCCCAACCTGAGTAATCTTATGCATGACTACAGTACTAAGGTCATACTCGAAGATTCCAATGCGGATCAGCTCGATTTATGGAATCCAGATTCGAAATTTATTCGTACCTTTGCTGATAAAAATTCACTACTTTCAGTCCCATTTGGAGCCCACCATCATATTTCTCACTCAAATACTTTCCTTGATCTCTGTCTCGTCGACACCCTAGATACAGTGATAGACTACACCAAGACTGATACTTCATCCATAGCAGCATACGACCTATTAACCGCCACACTTGACATCCATATTCCTTAACTAATACTCAAAGACTGCAAGGTACCGAAAAAAAAACCTTGCATTTTTCGGATTAAAAATTAGAAAAAAAAAGTAAAACGTGTGAAAGTTGGACTCGGTCAGATTACGCGCCTGTACACTCGGCCGACGGCAGCACGAAGGATCATATGGGATGTACTTTGCTCCTTTATTCGTGATGTCTTTAATATATCTCTTGCAACTGCCCACTTTCCTGATGCCTGGAAACAGTCGCTGATGATCGCCCTCAAGATAGTGCCATCCCCAGGTAGTCCGAGTGATTTTCGTCTCATCTCTCTACTGTGCTTTTTGTCAAAAGTTCTTGAAAGACTAGTTTTCGACCAGTACCTAGAATTTGTTAAATTCAAGGGATTGAATGAAAATCAACCGGGCTATAGAACAGGGCACAATAGTCAGACTGCCTTACTCAGCTCACAGAGGACATACGTTGAGGTAAGGATCGTAAAATGCTTACGGTAATGATAATGTTTGACATGAGCAAAGCCTGTGACACAGTCTCACATGTAACTTTGCTCAGAAAAGTTCAATCACTAAGCTTTTTACATCGAGTGTTAGAATGATTAGGATAGTATCTTGGAAACCGTTCACAGTTGGTAAAAATGGGAAACTTCAGTCATCTTTTTGACCCTAAATTAAGTGGTATCGCAAGGCTCGGTACTCGGCCCACTACTTTTCCTACGTTTTGTCCTCGATATAACTAGCGGTCTAAACAGGAGTGTCTACCATTTAATGTTTGCTAATGATCTCCAAATATATCTCCAAGGCCGAATTGAAGACATGCAAGAGATGGTGGAGAAACTCAGTAGGAATGCGAAGTTAACAGCAGGCTGGCCCGACGTGAATAAATTACGTCTGAATGTTAGTAAAACTAAGGTTATAGTGTTTAATAGCTCCTATTTTGTCAAAAAGTTCAATGAATTGAACATCATTTCTCTGCAAATACGTGAATCACTCACCCCCTTTGTTTCATCAGCTCGAAGTCTAGGGGTTATACTGGACACTGAGCTGAATTGGAAGGAACACATTAACATGAAGTTGAAGCTACCCACCTGACAGTTTACCCGCCGGTCATTTTCGGTCATATTACATGATCAGCGTGATCACGAAAAAAAAGTGTGTCGATTGTTTTTTAAATGCGGCGGAGAAAGAGGTTACGTGCTCGAAAAGAACGTCGATGTTATTTTTAGGCTATAAATTTGGAATATAGTAAGAGAAAAACAATGAACTTTGAAATCAAATATTAAATTTAGAGAATTATAAAAACATTTAGAAAGTATTAAAAATGAATCTATCATTTTCTATAATTTATAAATAAAAAAAAGAAAAATTTAAAACTTGTAACACTAAAAAAAAAGGACTATTTGATTTAAAAATTAAATCTTTGATGCTCGGCACTTCAAAGAATTGAGTTTGAAAAATTTTGAATGACATTTATTAGATTTTTCTAAGAGAATCAAATAAAAGACTAAGACTATGAAACTGATTTTTGTTAAGGATTTTTTTTTTTTTTTTGATTTTCCATGCTTAGAATCTCTTTTTAAATTAAGAAAAAATGTTCCTTATTAAAAGAAAAACCGATCAAAACCTTAATCTCGAAGGAAAACATCCTAGTTTTTATTTGGGAAGCCCTTAAAGTTGACTTAAATTAAAAAAATCGGATATTTTGCAGTCTCAAAAATTTTTCAAACATAGAACCTTGTTTTGAATTACAAAAATTAACTCCTCATCAATGGATGGACCAATCAAGACCTTAATCTCGGAGGGACACATCCTAGTTTTTATATAGTAAGCCCTTAAATGAGGTACAAGTTGAAAAAATCAGATAATTTCCAGTCTCAAAACGTATTCACGCATAGAACCTTGTTTTATATAACAAAACTATACTCCTTATTGAAGGAGGGACCAATCAAGACCTTGATCTCGAAGGGACACATCCTAGTTTTTATTTGGGAAGTCCTTAAAGTCGAGTTAAATTGAAAAAGTTGGATATTTTGCAGTCTCGAAAATTTTTCACACATAGAACCTTGTTTGAAATTACATAAATGTATTCCTTATCAAAGGACAGAACGATCAAGACCTTAATCTCGGAGTGACACATCCTAGTTTTTATTTAGTAAGCCCTTAAAGTAGGAATAAATTGAAAAAATCTGACGTTTTCACGACACAAAAATTTTCGATGTTTATAACCTTGTTTTTAATAACAAAAATTTATTCACAATAAATTTTCTTAATTTATTAAGAGGTTCTATGCCTGTAAACTTTTTGAGACGAGAAAATATCTAATTTTTTCAACTTATACCTACTTTAAGGGCTTCCTTAATGAAAACTAGGATGTGTACCTTTGAGGTTTCGGTCTTGATCGGTCCCTCCTTTGATAAAGAATTAATTTTTTTTAATCAAAAGAAAGTTCTATGTGTAAAAAATTTCCGAGACTGCACATTATCCTATTTTTTCAATTTAAATCGAGCTTAAGGGCTTCCCAAATAATAACTAGGATGTGTACCTTTGAAGTTTAGGTATTGATCGGTCCCTCTTTTAATGAAGAATACATTTTTGATATTTAAAATAAGGTTCTATGAATGTAAAATTTTTGAGACCGCAAAATATCTGATTTCTTTAATTTAAGTCAACTTTAAGGGCTTCCCAAATAAAAACTAGGATGTGTCCCTTCGAGATTAAGGTCTGGATCAGTTTGTCCTTTCATAAGGAATACAGATTTGTAATTTAAAACAAGGTTATATGCGTGAAAACTTTTTGAGAGGGGAAAATATCTGATTTTTTCAACTTATACCTATTAAGAGCTTACCATATAAAAACGAGGATATGACCCTCCGAGATTAAGGTCTTGATTGGTCCATCCATTGATGAGGAGTTAATTTTATTTAATAAAAACAAGGTTCTATGTATGAAAAATTTTTGAGACTCCAAATTTCCGATTTTTTCAATTTAAGTCTACGTGAAGTGCTTCTCAAATAAAAACCTGGATGTGTCCCTTAGAAACTAAAGTCTTGATTGGTCCGTCCTTTGATAAGGAATACATTTCTGTAAATATAGCAAAGTTTTATGTGTGTAAAGATTTTGAGACTGGAAAATATCCGATTTTTTAAATTTAAGTCTACTTAAGGGCTTCCTAAATAAAAACTTGGTTGTGTACCTTTGAGGTTTAGGTCTTGATCGGTCCCTCCTTTAATGAGTAATAAATTTTTGCTATTTAAAACAAGGTTCTATGCGTGAAAACTTTTTTAGACCTGAAAATATCTGATTTTTTCAATCGATACCTACTTTAAGGGCTTCCCAAAAAAAAACTAGGATGTGTCCCTTCGAAATTAAGGTCTTGATCGGTCCGTCCTTTGATAAGGAATACATTTATGTAATTTATAACAAGGTTATATGTGTGAAACATTTTTGAGACTACAAAATATCCAATTTTTTAAATTTAAGTCTACTTAAGGGCTTCCTAAATAAAAACTAGGATGTGTCCCTTCGCGATTAGGGCCTTGATTGTTCCGTCTTTGGATAAGGAACACAGTTATGTAATTTAAAACAAGATTCTATGCGTGAAAACTTTTTATGACCTGAAAATATCTGATTTTTTCAATCGATACCTAAATTAGGGGCTTCCTAAATAAAAACTAGGGTGTGTCCCTTTGAGATTAGGGTCTTGATCGGTCCCTTATTTAATGAGGAATACATTTTTGCCATTTAAAACAAGTTTCTATGCGTGAAAACTTTTTGAGACTAGAAAATATCTGATTGTTTCATTTTCCCTACTTTAAGGGCTTCCCAAAAAAAAACTAGGATGTGTCCCTTCGAGATTAAGTTCTTGATCGGTCCCTCCTTCAATGAGGAATAAATTTTTGCTATTTAAAACTAGGTTCTATGTGTGAAACATTTTTGAGACTGCAAAATATCCTATTTTTTCAATTTAAATCGAGTTTAAGGGCTCCCCAAATAAAAACTAGGATGTGTCCCTTCGAGATTAGGGTCTTGATTGGTCCGTCTTTGGATAAGGAACACAGTTATGTAATTTAAAACAAGATTCTATGCGTGAAAACTTTTTATGACCCGAAAATATCTGATTTTTTCAATCGATACCTACTTTAGGGGCTTCCCAAATAAAAACTAGGATGTGTCCCTTCAAGATTAGGGTCTTGATCGGTCCCTCATTTAATGAGGAATACATTTTTGCTATTTAAAACAAGTTTCTATGCGTGAAAACTTTTTGAGACTAGAAAATATCTGATTGTTTCATTTATACCTACTTTAAGGGCTTCCCAAAAAAAAAAACTAGGATGTGTCTCTTTGAGATTAAGGTCTTGATCGGTCCCTCCTTCAATGAGGAATAAATTTTTGCTATTTAAAACTAGGTTCTATGTGTGAAACATTTTTGAGACTGCAAAATATTCATTTTTTTCAATTTAAATCGAGTTTAAGGGCTCCCCAAATAAAAACTAGGATGTGTCCCTTCGAGATTAGGGTCTTGATTGGTCCGTCTTTGGATAAGGAACACAGTTATGTAATTTAAAACAAGATTCTATGCGTGAAAACTTTTTATGACCTGAAAATATCTGATTTTTTCAATCGATACCTACTTTAGGGGCTTCCCAAATAAAAACTAGGATCTGTCCCTTCGAGATTAGGGTCTTGATCGGCGCCTCCTTCATTGAGGAATAAATTTTTGCTATTTAAAACTAGGTTCTATGTGTGAAACATTTTTGAGACTGCAAAATATCCTATTTTTTCAATTTAAATCGAGTTTAAGGGCTCCCCAAATAAAAACTAGGATGTGTCCCTTCGAGATTAGGGTCTTGATTGGTCCGTCTTTGGATAAGGAACACAGTTATGTAATTTAAAACAAGATGCTATGCGTAAAAACTTTTTATGACCCGAAAATATCTGATTTTTTCAATCGATACCTAAATTAGGGGCTTCCCAAATAAAAACTAGGATGTGTCCCTTCAAATTTAGGGTCTTGATCGGTCCCTCATTTAATGAGGAATACATTTTTTCTATTTAAAACAAGTTTCTATGCGTGAAAACTTTTTGAGACTAGAAAATATCTGATTGTTTCATTTATACCTACTTTAAGGGCTTCCCAAAAAAAAACTAGGATGTGTCTCTTTGAGATTAAGGTCTTGATCGGTCCCTCCATCAATGAGGAATAAATTTTTGCTATTTAAAACTAGGTTCTATGTGTGAAACATTTTTGAGACTGCAAAATATCCAATTTTTTCAATTTAAATCGAGTTTAAGGGCTTCCCAAATAAAAACTAGGATGTGTCCCTTCGAGATTAGGGTCTTGATTGGTCCCTCCTTCATTGAGGAATACATTTTTGCTATTTAAAACTAGGTTCTATGTGTGAAACATTTTTGAGACTGCAAAATATACAATTTTATCAATTTAAATTGAGTTTAAGGGCTTCCCAAATAAAAACTAGGATGTGTCCCTTCGAGATTAGGGTCTTCATCGGTCCCTCATTTAATGAGGAATACATTTTTGCTATTTAAAACAAGTTTCTATGCGTGAAAACTTTTTGAGACTAGAAAATATCTAATTGTTTCATTTATACCTACTTTAAGGGCTTCCCAAAAAAAAACTAGGATGTGTCCCTTTGAGATTAAGGTCTTGATCGGTCCCTCCTTCAATGAGGAATAAATTTTTGCTACTTAAAACTAGGTTCTATGTGTGAAACATTTTTGAGACTGCAAAATATTCATTTTTTTCAATTTAAATCGAGTTCAAGGGCTTCCCAAATAAAAACTAGGATGTGTTGGTTTTAAATAACAAAAATTTATTCTTTATCAAAGTAGTGATAGATCAAAGTCTAAATCTCGAAGGGACACATCATAGTTTTTATTTGGGAAGCTCTTAAAGTAGGTATAAATTGAAAAAATCAGATATTTTCAGGTCTTAAAAAGTTTTCACGCATAGAATCTGGTTTTAAATAACATAAATTTATTCCTCATCCAAGGACGGACCGTTCAAGACCTTAATCTCGAAAAGACACATCATAGTTTTTATTTGGGAAGCCCTTAGAGTAGGCATAAATTGAAAAATTCAGATACTTTCAACTCTCAAAAAGTTTTCATGCATAGAATCTGGTTTTAAATTACAAAAATTTATTCCTCATCTAAAGAAGTATCGATGAAGACCTTAATCTCGAAGGGACACATCATAGTTTTTATTTGGGAAGCCCTTAAAGTAGGTATAAATTAAACAAATCAGATATTTTTAAGTATTAAATAATTTTCACGCATAAAACCTTGTTTTAAATAACAAAAATTTATTCCTCATCCAAGCAGGTATCGATGAAGACCTTTATCTCGAAGGGACACATCGTAGTTTTTATTTGGGAAGCCCTTAAAGTAGGTATAAATTGAAAAAATCAAATATTTTCCATATCAAAAAGTTTTAACGCATAAAATCGTTTTGAATAACAAAAATTCATTCCTGATCAAAGGAGAGAGCGATCAAGACTTTAATCTCGAAGGGACACATCATAGTTTTCAAATTTTATAAGGGAACGATCAAGACCTTTACTCGAGTCAAATTGAAAAAATCAGATGACGAGGAAATCTGATTTTTTAGTTTAACTCGATTTTAAGAGCTTCCCAAATAAAAACTATGATGTGTACCTTTGAGATTAAGGACTTGATCGGTCTGTCCTTTCAAAAGGAATGATTTTTATAAATTTAATAAGATATTCCATTTGTAATTAATTTTTAAGGCTTGCAATTATCTGATTTTTTCAATTTATACCTACTTTAAGGGCTTTCCATATAAAATCTAGGATGTGGCCCTTCGATATGAAGGTCTTGATCGGTCCGTCCTTCGATTAGGAATACATACTTGTAATTTAAATCAAGTTACTATGCGTGAAAAATTTTTGAGACGTGGAAATATTTGATTCTTTCAATTTAACTCGACTTTAAAGGTTTCCCAAATGAAAATTAGGATGTGTACCTTAGAGATTAAGGTCTTGATTGGTCCATCCTTCAATAAGGAATACATATTTGTAATTTCAAACAAGGTTCTATGCGTAAAAAATTATTTAGACGGGAAAATATTTGATTTTTTCAATTTAACTATAGTTGAAGGGCTTCCCAAATAAAAATTAGGATGTGTAGCTTCGAGATTAAGGTCTTGATCGGTCCGTCCTTTCATAAGGAATACATTTTCCCAAATTAAAACAAAATTTTTATGCGTGAAACGTTTTTGAGACGTGAAAATATCTGACTTTTTTAATTCAACTTGGCTTTAAGGGCTATCCAAGTAAAAACTATGATGTGTCCCTTCAAGATTAAGGTTTTTTCTTAACAAGGAACATATTTTCTTAATTCAAAACGAGATTCTATGCGTGGAAAATTTTTACACATCAACAAAAATTAGTTATTTTATTAAATTCCATCAGAAAAATTTAATAAATGTCATTCAAAATTTTTCAAACTCAATTCTTTGAAGTGCCAGAGCATCAAAGATTTAATTTTTAAATTAAATAGTCCCATTTTTTTAGTGTTACAAGTTTTAAATATTTCTTTTTTTTATTTATAAATTATAGAAAATGATAGATTCATTTTTAATACTTTCTAAATGTTTTTATAATTCTCTAAATTTAATATTTGATTTCAAAATTCATTGTTTTTCTCTTACTATATTCCAAATTTATAGCCTAAAAATAACATCGACGTTCTTTTCGAGCACGTAACCTCTTTCTCCGCCGCATTTAAAAAACAATCGACTCACTTTTTTTTCGTGATCACGCTGATCATGTAATATGACCGAAAATGACCGGCGGGTAAACTGTCAGGTGGGTAGCTTCAACTTCATCACATTAACCACTTCAGCAGGAGGGAAAATTCACTCATGTACAGGCTTAATCATTTCAAGCGTAGCACTATACTTGAATTAAGGAAGCACCTAGTGCGAACACGTTTATTTCCCATTGTTGATTACTGCTCTCTTGTCTATTGCGATTTCACGGCAGAACAAAATCTGACCATTCAACGAATCCTCAATACAGGTATCAGGTACATCCTTGGTTTAAAAAAAAATACACACAGTACGCCCTACAGGAGACAGCTTGGCTGGTTGCGAGCTGAGAGTCAAATCTGAAATACACCCACCATTCCTATTTTTAATCACCTCATAAGATCATTCATTTTTCAGTTGAAAAGAGAGTAGTAAGCAATCAGCTTAACTTGCCGATGCAATGATAACGATGATTAAATAAGTGATTTAGATATGTGATGTACATTGTACTTAAGGACATTATGCTATTCGATCATGTGAGAACTGTGTGCGTATCATAATTTCGATATTAATTTTTTTTTTGATATTAATATTATTTTTCTGCATTAGAAGGCTATCATGCTATCAAACTAAAACACCGTTCTGTTATTGTTGCTTGATACTGACTGAATTACAATGAACTCTACTTGGATAGAAATTTGAATTTCAAGTCTTATTTAATTACTTCATTGTTGTTTAAACTATTTTACTTTTATTTTATTTCTTTATTTATATCACTTGTGTCGCGTCGTTGGCTCAGTCGGTTAATGCTTACACCTTAGTCGGCTATAACAACGCGCAGTGCCGAGTGTCGCTGGATCGATTCCCCGCGCGCTCGAATTTTCCTTAGTGTTCCGTCGGGGCGCTTGGTCGGCTTGGTTCCTGAAGACGGAACTTGATCTTCTCTAGAAGTCTGGTTAGACAAAAAAGCGTGTTTGTTGTATTCTATAAGTCCATATCGAGGGCGTGGTGAACAGATCTAAGACCAGTACCAATTACCGAACCGATAAAAGATAAAAGGAGACGGCCACTGACGGATGGACCACTATTCAACAAAAATTGGTTTGATCACAGCTGATAAGGTAAACAGACATTCACCCATTATCGTTCACCGTCAAGAACTTATGGATCTCGGACGGCCTCTTTACCTTACCAGATGAAATATCTAGAATTGAAGTCTCTCTAAAAGTTTAAATTAATATATATACACCGTGATTCATCGGGAACTGCCAGCCGTGAAACGTCGGATTCATTATTTTTCGCTGATTCCTAATTATTATGATAGTATGGTTCTTAAATAATTATATTTTACGTAACTGACGATTTAAAGTAAGAACAATATTTAAATATATAGGTTGGGAAAAATAGAATGGAAAAGCTACAGTGCATATACATATATTGAACCGATCAAACATAAGCATAACCGTAAATTTTTAAACGAAGATGGGCGGCACGGTAGGCTTTATCGTGGAGTATCATTGACTCACTCACTCTAAACGTAAATTCAAAAGTTAAATTTTAAAAATTTAAATGAAATTAGGAACAATAAAATTAAAAAAAAAATTAAAGTAGCATCAGATTTTTTACCGCTAAACTAACTGGCATTAAATAATAAGTAAAATGCGAGGTAAAATGCTTCTTGCGAGAACCAGCTGCAAGTCAGCAAATTATTTTCTGATTAAAAACAAATTTGGAGCTTAAGTAAAGGGATTGAGCCTTCCTTGGGACAGTCCTTTTTAAAAAGTAAAAGATTTTTAACCTTCAAACAATCAAAAATAGAATAAAGAATGATCTTATTACGAGGGCCAACTGGAAATCAGCAAATCATTTTGAACCCACAATAAAGAGATCGAGCCTTCCTAAGGAGTAAGGACAGTCCTATTTTTAAAATAAAAAATTTTTCACTGAGAAACGAACAAAAATTGAATAATTGAAAAAATAATGTTCTTCTGACAAGGGCCAGCTAGAACTCGGCAAATCAATTTGGACCTTAAGTAAAGGGATCGAGCCTTCCTTAGGACAGTCCTTTTTTGAAAGTAAAATATTTTTGACCGTCAAACTATTGAAATTTGAATAAGAAATAATGTTCTTATTACGAGGGCCAGCTGGAAGTCGGGAAAAAAATTTGGACCCAAAACAAACTGATCAAGCCTTCCTTAGGACAGCCCTTTTTTAAAAGTAAAAGATTTTTGACCATCAAACTATCAAAAATTTAATAAAAAATAAAGTTCTTATTACAAGGGCAAGCTGGAATTCGGCAAAACAATTTTGACCTTAAGTAAAGAGATCGAACCTTGCTTAGGACAGTCTTTTTTAAAAGTAAAAGATTTTTGACTGTCATGGTATCGAGAATTGAATAAAAAACGATTTTCTTATTACGAAGGCAACCTGAAGGTCGGCAAATGAATTTGAACCCTAACTAAAGGGATCAAGCCTTCCTTAGGAGAGTCCTACTTTAAAAGTGAAAGATTTTTGACCGCCAAAGTATCGAAAATTGACAAAAAACGATGTTCTTATTACAAGGGCCACCTGGAAGTCGGCAAATCGATTTTAACCTTAAGTCAATAGATCAAACCTGCATTATGGAAGTTCTTTTTTAAAAGTAAAAGATTTTTGACCGCCAAAGTATCGAAAATTGTTGAAAAAACGATGTTCTTGTTACAAGGGCCACCTGGAAGTCGGCTAATCGATTTTAACCTAAAATAAAGAGATCGAACCTTCCTTAGGACAGTTCTTTTTTAAAAGTAAAATATTTTTGACCGTCACCGTATCGGGAATTGAATTAAAAACGATGTCCTTATTACGAGGCCAGCTGGACATCGGCGAATAAATTTATAGCCTAACTAAAGGAATCGAGCCTTGGTTGGGACAGTCTTTTTAGATAGGCAAAAGATTTTTAACCGTCGGACTATCAAAAATTTAATAAAAAATAAAGTTGTTATTACAAGGGCCAGCTGGCATTCAGCGAAACAATTTTGACCTTAAGTAAAGAGATCGAACCTTGCTTAGGACAGTTTTTTTTAAAAGAACTGTCCCAATGAAGGCTTGATCCGTTTAGTTAGGGTTCTAATTTTTTTGCCGCCTTCCAGCTTGCCCTCGTAAAAAGAACATCTTTTTTATTCAATTTTCGATACTTTGGCGGTCAAAAATCTTTTACTTTTAAAATAGGACTTTCTTAAGGAAGGCTTGATATCTTTAGTTAGGGTTCAAATTCATTTGCCGACCTCTGGGTGGCCCTCGTGATAAGAACATCAAATTTTATTCAATTTTCGAAACTTTGACGGTAAAAAATCTTTTACTTTTGAAGAAGGACTGTCTTAAGCAAGGTTCGATCTCTTTATTTAAGTTAAAAAACGATTTGCCGACTTCCAGGATGCCCTTGTAATAAGAACATCGTTTTTTAATCAATTTTCGATTCTTTGGCGGTCAAAAATCTTTTACTTTTAAAGTAGGACTCTCCTAAGAAAGGCTTGATTCCTTTAGTTAGGGTTCAAATTCATTTGCCGACCTTCAGGTTGCCTTCGTAATAAGAATATCGTTTTGTATTCAATTTTCGATACCAAGACAGTCAAAAATCTTGTTCTTTTGAAAAACACTGTCCTAAGCAAGGTTCGATCTCTTTACTTAAGGTCAAAATCGTTTTGCCGAATTCCAGCTGGCCCTTGTAATAAGAACTTTATTTTTTATTAAATTTTTGATAGTTTGAAGGTTAAAAATCTTTGGCCTATCTAAAAAGACTTTCCTAAGCAAGGTTCGATTCCTTTAGTTAGGGTTTAAATTTATTTGCCGATGTCCAGCTCGCCCTCGTAATAAGGAAATCGTTTTTTATTCAATTCTCGATACTGTGACGTTCAAAAATCTTTTACTTTTAAAAAAGGGTTGCCCCCCTACTCGCTTCGCTCGCCAACCCCCATAAAAATAGTTATAAAATATGGAGTTTTTTGATAGTTAATATTTAACATGTTTTTTGAGTTGAGTTTGTGTATTGAATAAAAGTTCAAACATGTTTAGGTAAAATTGTTGAATATGATTTAAATTGAAAAAAGAAAATTTTATTATGGTTAGTCTAAAAAAATAGTTATAAAAATTAAATAGTAAGTTAAAATACTTCAAGTACTTGAAACATGTAAAATATGATATTTTTTAACCGTTTTGAAGTACTCCTTTAAAAAGGTCTTTTAAAATTACGACTCCTCTAGGAAAAGCGCCCTTCAAAGAGGTTAAATATGGAGTTTTTTGACAGTTAAGGTGCTCGTACAGAAGAAGCTCCTATAATTTAAAATCAACTCCTCCGGGAGGAGCCCCTTAAAACATGTTGAATATAAGGTTTATTGAAGGTTTTGAGGTGTTCCTCCGGGAGGAGCTCTTTAAACTACGGCTCCTCCGGGAGGAGCCCACTTCAAACATGTTAAATATAAGGTTTTTTGAAGGTTTTGAGGTGTTCCTCCGGGAGGAGCTCTTTAAACTACGGCTCCTCCGGGAGGAGCCCACTTCAAACATAATAAATATAAGGTTTTTTGACGTTTTGAGGTGCTCCTCCGTGAGGAGCTCTGAAAATTACGGCTCCTCCGGGAGGAGCCCCTTAAAACATGTTAAATATAAGGTTTTTTGAAGGTTTTGAGGTGCTCCTCCGGGAGGAGCTCTTTAAACTACGGCTCCTCCGGGAGGAGCCCACTTCAAACATAATAAATATAAGGTTTTTCGACGTCTTAAGGGGCTCCTCCGGGAGGAGCTCTTTTTTTTTAGCTCCTCCCGGAGGAGCCCCTTAAAACATGTTAAACATAAGGGTTTTTGACGTTTTAAGGTGCTCCTCCGGGAGGAGCTACTAAAATTGGCTCCTCCGGGAGGAGCTTTTAAAATTAAGAGCTCCTCCCGGAGGAGCACCTCAAAACCTTTAAAAAACCTTATATCTAACATGTTTTAAGGTGCTCCTCCCGGAGGAGCCGTAATTTTCAGAGCTCCTCCCGGAGGAGCCAAAAAAAAAGAGCTCCTCCTGGATATAACTATATAATATAGGAAGATATATATATATATATATATATTAGGGGGTACCCCCCTGCTCGCTTCGCTCGCCAACCCCCATAAAAATAGTTATAAAATATGGAGTTTTTTGACAGTTAATATTAACATGTTTTTTGAGTTGAGTTTGTGTATTGAATAAAAGTTCAAACATGTTTAGGTAAAATTGTTGAATATGATTTAAATTGAAAAAAGAAAATTTTATTATGGTGAGTCTAAAAAAATAGTTATAAAAATTAAATAGTAAGTTGAAATACTTCAAGTACTAAAAACATGTTAAATATATTATTTCTTAACAGTTTTGAAGTACTCCTTTAAAAAGGGCTTTTAAAATTACGACTCCTCTAGGAAAAGCGCCCGTCAAAGAGGTTAAATATGAATTTTTTGACAGTTAAGGTGCTCGTACAGGAGAAGCTCCTATAATTTAAAATCAACTCCTCCGGGAGGAGCCCCTTAAAACATGTTGAATATAAGGTTTATTGACGTTTTGAGGTGCTCCTCCGGGAGGAGCTCTGGAAATTACGGCTCCTCTAGGAGGAGCCCCTTAAAACATGTTAAATATAAGGTTTTTTGAAGGTTTTGAGGTGCTCCTCCGGAAGGAGCTCTTTTTTTTTGGCTCCTCCCGGAGGAGCCGTAATTTTCAGAGCTCCTCCCGGAGGAGCCAAAAAAAAAAAGAGCTCCTCCTGGATATAACTATATAATATAGGAAGATATATACATAGATAGGTTAAATAAAAATGACACCATAAACAGACTGCGGGGCCTGATTCTCGCTATTTGTTGGACTTTAAAATACTAAAAAAAAATCATTTTCATGGTAAAATTTAGTGCAGAAACTAAATTTTTACTCAGTTCAATGGAAATATCCTTTTAAAGATCTCAAATATTATACAGAAGTTAAAAAATGATCATACTTTTTTTTATTCACCACATTAAAATTTCTCGTAATTAATATCTACCGATTTTAAATACACTACAGTGGAGCACATTTCTCACCGGATAGTATCCACAGATTTCATACCACAATCTAAAGTACTTTATAAATAAAAAATGAAGGATTCATGCTGTTTCAAAACTGAAAATCTATTAGGATCATTTTACCACCTGTGTTATATTTATTTTGTCAGTTTTAGCTTTTTTGCTTAAGCCGTACTTAGTCTGCACCTTCCACTATATTGAAACTATGACTTACCCAAGTTGTTTCATGTTTTTCACTTAAGATACAATAAAGTTAATAAAAATATTTTATGAAACATGCTCAAAATGATAAATATTTTTTTCTATACCAATAGTTTTCAATTATTTAGGTAAGTGTAAACAAAAAATAAAATCATTTAAAATTATTGACTAAAACCTATTAGATATAAATTAAGTATGTTTTGAAACATCAATTTTACTGTGTCCTGTGTGAAAAACAAGAATCAAGTAACTTTTATATATATTAACTAAAAAGAATCAGTTGAAAGCATTGAAGTGTCTGTTTGGAAAAAATAAAAAAATGCAAAAAATTTGATAAGTTTCAGTTACATGATGTTGGGTGATGCAGACTAATTTAAGCAAAAAAAGCTAAAATTGACACAATAAATCACCTAAAATACTTTTGTGGGCTTATTCACTTTGAAATAACATACATTTTTCATATTTTCTTTATAGAATACTTTGAGTTGTGGTATGGAGTACCCATGGATACTATCTTGAGTTAAATATGGTATACTTTTTGCTCATTATATAGTTTAAAATTTATTCTCTTGCTCTATAAAGCACCCGAATGAGTAAATTTGATCCAATGTTAGAAAGATTTGGGTGGCTAAATCAGACTGCTCCTTGACAAGCCAATATAAAACTTTTATTGTCATATATATCTGACTTTTTTTTTACCTTTTTTTTTGTGATTAATTCTGAATGTAACTACATTATCAATTTTCTTTTCACACCTTCAACTACAATCATAATAAATTTTTATTTATACAGTTGGTTTATTATAAATAACAACTCACTTTTATTCTGAGAAGTTTTTTTTTTAATTCCACAAATTGATAACAAAGATTTAATTCATTGATAAAGTTTGATCAAAAATTATCTACTACATTTATTAGACCAAATTTGCTAGTAGTTTGTTTATAACTGAATAAAAAAATGAAGTTTTTAATTCATTGCAATACTAAATTTGTTTATTAAATTTTACTTAGATGCCACTGAAGAAAAACTTTTTTCATATTTTTTTTTAGCATTTTCAGTAGGATCAATTACCACATTTTCACTTGGTTGACTTAATTCACAAAAACTTTCAACACTTCTAGGTTCCTGCTCATCTGAATAACTGCTATCAGACTCCTTTTTTAAACGTTTACTTTGATTTACTTTTTTTAAATTTAATCTTCTCTTTTCTGTGGAAAACATTTTGTGTTACAGATAGCTAAAACTTTTTTTTCCAAATATTTACATCTCAAGTTTCAGCTAATTCTATGGATTATATTTACACTCACTAACAAAATTGTTTATTTATTTTAAATAGCAGAAGCAACATAATGTGCATACTTTATAATAACATAACCTTTAAATACCTACAGTAATCCATCGGCCGAGTTCGGACCGAGCTCGGCTGCCGAACTCGGCCCGAATTCGCGGCTTCGGCAGCTGCATTATAATGTTTACTCGGGAAGGGTTGCCGTCCACCCGGGTTTTTCCGCGTTTCCTCGGTCTGCTAAAAATTAAACGCTCAGTTAAGTTGTCACCCCGTAATAGTAACTTAAATGGTAGCTTGAGCGTGGTTTAGGCCCCTCGCTGAGAGGCTTTGGGGTTTACGGGTCACTGATTTTCATTTTTCAGCGAGTTTTCAAAAAATTCGTGTTCAAAGCCTAATGCATTTATAGAGATGCGGTACGTCGCATTCTTTTTTCGTCTTTCTACTAACTTAAACGGAAAAATAAAATTTAATTTATTTCAAAAGTAAGTTTTGAATACACCAAGCTGCTTCTATAGAAAATATTACATGAGAATCTAAAAAGCACCGTTTTGAGAAAAGGAGGACTCAACTTTGAGGACTCAACTTTCTCATCGTAGACTCAACTTTGAGGACTCATAAGAATCTTTTTTACGTGTCTTTTGACCGTGTTTTTATTGATTTTCAATTTTGAGGACTCAACTTTGAGGATCATAAAAAAAAAACCAGATTATAATGTAGGGAGATATACCCTTTACCTTTGCGCTACGTTCAGAGTTCATATTCATTTAAACTTTTGTGGTTATAGATTCATTGGTTTTGTTTCAGTTTGTATACGAATAATTATTATTTTCATGATTTTAATCGGATAATTTCGAACACTTGATTACATAACTATTTTTTTATCAAATCTATTCTCTAGATGTTTTAATTGAATTGTAATATAAAAATTAAAAATAAAAATTCAAATTTTAAATTTTGTTCTTCAACCAATCACATCACAAATAAAATGCTGTTAATTTTTTTGGTTTCTCTCTTTTATCTTAGAATATTAGTTAATTTTTTTAATGTTTCGTAGTTACTTTTTAAATTTCTATAGTTACATAGCAGATAACTTGTATCAAAAATTGGCGGTGTGGGTACAAACTGATAACATATATCAAAAATGGGGGGCGTGAGTAAAAAAAAAGGGTGTGGGTACACTGGGGCGTGATTAGAAAAGGATGTGATTTATAAGCACGGAAAAAAAAGCAAACGCACTGGAAATTTTAGGTCAAATTCACGGGAAAAAAGATATTTGCACCGAAAAATAAGTGATTAAACGGGAAAGAAAATAAATACACGGGAAAAAAATACTTGAGCGGAAGTTAAATGTATTAAACGGGAAAAAAAATGTATTGAACGGGAGTAGAATTAACATCGCACGGGAAAAAATGTATTCAACGGCAATAGAATTGATCTCGCACGGGAAAAAGAATTGAGAGCAAAACTCAACAAAAATCAAGCAAAAATTTGTTTTATTGAACAGTATACAACTGTAATTGAAATTAACGATATTGATTATAAAAGATTAATGCATTAGTAAAGCTTTTTTTTATTTTGTAGATAAGGTTGTAGGTCTAATCTGTTGTGCACTAATCTCATGAATTTCCTGGCCAATGCTAACAATCTAAGCGTTGACAAAATTATTTTCAAATCCTGTTCTTCTAAATCAAAAGATTCTGCAAAAATGTGGAAATCAACCACGTATGGTACATCTTCATCATCCGGAACTTGAGTGCGCTCATTGCACCAAGCTCTAATATCTGTGGCCAATACGGAATGAGTGCCTTTCTTACTTCGGATTGTTCTAAGAAATGCAACAAGTTTTTCTTTTGCAGGTTCTATCATCTGATTTTTACGAATGAGATTTAGTTGTACATTTGGCTTTGTAATACCATCTGCATATTTATCTTTTACAAAAGCATTAAATTCTGATGATAAGCCTCGCGTAGAATCAATATTTTTATATTCGTGCTCCTCTTCTGTTTCGTACAAGGACACGCAAGTATCCGAAGAATGATATAGTAGGTACAAGCACGCTGGACACTCACTCTATAAATTTCCTTTGTGCACCGATATTCAACTCATTTTCCTTCTGCCACCATTTTCGTTGAAGATATTTTCCAAACTTCTTTTAACTTTACAGCACTTTCTGCCTCTGTTGCTGATGGGTATTTGTGACGTAAAAGCGACACTCGTGTTGATCGCCTGCATATTTTTTTAGTCTGCTAGATCACTTTAGATGAATTTTCTTCTTCAGATGAGTCCTCAGAGGTTTCAAAATACGTTAACTCACCAGCCATCATTTCGCTGTTTGCTTTACTCGTCGACTGAGGTGACACTGTGAGTTGAACTGAACTCAATAATAAAATGGGTGGAGAGATGCTTAGTGAAAGAGCACGTGGTCTTTTGTTTCTAGGCTTGATAGGTAAACACGTTTTAATTAAACCGTGCAAAAGTATTTATTTTCCAGTGCGACCCACATCCCGTGAAAATGGTTTTATTTCCCGTGCATTTTAATACTTCCCATTAAAAAATTATAGGAAAAATTAAAACACATAGAAATAAGCATATTTTGGTACACTTTTACGGTTAGTTAAGCACTTTTTTGGAGGGCATGGAGAGAGCGTGGGAGAAGAGTAGAGGAGGATACCCCCATGCTCGCTCCGCTCGCAAACCCCCCCCCCCCTAGATTTTTATGCTAGTGCTTACCATTGTGTCTACAATTGTGGCTACCCTCGTAGCTACTATTGTTTTGTGCTTTTGTAGTTATCTATGTATTTACTCTTGTGAATATCTTTGTTTTTATGTTTGTTAAACTCGTGTACATACCCTCGTAACTCTGACTACCACTGTACCTACTCACGTGCATACAATTACTCATATCCTTGTACTTAGCCAGTAATACAAAACCCTTTTCGGCAGATTTTTAGCATTTTTTTGCGAATTTCGTCAAGAAATTGGCGTTAAAACTAATGCACCGATTTTTATAAAATTTTGAATGGGAGAATGAGAGAACAGAGATGTATAAATTCTGGTAGTATAACTATTGTTCTTATACTTGTGGCTACCTTATACTTGTTCATACTGTTGAACCTTCTATAGATGCACTGGTTTCTTTCCTTATAACTTCCCTTTTTTCTACTTAATTTTCTACTGATTCATTTTTTATTGTTCTTATATTTTTTTCTACTACTGGGCTTACTCTGTTTTTAACTTTTTTTCTACTTAATGTTTTAATCCTGAACCTACCAACATGCTTAATTTTGTGTCTACTCCTGCACATAGCCGTGTACCTACTCTCTTCCCCGCCCTTGTGTATATCCGTGTACCTAGTCTTATTTCTACTGCTGTGCCTATTCTTGTAAGTACTATCTAGACTCTCCACCTACTCTCGCGTCCACTCTTGTGCTTACCCTGTTGCCTAAACTTGTATCAACCCGTGTGCGTATCCGTGTACTTACATTAGTGCATACCTTTGTACGTATCATTGTGCCTAGTGCAGGAGTATTGAATGCACTTTTTAAGTATTGTGCAATAATAGTAAATTTTTACTGACTTGAAAAAATTATAAAAATATTTTTCTTAAACTGTTTTATTTATTTTGATTACTGCTATTATTTTGTTACTTTTATTTTATGAAATAGAAGTTTTTTTTAGTATTTCAATAGTAACTTTTTATAATTTCTATAATTACATAAGTAATAACATATATCAAAAATAGAAGGTATAGGTAAAAGTGATAACAGATATCAAAAATGGGGGGCGTGGGTAAAAAAAGGGCGTGGGGGGGGCGTGATTAGACAATTATAGGAAAAATTAAAACACATAGAAATAAGCATATTTCGGTACCCTTTTAAGGTTAGTTGAGCACTTTTTTAAGGGGCCTGTGGTGGGCAAGGGGCGGGGGCGTGAGAGAGGAAAAACAACTATATAATATAGTAAGATACTAGCATAAAACGCTCTCTCACTTCGCTCGCTCGCGCATAGATAAATATATTCAATAACATCAAATATGTTGATATTATGATATTACGTAAATGATTAAACTTGATTTAGAGTATAAATTTAATCAAAAATATTTCGAAACAAAAATCTACAACCATATTACTGATGAAAAATACAAAAAAAGTCTTCCAAATGTCTGGGCTTATTCGAATATAGATACATACCCAAAATGAGCAACCTTAGACATCCCAGTACAAAAAACTTATTACGGTTCGATTTATGGAGCAAAAATTTCAAATTAACTTTGAGTATAGCTCTCATTAGAGTCATTAGATTCAAATTGAAGGTCAGATTCATAATCTGGACCCTCAAAAGCCAAAGGATAGAAATTTTCGAACAAATCCAATGTACTAGGCGCGAATTATAATTTCACCTTATTTAAGTGTACTTAAATATTGAGGCAAATTAGAAATTCAAAGTGATACTTGTAATCAGCACCCTTGAAAATAGGTGAAGTGATAGTTGTAATCAGCACCCTTGAAAATAGGTGAAGTGATAGTTGTAATCAGCACCCTTGAAAATAGGTGTATACGAAATTTCCAATATAGATTGAGAGCAAAGGAAAATTTTACCTAATATGAGTAAACTTCATTCAAGGTAAAATAAAAATCTACGGTCATATTCAAAATGAGAAGAATTAGAGATCCCAATACACAAAACTTATTACGAGTCCGATGTATGGGGCAAACATTTCAAATTAACTTTATTTGAGTATAGACCTTATTAGAGTCATCAAATTAAAAATTTAAAATCAGATTCGTAATCTTGACCCTCAAAAGACATCGAAAACAAATTTTCGTACAAATCCAATACATTAGGAGAGAATTATAATTTCACCTTATTTAAGTTCACTTTATTTAAAACAAATTAAAAATTCAAAGTGATATTTTTAATCAGTACCCTTGAAAACATACGTATACGTAATTTTTTTTAAATCGGATGCTTTGGAAGAACCATGTTAAATTTTTAATATAAAACTGATGACAAAAATCTATAAAATAGAAATGCTTGTCATTAAAAAAAAAAAAAAATAGAAACAAAAAAACGGAAGTTAGATTCATAATCTACATCTTCGAAAATATCCGTATACCAAATTTGAATTGAATCCGATGATTAGGAGCGTTGTAATCAAATTTTTAAAGTTGATCCCGGACGGACGGATGGACGGACAAAAAATACGGATACTACGTATAATAACGTAGATAGAAGATAGATATAATAATGTAGATATAAATATATTTTTCAATAATTTAATAATGACGACAGCTTTTAAATACGTGAAATATGATCGTGTAATTAAACAGAATAATGTGATCATTTTTGACTTAAGATAGATTTTTGAGTTTTCAAAAAAATGATAAAATTGTTCTCATTAATTGTTATAAACAAAATTGAAGTGGGTCAAATATAAATTTATAGAATTTTCATTAAAAATTGTTATTTTAACATTACTATCAAGAAGAAGTAAACTGTTCAGTGTTATATATCTTCGTGACATTTTTTTAAGCAATGAATTTTTAATGAATTTTTCGGTTTATCCAGAACTGTTTTGCGAATAAATTAAATTAAACTAATGAATAAAACTAAATTTGGATCTTTGCCTTCAAGTCCCTAATCCATCCCCGTCAATTTGCCTTTCTCTAATGAGGGAGTTAGAATCTATCAAGGTTTTAGCTAGCGTCCTGACAATCTTCAGACGCCTTGTTTAAGCATTGTTTAAAAATATTGTCACCTCATCAATGTATACTTGTCCATGCAAAAGATATTTTAATGACATCATATTTGACTCTTTGATATTTTCAAAAAATAATTTAATACAAATATAAGAATAAACTATTCACTTCAGTTGATAATTTCATTTCTATATAACAGGACTTTTCGGTCAACGTTTTTTATGCGGAATCAAGAGAAGGACCTAGCTGCATTCAAGAAGCGACAGCAGCTTTGGCTGGAGCACAATATTGGGTGACTGAAGAAAATGTTGAAAATTGGATTATTAACAACGTCAGAATATCGCAAACTCCTGATGGTTTAGTCAGGTAAAACAAGATTTTAATTTTTTTCAATAGTTTACTTATTTACTTCTATGACAATTCTTATAAAATATTTTCAATTGAAAAACGGTAAAATTTAATCAGCATTATCAGAAGTGGTTGAATAAAAACTGTTCATCGCCTTTCCTGAATTAAAAGACTGTGGAAGAGTTAATCGGACAGTTAAAGGCCTCGCCTTTGGGTTGGAAGGGGTTAGCGGTCCCTGCTTGGGAACATCCCCAGCACTCAGGTATACACCGATTGTACTGAATTCCCTGCTTTACTCATTCCTTGCCGATATGTTGGCTTCCCTCAGATCTCCTGGATCTATGATGGGTCTGCCTAGCCTACTGGCCCGGAGTGTGGCCCAGGTAGGACACTCACACAGGAGGTGTCGCGTCGTCTAGGCTGCTACTTCGCACCACCTACATTCCGAGACATGCCCTATCTTGGCTAGATGGTATCTCACTCTCCAGTGGCTCGTGAGCCATCCGATGACCAGTCTGAGTTTCCTACTGCCATTCTTCTTCAGATCGCGCAGCCATTCCTTAGGCGGCCAATCACCGATGAGGGCTTTTGTCTGCATCAGCCCCTTATGGTTGGCCCATCTCCGATTCACTTCCTCTGCCGTTCAGAGGGCAATGGCATCGTGCAGTGAACAGTCAGGCATCTTCATAGTGCAGTAGTCTGCCCCGATGTCCAGTACACCTCGATTTGAGAACCTGTCTACCTTTTTATTGCCTAAGATCATCAAATGCCCCGACACCCATAGTATGGTGACACAGTAGTTCGGTGCAAGACTCTTTAGTGCCTCTTTGTAGAGGGCTACTTCCCTGGAGTTCATAGTCCAGTCTTTTAACGCTAAGAGCGCCGCTCTGCTATCCGAGAAAATTGTGACAGGCCCTTTCCTATCCCACGCACACTCCGTGATCGCCCTCACCTCAACTTGAAAAACCATGGTGAAGTCGTCGAGGTGGAGTGCTATCTCCCTGACGCAGCTCTGTCTCCAGGCTACTGCCCCTACCCCCTCTGCTCGTTTCGAGCCGTCCGTGTACCAAACGCCATGTCCTGCCAAAAGCCCTCCTGCATGCCCAGAAGGACTGAATCACCTTTCTGCAGATGGCTTCAAGGTTGGAGTCAAACGTTACTCCCAGGTACTTGATCTCATTGGTCAGGTCTAGTGTCCTGCCTATGAGATGTGGTCTGTCTTGTATCTGGTTGTGAAGCATATGATCCCAATTTTGCTCGGGTTCATTGTCGAGTGAACTCCTTTGCACCATTTCTTGACGTTCCTCAGTGCTAACTGCATAAGCCCCGCCACCACATCTAGGCTCTAGCGTTAATAAAGACGTCGTTGGCATATGCCAAGGCAAAAATGCCGGCCTCGTCTAATTGTTTCAGCAGGATGTCAACGTCTAGACACCACATTGTGGGGGATAATACTCCTCCTGTGGGGATCCTTTTCCTACCTTACTTTCTCGGGTACAGTCGCCCCATGTAGCAAGCAGGCTCCTAGTGCTCAACACATGGCTCATCCATCTCGCCAGCATGATCGAAACAGCATGATCCTTCGCACCCTTGCGGATACTTTCCACCCTGGTGTGGTTGAACGCGCATTCTATGTCCAGCAAGGCTGCTAGTACATATCCTTTATCTTACATGACTTTTCTTATCCATGATTCCGCCTCTATGAGGGCTGCATCTACAGACTTGCCTGTCTGGTAGGCGTGTTGTCTGCAGTGCAGCGGTCGGTTTGGCCTACTATACTTAACCCATTAAGTCCGAGGATTTTTTGAATTTTTGGTTGTGTTTGAGCTGGGAAATCTTAGGGAAAACTGTGAAAAATGTATACCTGAATACCCTATCCCCCTATTTTCAAGTATGCCCTACACGATGGTATAGTTCAAAAAAGTCAAAAATTCGATTTTCATTTGTTTATAAACAAATTAAAAAAAAAAACAAGATTTTTTTTGCACTTTTTTTTTTTAATCGAAAAATTGAGTGGTTAAAAAATTTTTTACACACTTTAGAATATCATCACGGGTGATCACGCATTTCAAAGTTTCCAAATCTTCTTGAAAATTGTAGCTGCGATTTTTGTAAACAAAATGGCGGCCAAAACACTGCGAAGAAAAAATTCGTAAAGCAGCCGAAGGCGGAACCAACATCGAAAAACTTATTTTGCTCAAAAATATTTATTGAAAAAGCATAAAAAGTCTTTGAAATGTTAATTGTTAATATTTTTATCATTTCAATTGCATATATGCGAGTATTGGGCCCAATAGGGAGGGACCCAAAAATAAACATTGAGAAATCGAAAAATAAAAAATACTAACTTATTCTACGTAAAATTATAAGAACAAAATATACTTGGTGTTTTTTTTATTGGGGCCACTATTTTTTCATAAAAATTCGTTGAAGTTGGGACTATCAACCAATTGAGTCCAAGGATTTTTTGAATTTTTGGTTGTGTTTGAGCTGGGAAATCTTGGGGAAATCTTGGGGAAAATGTATACCTGAATACCCTACCCCCCTATTTTCAAGTATGCCCTGCACGATGGTGTAGTTTAAAAAAGTCAAAAATTCGATTTTCATTTGTTTATAAACAAATTAAAAAAAAAAAACAAGATTTTTTTTGCACTTTTTTTTTCTAATCGAAAAATTGAGTGGTTAAAAAATTTTTTACACACTTTAGAATATCATCACGGGTGATCACGCATTTCAAAGTTTCCAAATCTTCTTGAAAATTGTAGCTGCGATTTTTCTAAACAAAGTGGCGGCCAAAAAACTACGACGTAAAAATTCGTAAAGCAGCCGAAGGCGGAACCAACATCGAAAAACTTATTTCGCTCAAAAACGAGGCCTTCAGATGTATTTATTTATTTATTTATTTATTTATGTTATTTATTTATTAGATTATTTGATTTTTCTGTTAAAAAAATAAATTAATAAATAAATACTTGAATTTTTATTTATTTCCTTTTTTTGTTATGCAGTGTCAAACTGAATACGAAATATATGTTCAATAAAAATAGCCTGCGTATTTTATAATTATTAGAAATACAATTTTGTTATGCAGAAGAAGAGAAAGTAAGAAAGAACAACGGATTCATTGATGCTGTTAAAGCTTTTGCCAGGTGTATACGAGTATAGCTGAAAGGCATAGAGTCTGCTTCATAATCCCCACTTCATGGGTTCGAACCTTGCTTACGAAAATTAAAAACTCAAAATTATTGCCATAAATAAAAAAAAAATACAAGAAATGTAACGTACAATATATTTTATTTTTTTACATTTTATTACATTATGTTTTTGTAAAAATTAATAAAATTTTGAATGTAGTCATTCTAGTTTGGCAAAAACTAATTGAAGAGAAAACTAAATGAACAGAATATTTTTAATGTTTGCAGATATTTCCAATAATTTATATATTTATAAAAAATAATAATTTATTTCGAAAAAAAAAATAAAAATGAAAAAACATCTTTTATAAATGACAATGGTGAAAATTCTTATCATCTGCTAGGGTAAACATGCTTCATAACGAAAAGAGTCCGCTAGGTGGCGTCACGTTTAAACAACATACTAATAAATTAGGTGAAAAAAGAATATAAACAATGGTTGGTTTGATGACATTTTTACCCTGGCAGATGATAAGTTCCACCAGGGGAGCTGCTCAAAGACTGTGGCTGATAATTTTAGCGAATTTCAAGCTAGTCCAGACTACAAATAAATAAATAAATTGAAAAAATTTTGAAATCTGTTCAATTTTTAGTGATTGAATAATTTCAAACTTTTCAATATGCGACCAAAGCGACCTAGACCAGCTAAACCTCCTGATACTGATTCTGAATCAGAATATTTCAGTTCTGATGAAGATGACGAACGATATTGCATACCTGATCCAAATTATTCTGGAGATGAAAGCGAAGGCTCAGGAGCTGAAGAAAGCGACGACTGTACAAACGATTCTCAAAATGATAAAACTTCACAAAAAACTTATTCTCAAGCATCAAAAAATTATGTTAGCAATAACAGTCGTTTGGAGGATAAATACGTTTATGAGTGGGTCGAGGGAGAACAAATTTATCCACAAAACGTTGAAAATAGTTGCCAAATGTCTGATGCTATAACAAAAAAAAAATAAAAAGTATGAATTGTGTTGAACTATTTGAAACTTTTTTTTCAGATAGTATAAAAAATCACATAATTATGTGTACTCGAGCAAACGGGTATGAACTAACGATGGGTGAACTTAACGTTTTTATAGGTATTTTAATTGCATCAGCCTACAATTCGCGAAAATCTTACAAACACTACTGGTCAAATGATCCTTTTTTGTCATTTGAGCCAGTAAAAGCGGCTATGGCTCGCGATAAATTTCAGCAAATAAAATCAAACATCAAATATTCTAAACCTGCAGATGAAAATGAAAATGATTTTGGATGGCGTGTACGTACAATTATTGATTTATTCAGGGAAAACATCCAGCAATTTGGATATTTTCAAGCTGCAATGGCCGTTGACGAGATGATGGCCAAGTTTTATGGTAGAACTATTCTGAAACAATTCATAAAAAGGAAGCCCATTAGATTTGGCTTGAAATTTTGGGGTCTTTGCACTCCTGATGGCTATTTACTTGAGTTTGATTTGTACTGTGGTAAAAACTCTGCAATAGCTGACAATAAACTTGAAAAATGTTCTTTAGGTACTCGTGTTGTTATGAGTTTGCTTCAGCACTTTTTTTCAAACGTAACTTTTAGGAAACTGCCTCTTTATCATTTATACATGGACAATTTATTTACTAGTTTTGATCTTGTTTTACATTTAAAAAACTTAGGGGTTCGTTCGACTGGTACTATCCGAGAAAATCGTGTAAAGGAAAAAAATGTTATTCCTAAAAAGTCACCGAAAGGTACAGTTGCAGTGAAATACGAAAAAAGTAGTGGTATAAATTACATTACATTGCAGGACTCTAAACCAGTGTCGATGGTTTCTACTGCTCCTGGTGTCACACCCACATACACAGCGAAAAGGAGGAGCAAAGAAAAAAAAGAAAAAGAAGAAATTGCTTTCCCTAATGCATTCCAACTTTATAATAAAAATATGGGTGGCGTTGACGTTCATGATGGACGTTGTAACTACGCTATGCCTTGCATAAGGTCTAAAAAGTGGACGTGGATCGTTTTTATTCGTCTTATTCAAGCGTCAATAGCTAATGCAGTTGTTCTTTCGAACTATGTTCACGGCAAGGAAACTAAAAAATCAAGTTCGCTTGACTTTATGATGGCAATTTCCAAGCATTATCTTTCAAAGGAAAAGTCTACTAGAGGCAATCACCAAATTTTGACTAAAGAAAAACTAAGAAAATGTTGCTTCTGTCCCATTAGGACACGTTTGTACTGTGAAAAGTGCAGCTTATCTATTTGTCAAAATTGCGTTCCTAAAAATAATCATTAAATTTATTGTAGTCTAAAAGTTTTCATAATTTCTAAGAAAGTTTCATTGTTGAACTAAAAAATTATTTTTATAAAAAAATTGATAAAAAAAAAAAAAAAAAAAAAAATTAGAAAAACACAAAAAAAGTATAAAAGTAATAAAAAAAAAAAAAAAAAAAAAACACTTTGTTTCATCAACCTCCGCGTGGTAGGTGTTGGGCAACGTTATGTTTTGTATTTTATAAGTGTAACGGCTAAGAGATGAAATTTACAATTTGACGAGTTATTGTTACTTTTTAAAAATTTTCTATACATTTTTATAATTTTTGATTGAGAGAGATTGGTAAAGACTATTATTGCTACAGAAAATTCATAATTTATTATTTTTACATATAAATGAAGTCTAAATCTGTAAATCTGTACACGGCCGTTGGCTAAAGCAGCAAAGAGCCAGTTTAGCAATGCTTAGATCGTTGTTCGAATCCCGCTCACGGCGAGTATTCAGAAAAAGCGCAGATACAGTTGTAAACTGTAAAAGTCGTAATAAAAATTTCTCAGAGGCGTTGACTTCGTGGTGATTGAAAAAAAAAATTTCATCCTTAGGCTATAAAAAAATTTTTTTTTTTTTCAACTCTCAATCTGCCAATTTTTCTTTATATCTGATGAAATATTTCTTTATAAAAGATTTGATTTATGGATATAATTGAACAAAATTTTCTTGTAATTTTTTCTAGCCTGCATCTATGATAATTTTAGTCTGATCGCTTTTTACTAAAAGTTAATTTTTCTTATAGTTTTTTATTCAGTTCAGACCAATATTTGGTGAAGTATATCCTTTCAAAAAGGTGTATTTGAAAGTAGAAAAAAAAAAAAAAGATTTAAAGTCATTGGAAGACGAATTTTTTTTTTTTTTTTGGATTTACAATTTTTTTCTGTATTTGAGATACTTTTTGCTCTAAGCGGGATTTGAACCCATGGACTTGTGATTACGAAGCAGACTCTATGCCTTTCAGCTATAGTCGTATACACCTGGCAAAAGCTTTAACAGCATCAATGAATCCGTTGTTCTTTCTTACTTTCTCTTCTTCTGCATAACAAAATTGTATTTCTAATAATTATAAAATACGCAGGCTATTTTTATTGAACATATATTTCGTATTCAGTTTGACACTGCATAACAAAAAAAGGAAATAAATAAAAATTCAAGTATTTATTTATTAATTTATTTTTTTAACAGAAAAATCAAATAATCTAATAAATAAATAACATAAATAAATAAATAAATAAATAAATACATCTGAAGGCCTCGTTTTTGAGCGAAATAAGTTTTTCGATGTTGGTTCCGCCTTCGGCTGCTTTACGAATTTTTACGTCGTAGTTTTTTGGCCGCCACTTTGTTTAGAAAAATCGCAGCTACAATTTTCAAGAAGATTTGGAAACTTTGAAATGCGTGATCACCCGTGATGATATTCTAAAGTGTGTAAAAAATTTTTTAACCACTCAATTTTTCGATTAGAAAAAAAAAGTGCAAAAAAAATCTTGTTTTTTTTTTTTAATTTGTTTATAAACAAATGAAAATCGAATTTTTGACTTTTTTAAACTACACCATCGTGCAGGGCATACTTGAAAATAGGGGGGTAGGGTATTCAGGTATACATTTTCCCCAAGATTTCCCCAAGATTTCCCAGCTCAAACACAACCAAAAATTCAAAAAATCCTTGGACTCAATTGGTTGATAGTCCCAACTTCAACGAATTTTTATGAAAAAATAGTGGCCCCAATAAAAAAAACACCAAGTATATTTTGTTCTTATAATTTTACGTAGAATAAGTTAGTATTTTTTATTTTTCGATTTCTCAATGTTTATTTTTGGGTCCCTCCCTATTGGGCCCAATACTCGCATATATGCAATTGAAATGATAAAAATATTAACAATTAACATTTCAAAGACTTTTTATGCTTTTTCAATAAATATTTTTGAGCAAAATAAGTTTTTCGATGTTGGTTCCGCCTTCGGCTGCTTTACGAATTTTTTCTTCGCAGTGTTTTGGCCGCCATTTTGTTTACAAAAATCGCAGCTACAATTTTCAAGAAGATTTGGAAACTTTGAAATGCGTGATCACCCGTGATGATATTCTAAAGTGTGTAAAAAATTTTTTAACCACTCAATTTTTCGATTAAAAAAAAAAAAGTGCAAAAAAAATCTTGTTTTTTTTTTTAATTTGTTTATAAACAAATGAAAATCGAATTTTTGACTTTTTTGAACTATACCATCGTGTAGGGCATACTTGAAAATAGGGGGATAGAGTATTCAGGTATACATTTTTCACAGTTTTCCCTAAGATTTCCCAGCTCAAACACAACCAAAAATTCAAAAAATCCTCGGACTTAATGGGTTAAGCCAATGTTGAATTTTTCGGCCGAAGTTTTGTCTTTTTTTTTCTTTCTCTCTCTCTCTAAAATTTTTCAAGCTACACTGAAGAATTTATAATGATGAACTCTAGATTGTATACCCGGGGCTTTATGGAGGTAACAGATATCGAACTCGAATCTCGAAATTTTTCTTTTTTTTACCATTAGCACCTATGGAGAAAAATAATAGTATATTATAGTACGGGTGCAGCATCTAATTAAGGACCTCGTGCTCCGCTTTACTACTATAAAAAAAAATTTCGATATTTGAGTTCGATATCCTTACGTTCATAAAGCCCCTGTTATAACAAATTGATATTGTTATTGAAAATTAGCCTTATTTTCATCTTTATTCGTATTCTTAATTTTATTATTAATTACTTTTCTAATTTACTAACTAAACTTATCTAAACTACTTTTCTAATTTATTACTATTAAATTACTTATTTGTTTTTTGTACAACATAATGTACAATAAATAAACTTATTCAAATCAAATCAAATCTCTCTCTCTCTCTCTCTCTCTCTCTATCTCTTTGTTCACGGCGTGCAACCTCGTCGTGGAGTTTTTCGTTCCTGATCGTATTGCTGACCACATTTATAATTCAAGCGTCATTTAAAATCTTTGTTATCATTGCCGATATTTTTTTTGTGATTTGTCGAGATCAATAAATTGAATTACGTAGAACAACGGAGTTGCTAATTTTTAATTGTATAAATAAATTGCCCAGCAACAAACGCTTTTGAAAATGCACTCGGACCCCTTCTTTTTTTTACAGATACATAATCTTTTTGATCTGGCATTAAACGGCAGAAATTATCATTTTAATAAAACTCTAATCAAATTTTCAGTAGTTTTAGCAAGCCTTTTATCGGGTCTTGGATTTAGAGTAGTACCGATGCGCTGTTCTTCGTGTAATTTTTTTGCTTTTGCATGTGGTGGCTAACCGAGAAACGTGATTTTAATTCAGAAGGGCTCCAAGTGATTAATGCAATGGTCAAATATTTATGATTTGTTAAATATTTTTGATCATTAGTTTAAAATTCAAAAATTTCTTTTAGTTTGAGGTTTATTGTATTTTGAATCTCACACACTTCAGACAGTTGAAATTTTTTATCTGCAATCAATTGTTTTCTTGTTTATTGATTTTCAAGACATACTTTTTATCTGCTCTGGTAAAACGTTTGCTATTTTTGTTGATTGTAAATATTCTTTGCAGAGTTTGTTTTCTCTAAAAGTTTTCATAAAATCAGTGATTCTCAAATTTTGAACTGAATAAATAATAATTATTGATTAGTTACCAATAATAAATCCGCTCTTCAGTGCATGTTGCTTTTCAGTTTTTCTTTTTTTTTACGAAAATGTCAAAGCGAAGGAGTCTTTTCATAAAAATTTTGCTTAGAGCACTCAGAGTTGCACAGTTCAAGCTGTATATACTGTGTACATGCGTGCGCAACGCTAATTTCCCAACTAATAATTTTATCAACGCGAACTATATTCAATTTTTTATAAAGTATTCTAAAACTGCAGTTTTTGCGAGCCAATTCCAAATCATTTAGCTTTCATAGATGAGTCCTAAATGGTGCCAATTCGATTGCAATCGTAGAATACAAGTTTCTGTGGTCAGTTCAATTTGGTGCTAATTAGAGTGCAACCCTGTACCAATCTTTTTGTAGTACTTTGAAACCGGTATTCTTCTTTTTGAATGAATCAAGTATTTACTTTTTGAAATGGGCTCCGAAGTTTGTAACTTTTAGAATTGGTCTACAAAATTTGTATCCTTTTTAAGTACGTGATAATGCCAAATTGAAATTCGCTACATTCAAAAACCTTGTAAAGCAATGTGCACACGAACCTCTCAAAAATCACATATTTCTTAAATTTTCACCGTCACCATGTAAAATTTTCAACCAAAAAAACCCAAAAATCTAAAAAATAATATCACATTTGAGTTTAGCAACTTTAAAAACCTTGAAAATGAATAGCCACAATCAAAGAATTCAAATATTTTATCAATTTTATCTTTTTTGTCACCATTTTGAAAGCTGCCATCTTTGATCGTGGTTGACATAAATTTATTTTTCATTTTAGCGATTTTTTTCATCCCTCAATAATGCCTTGGTAAGCAATACGCACATAAACCTTTCAAGAATTACATATTTTTCAGATTTTCAAGGTCACCATATTTTCAAATAAATATAAAAATAATAAATCTAAGAATAATATTATTTTTGAGTTTAGCTACTTCAAAAATCTTGAAAATGAAAGTAACAACCATGAGTTCAAGTATTTTATCAGTTTTATTCTCTTTGACGCCATTTTGAAAGCCGCCATCTTGGATAGAGGTTTACATAAAATTTATTTTTTATTTTAGCAACATTATAAATCTAATAAATATATTCCAAGTTGTTAAAAAATGTTATTATTCAGATGAGATAAAAAAAAAAACAACGATCCTGTCACCGCGCAAATCCCGCCAACTTTGGGCATCAGTAGTTAATTTCTCGCTTATAGTTAATTTATGAGTCAGGTCGAGAATGAATAAGGTGAGTAGGGTTTGTTGGTAGAGTGAGTGAGAGAAGAGTGGGGGATAAAGTTCGGTATTTGAAGTAAGTGAAATTAGTAAGGTCAGTAATGTGGCTGGGATTTAAATAGGTGAAGTGGTTACAGATAATAAATTAAGTAAGGTTAGTAGGGCTCTCAAAATAGGTGAGATAGTGAATAAGGTTACATACTTAAGGTAAGTAAAGATTGTGGGCTGGCAGATATAATAAAGTTTGTAATGTCAACAGGGGCGGCGCCAGCCCTCTGGATGGTATGGAAGGACCCAGACCCAGATTGAAAGTAGGTATGGAATTCCAGACCCTGAAATTATAAGTTGAAATTTTTGACCAAATAAAATATTTATTCAAATTTATGTAAGACGTGAAAGTAGGAAAACCATTTTTTTTAAAACCAATAATTTAAATTTGGCGGACAAAAAAACTGGTCGGCTATCCCCCAAGCTCTAAACCTCCAAATACCCTGGGCGCCCGAGGTCAACGAAAAAACTGGTCGGTTACCCCCAAGCTCTAAACCCCCAAATACCCTGGCCGCCCAAGGTCAACAAAAAAACTGGTCGGCTATCCCCCAAGTTCTGAACCCCCGAATACCCTGGGTGCCCGAGTTCCCCTGTGGGGGATAGCTGACCAGTTTTTTTTGAACTCGGGCGCCCAGGGTATTTGGGGGTTTAGAGCTTGGGGGATAGCTGATCAGTTTTTTGGTTGACCTTGGGCGCCCAGGGTATTTGGGAGTTTAGAGCTTGGGGCATAGCTGATCAGTTTATCCATTGAACTCTACACCCTGGGATTGGAGAGTTTAGAGCTTGGGGGATAGCTGATCAGATTATTTAATGAACTCGGGCGCCCAGGGTATTTGGAGGTTTAGAGCTTGGGGGATAGCTGATCAGTTTTTTCGTTGACCTTGGGCGCCCTGGGTATTTGGGGGTTTAGAGCTTGAGGCATAGCTGATCAGTTTTTATGTTGAACTCGGGCGCCCAGGGTATTTGGGGGTTTAAAGCTTGGAGGATAGCTGACCAGTTTTGTTGTTGAACTCGGGCGCCCTGGGTATTTGGGGGTTTAGAGCTTGGGGCATAGCTGATCAGTTTTTATGTTGCACTCGGGCGCCCAGGGTATTTGGGGGTTCAAGGCTTTGGGGATAGCTGATCAGTTTATCCATTGAACTCTACGCCCTGGGTTTGGAGGGTTTAGAGCTTGGGGGATAGCTGATCAGATTATTTATTGAACTTGACGCCCAGGATTTTAGGGGTTTAGAGCTTGGGGGATAGCTGATCAGTTTTTTCGTTGACCTTGGGTGCCCAGAGTATTTGGGAGTTTAGAGCTTCGGGGATAGCTGATCAGTTTTTTCGTTAAACTCGGGCGCCCTGGGTATTTGGGGGTTTAGAGCTTGAGGCATAGCTGATCAGTTTTTATGTTGAACTCGGGCGCCCAGGGTATTTGGGGGTTTAAAGCTTGGGGGATAGCTGACCAGTTTTGTTGTTGAACTCGGGCGCCCTGGGTATTTGGGGGTTTAGAGCTTGGGGCATAGCTGATCAGTTTTTATGTTGAACTCGGGCGCCCAGGGTATTTGGGGGTTCAAGGCTTTGGGGATAGCTGATCAGTTTATCCATTGAACTCTACGCCCTGGGTTTGGAGGGTTTAGAGCTTGGGGGATAGCTGATCAGATTATTTATTGAACTCTACGCCCTGGGTTTGGAGGGTTTAGAGCTTGGGGGATAGCTGATCAGATTATTTATTGAACTTGACGCCCAGGATTTTAGGGGTTTAGAGCTTGGGGGATAGCTGATCAGTTTTTTCGTTGACCTTGGGTGCCCAGAGTATTTGGGAGTTTAGAGCTTGGGGGATAGCTGATCAATTTTTTTGTTGAATCCGGGCCCTCAGGGTATTTGGGGGTTTAAAGCTTGGGTGATAGCTTACCAGTTTTTTTTTTTTTTTTAAGAATTCCACACCCAGAAAATCGGGTAGCGCCGCCCCTGAATGTCAATATGAAATAACCACCATAAGCGCTAAAAAATATTTTTGTGTATGTAAGATCTAATGAAATGGTTTAAAATGCCAGTGGATTTACTAAAATATTCTTTATGAGTCACCAAAAATTTATGTATGTACCTCACATGAATACTCTAACTATTTTATAAATTATTTATATCTTCGTTGGTCAATTTTAGATCTATTTTAGCCCTGAAAGATTTTTACTGAAATTTTTTTTAAAAAGAAATAAAATTATATATTAAAGACTACCTCATAAGTTTGCCTAACTTAATAAAAATATTTTTCTATAAGACTGATTTTAGGAATCAAATTATAATGAGTAAGTAAAGTTTAAACTGAACTCTCATGTCTAATTTTTATTAATTTCGAGCAATTAAGTCTTTTGATTATTCAATAACTAAACATAGAGCTTACTTAAAACTATTTTCATCTTGTACTTCAAATGTTTGCTTAAAATTTTTTTTTTATAATTCAATAATATTATAGTCTTCAATTAAGATTAGGAGGTTAGCAAGCGAAGCGAGCAGGGGGAACCCCCTAGTACATTATAAAGTTATGTCTAGGTACCAACGCCGTGTACCGCACAATGGTACACGGTAGCTTTTTACTTTAGATCCTATAATTTATCCCAGATAACTCACTTAAGTTAAACAAACTACTACTTTCTACTTTAAATCCAATTGCCCATCCTAAATAACCCAATTAAATTCACAGAGTGTCTAAAGTTTTCATCAGACTTATTTACAAACTGTTTGTACAGCTGTCACAATTAGAATAAATCTGTGTAGCCCACAAAAAACTTAACTGTGTTTTGTTTTTCAATTTAATTTATTAATATGGACCTACATCAAGTAACACAAGAAACATTTAATTTTACTATATTACTTTCATCAAATTTTATTCAAAGTGTAAAGTTTGTTCTGTCGATATGTGTTAAAAATGTTTATGAGTAAAGGACAAAAGTCATTTTCAGGTAGGGAATTATGAAAAAAAAGAATTTAAAAAAAAAACATTGTAACTGTATATAAGGATAGTAAGACAGGTAAATACTAAAAAATTCTACAGCCACGATAAATATTTTTAAAAATAACAATAAACAGTAATTTTAAATTAAGCTGAAATATGGTTACCCATACGAAAATATCCTGCAGGATTTTTGCAGAAAAAAAATTGCAGGAATTGTGCAGAAAAATTTGCAAAGATTTTACAAAAATCTTGCAAGATTTTTGTGTGCATAATTACTGCACAATTCCTGCAGTATTTTCTAAAAATATTTTTTAGGAAATTAAAACAACTTTTTTGCATACTTTCTGATCAGTTCCTGCAGAATTTTAAATAAATTATTTTTTATAAACAATTAAATAAACCGACAAGCCCTAAGCCCCCAAAAACGCTGGGGAGAGCGATAAATAAATTATTTTTAATAAACAATTGAATAAACCGACAAGCTCTAAGCCCCCATAACGCTGGAGAGAGCGATGCATAGATTAATTTTTATAAACAATTAAATAAACTGACAAGCTTTAAACCCCGATAACGCTGGCGAGAGCGATGAATAAATTATTTTCTATAAACAATTAAATAAATTGCACAGTGATAAGCCCCCAAAACACTGGGGAGAGCGATAAATAAATTATTTTTTATAAACAATCGAAAAAACCAACAAGCTTTAAACCCCCATTACGATGGGGAGAGCGATAAATAAATTATTTATTATAAACAATTGAATAGACCGACAAGCTCTAAGCCCCCATAACGCTGGGGAGAGCGATAAATTATTTATAAACAATTAAATAAATTGCGCAGTGATAAACCCCCAAAACACTGGGGAGAGCGATAAATAAATTTTTTTTTATAAACAATCGACTAACCGAAAAGCTTTAAACCCCCATAACGCTGGGGAGAGCGATAAGTAAATTATTCTTTATAAGCAATTGAATAAACCGACAAGCTTTAAACCCCCATAACACTGGGGAGAGCGATAAATGAATTATTTTCTATAAACAATTAAATAAATTGCGCAGTGATAAACCCCCAAAACACTGGGGAAAGCGATAAATAAATTATTTTTTATAAACAATTAAATAAACCGACAAGCTCTAAGCCCCCAAAAACGCTGGGGAGAGCGATAAATAAATTATTTTTAATAAACAATTGAATAAACCGACAAGCTCTAAGCCCCCATAACGCTGGAGAGAGCGATGCATAAATTAATTTTTATAAACAATTAAATAAACCGACAAGCTTTAAACCCCGATAACGCTGGCGAGAGCGATGAATAAATTATTTTCTATAAACAATTAGATAAATTGCACAGTGATAAACCCCCAAAACACTGGGGAGAGCGATAAATAAATTATTTTTTATAAACAATCGAATAAACCAACAAGCTTTAAACCCCCATAACGATAGGGAGAGCGATAAATAAATTATTTATTATAAACAATTGAATAGACCGACAAGCTCTAAGCCCCCATAACGCTGGGGAGAGCGATAAATTATTTATAAACAATTAAATAAATTGCGCAGTGATAAACCCCCAAAACACTGGGGAGAGCGATAAATAAATTTTTTTTTATAAACAATCGACTAACCGAAAAGCTTTAAACCCCCATAACGCTGGGGAGAGCGATAAGTAAATTATTTTTTATAAACAATTGATTAGACCGACAAGCTCTAAGCCCCCATAACGCTGGGGAGAGCGATAAAAAATTATTTTTTATAAACAATTGAATAAACCGACAAGCTTTAAACCCCCATAACACTGGGGAGAGCGATAAATAAATTATTTTCTATAAACAATTAAATAAATTGCGCAGTGATAAACCCCCAAAACACTGGGGAGAGCGATAAATAAATTATTTTTTATAAACAATCGAATAAACCAACAAGCTCTAAGCCCCCATAACGCTGGGGAGAGCAATAAATAAATTATTTATTATAAACAATTGAATAGATCGACAAGCTCTAAGCCCCCATAACGCTGGGAAGAGCGATAAATAAACCGACAAGCTCTAAGCCCCAATAACGCTGGGGAGAGCGATAGATAAATTATTTATTATAAAAAATTGTATAGACTGACAAGCTCCAAGCCCCCATAACGCTGGGGAGAGCGATAAATTAATTATTTTTTATAAACAATAAAATAAACTGACAAGCTCTGAACCCCCATAACGCTGGAGAGAGCGATGGATAAATTATTTTTTTTAAACGCTTAAATAAATCACGCACTGATAAATTCCCAAAACGCTTTGGAGAGCGATAAAAAAATTATTTTTTATAAACAATTAAATAAATCGCACAGTGATAAACCTCTAAATACTGGAGAGAGCGATAAAAAAATTATTTTTAATAAACAACTGAATAAACCGACAAGCTTTAAAATCACATAACGCCGGGGAGAGCGATAAATAAATTATTTTTTATAAACAATTGAATAAATCGCGCAGTGATAAACCCCCAAAACACTGGGAAGAGCGATGAATGAATTATTTTTTATAAACAATCGAATAAACCAACAAGCTCTAAACCCCCATATCGCAGGGGGGAGTGATAAATAAATTATTTTTTATAAACAATTGAATAAACCGACAAGCTCTAAACCCCCATAACGATGAATAGAGCGATAAGAAATTATTTTTTATAAACAATTAAATAAATTGACAAGCTCTAAACCCCCATAACGCTGGGGGGAGCGATAAATAAATTATTTTTTATAAACAATTGAATTAACCGACAAGCTCTAAACCCCCATAACGCTGGAGAGGGCGATAAATAAATTTTTTTTTATAAACAATTAAATAAATCGCACAGCGTTTAACCCCTTAAACACTGGGGAGAGCGATAAAAAAATTATTTTTAATAAACAACTGAATAAACCGACAAGCTTTAAACTCACATAACGCCGGGGAGAGCGATAAAAAAATTATTTTTTATAAACAATTGAATAAATCGACAAGCTCTCAACCCCCGTAATGCTAGGTGGAGCGATAAATAAATTATTTTTTATAAACAATAAAACAAACTGACAAGCTCTAAACACCCATAACGCTGGAGAGAGCGATGGATAAATTATTTTTTTTAAACGCTTAAATAAATCACGCACTGATAAACCCCCAAAACGCTGGGGAGAGCGTTGAAAAAATTATTTTTTATAAACAATTAAATAAATCGCACAGTGATAAACCCCTAAAACACTGGGGAGAGCGATAAAAAAATTATTTTTAATAAACAACTGAATAAACCGACAAGCTTTAAACCCACATAACGCTGAGGAGAGCGATGAATAAATTATTTTTTATAAACAATTGAATATATCGCGCAGTGATAAACCCCCAAAACACTGAGGAGAGCGATCAATAAATTATTTTTTATAAACAATTGAATAAACCGACAAATTCTAAAAACCCATATCGCAGGGGAGAGCGATAAGTAAATTATTTTTTATAAACAATTGAATAGACTGAAAAGCTCTAAGCCCCCATAACGCTGGAGAGAGCGATAAATAATCCGACAAGCTCTTAGAACCCATAACGCTGTGGAGAGCGATAGATAAATTATTTATTATAAAAAATTGAATAGACCGACAAGCACCATGCCCCCATAACGCTGGGGAGAGCGATTAATAAATTATTTTTTATAAACAATAAAATAAACTGACAAGCTCTAAACCCCCATAACGCTGGGGAGAGCGGTAAGTAAATTATTTTTTTTAAACAATTCAATAAATCTCGCAGCGATAAACCGCCAAAACACTGGGAAGAGCGATGAATAAATTATTTTTTATAAAAAATTGTATAAACCGACAAACTCTATGCCCCCATAACGATAGGGAGAGCGATAAGAAATTATTTTGTATAAACAATTAAATAAATTGCCAAGCTCTAAACCCCCATAACGCTGGGGGGACCGATAAATCAATTATTTTTTATAAACAATTGAATAAATCCCGTAGCGGTAAGCCCCCAAAACGCTGGGGAGAGCGATAAAAAAATTATTTTTTATAAACAATTAAATAAATTGTACAGTGATGAACCCCTAAAACACTGGGGAGAGCGATAAAAAAATTATTTCTCATAAACAATTAAATAAATTGCGCAGTGATAAGCCCCCAAAACACTGGGGAGAACGATGATTTAATTATTTTTAATAAACAATTGAATAGACCGACAAGCTTTAAACCCCCATAACGCACGGGAGAGCGATACATAAATTATTTTTTATAAACAATTGAATAATCAGACAAGCTTTAAACCCATATAACACTGGGGAGAGCGATGAATAAATTATTTTTTATAAACAATTGAATAAACTGACAAGATTCAAACCCCCATAGCGCTGGGGAGAGCGATAAATGAATTATTTTATATAAACAATTAAATAAATCGCGCCGTGATAAACCCCCAAAACACTGGGGAGAGCGATAAGTTAATTTTTTTTGTAAACAATGAAATAAGCCGACAAACTCTAAACCCCCATATCGCTGGGGACAGCGATAAGTAAATTATTTTTTTAAACAATTGAATAGACCGACAGGCTCTAAGCCCCCATAACGTTGGGGAGAGCAATACAAAATTATTTTTTATAAACAATTAAAAAAATTGACAAGCTCTAAACCCCAATAACGCTGGGAAGAACGATGAATAAATTATTTTTTATAAACAATTTAATAAACCGACAAGCTCTAAACCCCCATACGCTGGGGAGATCGATGAGTAAATTATTTTTTATAAACAATTAAATAAATCGCGCAGCGATCAACCCCCAAAACGCTGAGGAGAACGATAAAAAAATTGTTTTTGATAAACAATTAAATAAATTGTACAGTGATAAACCCCTTAAACACTGGGGAGAGCGATAAATAAAATATTTTTAATAAACAATTGAATAAACCGACAAGCTTTAAACCCCCATAACGCTGGGTTGAGCGATAAATAGATTATTTATTATAAAGAATTGAATAGACCGACAAGTTCTAAGCCCCTATAACGCTGGTGCGAGCGATAAATAAATTATTTTTTATAAACAATTGAATAGACCGACAAGCTCTGAGCCCCCATAACGCTGGGGAGAGCGATAATTAAACTATTTTTTATAAACAATTGAATAAACCGACAAGCCCTAAGCCCCCATAACGCTGGAGAGAGCGATAAATAAAATATTTTTTTTAAACAATTTAATAAACCGACAAGCCCTAAGCCCCCATAACGCTGGAGAGAGCGATAAATAAAATATTTTTTTTAAACAATCAAATTAATCGCGCAGCGATAATGCCCGAAAACGCTGGGGAGAGCGATAAATAAATTATTTTTTATAAACAATTAAATAAATTGCGCAGTGATAAGCCCCCAAAACACTGGGGAGAGCGATAAAAAAATTATTTCTCATAAACAATTAAATAAATCGCACAGTGATAAACCCCTGAAACACTGGGGAGAGCGATAAATGAATTATTTATTATAAACAATTGATTGAATCGACAATTTTTAAGCCCCCATAACGCTGGGTAGAGCGATAAATAGATTATTTATTATAAACAATCGAATAGACTGACAAGCTCTTAGCCCCCATAACACTGGGGAGAGCGATAAATAAATTAATTTTTATAAACAATTAAATAAATTGCGCAGTTATAAGCCCCCAAAACACTGGGGAGAGCGATGAATTAATTATTTTTAATAAACAATTGAATAAACCGACAAGCTTTAAACCCCCATAACGCACGGGAGAGCGATAGATAAATTTTTTTTTATAAACAATTGAATAATCCGACAAGCTTTAAACCCCTATAACACTGGGGAGAGCGATACAAAATTATTTTTTATAAACAATTAAAAAAATTGACAAGCTCTAAACCCCCATAACGCTGGGGAGAGCGATAAATAAACTATTTTTTATAAACAATTGAATAAGCCGACAAGCCCTAAGCCCCCATAATGCTGGGGGGAGCGATAGATAAATTATTTTTTATAAACAATAAAATAAATCACGCAGCGATAAACCCCCAAAACGCTGGGGAGAGCGATAAATAGATTATTTTTTATAAACAAATAAATCGCGCAGCGATGTGCAACGGTGTACCTGGGGACAAGGCCACGCAAAGCCAGCCCCGAGGTCCCGTCGGCCAACGCCCAAGAACCTAAAAAAAAAAGAAAAATCTACACTCGGGAACGGGCCAGTATTACGGTGCGCCCTGATTCCCGTCCCGGCTAGCTCGAACACAAAGAAAAGAAATAGAATAGGTGGGGCCGGAAAACTACCCGCGAAGGGCCTGCGTCACTGCTCCACCGCTGGCTGCTGTCTCGCCGTCCTCTACCACGACTCGTCGTGGAGAATCAGCCCTGCTAGGCCGTGCGCTAAGGGAAAAAGAGAGAGAAAAACACAGAAAAGAGAGTAAAATTTAAGGAGAGAGAGGTAAAATCATACAATTAAATGAGAGAAAGAATATGTAAAGTTAACTAATTTATTTAAACGCCTACACGGCGAGTCGAGAAATGCCGACGCGAGGCCCAAGAACGCAAGCCCGTAGGCCACACACCGGCCGGATCCGCTGATCCGGGCCTTGCACACCGCACGCAGAGGGAGCACCGGGAATTAATGGGTCTATCCTAACTCGACAGTACCTTGTAGTCAGATGCTCGCTCGATAGCTGACGGCGTCCTTTCGATTGGCTCACGGCGCGGTTTACTCCAGAGGACGGTGGGCTCCTCGTGGTCGGCGATCCTCGATGTCGATGTGGTCGCCGATCCCCGATGATCTTCACACCCAGGTCCCAATCTCTAACAGACAAAAACTCTACGCGTATTCCAGGTGAGAATGCGCGACTTCTTTCTAGGCAGTTAGACAAAGACTGCCTCACGAGGCTCGGTCGCTGGCGGTCGTCGCCAGCATCACTCAGCTGAGCAGGGGAGGGGAGGGGAATCAGGCTCCCGGCCGTCTCTCTCCTCGTTTCACTGCACGCTTGGCTTTAGCTCCGGTCGATCGCGTCGATCCGTTCGGAGCCCAGCTGACGAGAGAGAGAATGCCGGGAGCTTGTGCTCAAGCTCCCAATCGCCCCGTAGCAGATGAACCCCCAAATCGCTGGGGAGAGCGATAGATAAAGTATTTTTATAAACAATTGCATAAACCGACAAGCTTTAAACCCCCATGACGCTGGGGAGAGCGATAGATAAATTATTTTTTATAAACAATTGAATAAACCGACAAGATTTAAACCCCCATAACACTGGGGAAAGCGATAAAAAAATTATTTTTTATAAATAATTAAATAAATCGCACAGTGATAAACCCCTAAAACACTGGGGAGAGCGATAAATAACTTATTTTTTATAAACAATTAAATAAATTGCGCAGTGATAAACCCCCAAAACACTGGGGAGAGCGATAAGTAAATTATTTTTTATGAACAATTGAATAAACCGACAAGCTTTTAACCACCATAATGCTGGGGAGAGCGAAAAAAAATTATTTATTATGAACAATTGAATAAATCGACAAGCTCTAAACCCCCATAATGCTGGGGGAAGCGATAGATAAATTTTTTTTTATAAACTATATAATAAATCACGCAGCGATAAACCCCCAAAACGCTGGGGAGAGCGATAAATAGATTATTAATTATAAACAATTGAATAAATCGACAAGCTCTAAACCCCTATAATGCTGTCAGGAGCTATAGATAAATTATTTTTTTTAAAGAATAAAATACACTGACAATCTCTAAACACCCATAACGCTGGAGAGAGCGATAGAAAAATATTTTTTTATAAACAATAAAATAAACTACGCATCGATAAACCCCCAAAACGCTGGGGAGAGCGATAAAAAAATTATTTTTTATTAACAATTGAATAAACCGACAAGGTTTGAACCCCCATAACGCTGGGGAGAGCGATAAATAAATTATTTTTTATAAACAATTGAATCAATCGCGCAGTGATAAAACCCCAAAACACTGAGGAGAGCGATGGATAAATTATATTTTATAAACAATTGAGTAGACCGACAAGCTCTAAGCCCCCATAACGACGAGGAGAGCGATAAATAAATTATTTTTTATAAACAATTGAATAAACCGACAAGCCTTAAAGCCTGATAACGCTGGGGAGAGCGATAAAAGATTTATTTTTTATAAACAATTAAATAAATCGCGCAGTGATGAACTCCCAAAACACTGGGGGGAGCGATAAATAAATTATTTTTTATAAACATATGAATAAACCGACAAGCTTTAAACCCCCATAACGCTGGGGAGAGCGATAAGTAAATTATTTTTTATAAACAATTGAATAGACCGACAAGCTCTAAGCCCCCATAACGCTGGGTAGAGCGATAAATAAATTATTTTTTATAAACAATTAAATAAATTGACAAGCTCTAAGCCCCCATAACGCTGGGGAGGGCGATAAATAGATTATTAATTATAAACAATTGAATAAATTGACAAGCTCTAAACCCCCATCACGCTCGGGGGAGCGATAAATAATTAATTTTTTATAAATATTGAATAAACCGACAAGCTCTAAACCCCCATAACGCTGGAGAGAGCGATAAAAAAATTATTTTTCATAAACACTTAAATAAATCGCACAGTGATAAACCCCTGAAACACTGGGGAAAGCGATGATTAAACTATTTATTATAAACAATTAAATAAACCGGCAAGCTTTAAACCCCCATAACGCGGGGGAGAGCGATAAATAAATTATTTTTGATAAGCAATTAAATAAATCCCGCCGTGATAAACCCCCAAAACACTGTGGAGAGCGATAAATAAATAATTTTTGATAAACAATTAAATAAATCCCGCAGTGATAATTCCCCAAAACACTGGGGAGAGCGATAAATAAATTATTCTTTATAAGCAATTGAATAAACCGACAAGCTTTAAATACCATAACGCTGGGGAGAGCGATAAATAAACTATTTATTATAAACTATTTAATAAATCGACTAGCTCTAAACCCCCCTTAATGCTGGTAGGAGCGATAAATAAATTTTTTTTTATAAACATTAAAATAAACTGACAAGCTATAAACTCCCATAACGCTGGAGAGAGCGATAGATAAATTATTTTTTATAAACAATTAAATAAATCGCGCAGTGATAAAGCTCCAAAACACTGGGGAGAGCGATAAATAAATTATTTTTTATAAACAATTGAATAAACCGATAAGCTTTAAACCCCCATAGAGCTGGGGAGAGCGATAAGTAAATTATTTTTTATAAACAATTGAATAGACCGACAAGCTCTAAATCCCCATCACGCTCGGGGGAGCGATAAATAATTTATTTTTCATAAACATTGAATAAACCGACAAGCTCTAAACCCCCATAACGCTGGAGAGAGCGATAAAAGATTTATTTTTTATAAACAATTGAATAAATTGCGCAGTGATAAACCCCAAAACACTGAGGAGAGCGATAAGTAAATTATTTTTTATGAACAATTGAATAAACCGACAAGCTTTTAACCACAATAATGCTGGGGAGAGCGATAAATGAATTATTTATTATAAACAATTGAATAAATCAACAAGTTCTAAACCCCCATGATGCTGGGGGGAGCGATAGATAAATTTTTTTTTATAAACTATAAAATAAATCACGCAGCGATAAACCCCCAAAACGCTGGGGAAAGCGATAAATAGATTATTAATTATAAACAATTGAATAAATCGACAAGCTCTAAACCCCTATAATGCTGTCAGGAGCTATAGATAAATTATTTTTTTTAAAGAATAAAATACACTGACAATCTCTAAACACCCATAACGCTGGAGAGAGCGATAGAAAAATATTTTTTTATAAACAATAAAATAAACTACGCATCGATAAACCCCCAAAACGCTGGGGAGAGCGATAAAAAAATTATTTTTTATTAACAATTGAATAAACCGACAAGGTTTGAACCCCCATAACGCTGGGGAGAGCGATAAATAAATTATTTTTTATAAACAATTGAATCAATCGCGCAGTGATAAAACCCCAAAACACTGAGGAGAGCGATGGATAAATTATATTTTATAAACAATTGAGTAGACCGACAAGCTCTAAGCCCCCATAACGACGAGGAGAGCGATAAATAAATTATTTTTTATAAACAATTGAATAAACCGACAAGCCTTAAAGCCTGATAACGCTGGGGAGAGCGATAAAAGATTTATTTTTTATAAACAATTAAATAAATCGCGCAGTGATGAACTCCCAAAACACTGGGGGGAGCGATAAATAAATTATTTTTTATAAACATATGAATAAACCGACAAGCTTTAAACCCCCATAACGCTGGGGAGAGCGATAAGTAAATTATTTTTTATAAACAATTGAATAGACCGACAAGCTCTAAGCCCCCATAACGCTGGGTAGAGCGATAAATAAATTATTTTTTATAAACAATTAAATAAATTGACAAGCTCTAAGCCCCCATAACGCTGGGGAGGGCGATAAATAGATTATTAATTATAAACAATTGAATAAATTGACAAGCTCTAAACCCCCATCACGCTCGGGGGAGCGATAAATAATTAATTTTTTATAAATATTGAATAAACCGACAAGCTCTAAACCCCCATAACGCTGGAGAGAGCGATAAAAAAATTATTTTTCATAAACACTTAAATAAATCGCACAGTGATAAACCCCTGAAACACTGGGGAAAGCGATGATTAAACTATTTATTATAAACAATTAAATAAACCGGCAAGCTTTAAACCCCCATAACGCGGGGGAGAGCGATAAATAAATTATTTTTGATAAGCAATTAAATAAATCCCGCCGTGATAAACCCCCAAAACACTGTGGAGAGCGATAAATAAATAATTTTTGATAAACAATTAAATAAATCCCGCAGTGATAATTCCCCAAAACACTGGGGAGAGCGATAAATAAATTATTCTTTATAAGCAATTGAATAAACCGACAAGCTTTAAATACCATAACGCTGGGGAGAGCGATAAATAAACTATTTATTATAAACTATTTAATAAATCGACTAGCTCTAAACCCCCCTTAATGCTGGTAGGAGCGATAAATAAATTTTTTTTTATAAACATTAAAATAAACTGACAAGCTATAAACTCCCATAACGCTGGAGAGAGCGATAGATAAATTATTTTTTATAAACAATTAAATAAATCGCGCAGTGATAAAGCTCCAAAACACTGGGGAGAGCGATAAATAAATTATTTTTTATAAACAATTGAATAAACCGATAAGCTTTAAACCCCCATAGAGCTGGGGAGAGCGATAAGTAAATTATTTTTTATAAACAATTGAATAGACCGACAAGCTCTAAATCCCCATCACGCTCGGGGGAGCGATAAATAATTTATTTTTCATAAACATTGAATAAACCGACAAGCTCTAAACCCCCATAACGCTGGAGAGAGCGATAAAAGATTTATTTTTTATAAACAATTGAATAAATTGCGCAGTGATAAACCCCAAAACACTGAGGAGAGCGATAAGTAAATTATTTTTTATGAACAATTGAATAAACCGACAAGCTTTTAACCACAATAATGCTGGGGAGAGCGATAAATGAATTATTTATTATAAACAATTGAATAAATCAACAAGTTCTAAACCCCCATGATGCTGGGGGGAGCGATAGATAAATTTTTTTTTATAAACTATAAAATAAATCACGCAGCGATAAACCCCCAAAACGCTGGGGAAAGCGATAAATAGATTATTAATTATAAACAATTGAATAAATCGACAAGCTCTAAACCCCTATAATGCTGTCGGGAGCGATAGATAAATTATTTTTTTTAAAGAATAAAATAAACTGACAATCTCTAAACACCCATAACGCTGGAGAGAGCGATAGAAAAATATTTTTTTATAAACAATTAAATAAACCACGCATCGATAAACCCCCAAAACGCTGGGGAGTGCGATAAAAAAATTATTTTTTATAAACAATTGAATAAACCGACAAGGTTTGAACCCCCATAACGCTGGGGGGAGCGATAAATAAATTATATTTTAAAAACAATTGAATAAACCGACAAGCCTTAAAGCCTGATAACGCTGGGGAGAGCGATAAAAGATTTATTTTTTATAAACAATTAAATAAATCGTGCAGTGATAAACCCCCAAAACACTGGGGAGAGCGATGGATAAATTATTTTTTATAAACAATTGAGTAGACCGACAAGCTCTAAGCCCCCATAACGATGGGGAGAGCGATAAATAAATTATTTTTTATAAACAATTGAATAAACCGACAAGCCTTAAAGCCTGATAACGCTGAAGAGAGCGATAAAAGATTTATTTTTTATAAACAATTAAATAAATCGCTCAGTGATAAACCTCTAAAACACTGGGGAGAGCGATGAATAAATTATTTTTAATAAACAATTGAATAAACCGACACGCTTAAAACCCCCATAACGCTGAGGAGAGCGATATATAAGTTAATTTTTATAACTAATTGAATAAATCGCGCAGTGATGAACTCCCAAAACACTGGAGAGAGCGATAAATAAATTATTTTTTATGAACAATTGAATAAACCGACAAGCTTTAAACCCCCATAACGCTGGAGAGAGCGATAAGTAAATTATTTTTTATAAACAATTGAATAGACCGACAAGCTGTAATGCCCAATAACGATGGAAAGAGCGATAAAAAATTATTTATTATAAACAATTAAATAAATTGACAAGCTCTAAGCCCCCATAACGCTGGGGAGAGCGATAAAAAATTATTTATTATAAACAATTGAATAAATTGACAAGCTCTAAACCCCCATCACGCTCGGGGGAGCGATAAATAATTAGTTTTTTATAAATATTGAATAAACCGACAAGCTCTAAACCCCCATAACGCTGGAGAGAGCGATAAAAAAATTATTTTTCATAAACAATTAAATAAATCGCACAGTGATAAACCCCTGAAACACTGGGGAAAGCGATGATTAAATTATTTATTATAAACAATTGAATAGACCTACAAGCTCAAAGCTCCATAACGCTGGGGAGAGCGATACAAAAGTATTTTTTATAAACAATTTAAAAAATTGCCAAGCTCTAAACCCCCATAACGCTGGAGAGAGCGATATACAAATTATTTTTTATAAACAATTAAATAAATCGCAGAGTGATAAACTCCCAAAACACTGAGGAGAGCGATTAATAAATTATTTTTTATAAACAATTAAATAAACCAGCAAGCTTTAAACCCCCATAACGCTGGGGAGAGCGAGAAATAAATTATTTATTATAAACTATTTAATAAATCGACTAGCTCTAAACCCCCATACTGCTGGTAGGAGCGATAAATAAATTTTTTTTTATAAACATTAAAATAAACTGACAAGCTATAAACTCCCATAACGCTGGAGAGAGCGATAGATAAATTATTTTTCATAAACAATTAAATAAATCGCGCAGTGATAAACCCCCAAAACGCTGGGGAGAGCGATAAGTCAATTATTTTTTATAAACAATTGAATAAACTGACAATTTTAAACCCCCATAACGCTGGAGAGAGCGATAAGTAAATTATTTTTTATAAGCAATTAAATAAATCCCGCAGTGATAAACCCCCAAAACACTGTGGAGAGCGATAAATAAATAATTTTTGATAAACAATTAAATAAATCCCGCAGTGATAATTCCCCAAAACACTGGGGAGAGCGATAAATAAATTATTCTTTATAAGCAATTGAATAAACCGACAAGCTTTAAATACCATAACGCTGGGGAGAGCGACAAATAAATTATTTATTATAAACTATTTAATAAATCGACTAGCTCTAAACCCCCATACTGCTGGTAGGAGCGATAAATAAATTTTTTTTTATAAACATTAAAATAAACTGACAAGCTATAAACTCCCATAACGCTGGAGAGAGCGATAGATAAATTATTTTTCATAAACAATTAACTAAATCGCGCAGTGATAAACCCCCAAAACGCTGGGGAGAGCGATAAGTCAATTATTTTTTATAAACAATTGAATAAACTGACAATTTTAAACCCCCATAACGCTGGAGAGAGCGATAAGTAAATTATTTTTTATAAACAATTAAATAAATCGCGCAGTGATAAACCTCCAAAACACTGGGGAGAGCGATAAATAAATTTTTTTTTATAAACAATTGAATAAACCGACAAGCTGTAATGCCCAATAACGATGGGGAGAGCGATAAAAAATTATTTATTATAAACAATTGAATAAATTGACAAGCTCTAAACCCCCATCACGCTCGGGGGAGCGATAAATAATTAGTTTTTTATAAATATTGAATAAACCGACAAGCTCTAAACCCCCATAACGCTGGAGAGAGCGATAAAAAAATTATTTTTCATAAACAATTAAATAAATCGCCCAGTGATAAACCCCTGAAACACTGGGGAAAGCGATGATTTAATTATTCATTATAAACAATTGAATAAATCGACAAGCTCTAAACCCCCATAATGCTTGGGGGAGCGATAGATAAATAATTTTTCATAAACAATAAAATAAAAAACGCAGCGATAAACCCCCAAAACGCTGGGAAGAGCGATAAATAGATTATTTTTTATAAATAATTAAATAAATCGCACAGTGATAAACCCCTAAAACACTGGGGAGAGCGATCAATAACTTATTTTTTATAAACAATTGAATAAACTGACAAGCTTTAAACCCCCATAACGCTGGGGAGAGCGATAAAAAGATTATTTATATTAACAATTGAATAGTCCGACAAGCTCTAAGCCCCCATAACGCTGGGGAGAGCGATGAATGAATTATTTATTATAAACAATCGAATAGACCGACAAGTTCTAAGCCCTCATAATGCTGGGGAGAGTGATTAATAAATTATTTTTTAATAAACAATAAAATAAACCGACAAACTCTAGACCCCCATATCGCCGGGGAGAGCAATCAGTAAATAATTTTTTATAAACAATTGAATAGACCTACAAGCTCAAAGCTCCATAACGCTGGGGAGAGCGATACAAAAGTATTTTTTATAAACAATTTAAAAAATTGCCAAGCTCTAAACCCCCATAACGCTGGAGAGAGCGATATACAAATTATTTTTTATAAACAATTAAATAAATCGCGCAGTGATAAACTCCCAAAACACTGAGGAGAGCGATAAATAAATTATTTTTTATAAACAATTAAATAAACCAGCAAGCTTTAAACCCCCATAACGCTGGGGAGAGCGATAAATAAATTATCTTTATAAGCAATTAAATAAATCCCGCAGTGATAAACCCCCAAAACACTGTGGAGAGCGATAAATAAATAATTTTTGATAAACAATTAAATAAATCCCGCAGTGATAATTCCCCAAAACACTGGGGAGAGCGATAAATAAATTATTCTTTATAAGCAATTGAATAAACCGACAAGCTTTAAATACCATAACGCTGGGGAGAGCGACAAATAAATTATTTATTATAAACTATTTAATAAATCGACTAGCTCTAAACCCCCATACTGCTGGTAGGAGCGATAAATAAATTTTTTTTTATAAACATTAAAATAAACTGACAAGCTATAAACTCCCATAACGCTGGAGAGAGCGATAGATAAATTATTTTTCATAAACAATTAAATAAATCGCGCAGTGATAAACCCCCAAAACGCTGGGGAGAGCGATAAGTCAATTATTTTTTATAAACAATTGAATAAACTGACAATTTTAAACCCCCATAACGCTGGAGAGAGCGATAAGTAAATTATTTTTTATAAACAATTAAATAAATCGCGCAGTGATAAACCTCCAAAACACTGGGGAGAGCGATAAATAAATTTTTTTTTATAAACAATTGAATAAACCGACAAGCCTTATACCCTCATAACGCTGGGTAGAGCGATAAATAAATTATTTTTTATAAACAATAAAATAAACTGACAAGCTCTAAATCCCCATAACGCTGGAGAGAGCGATAAATAAATTATTTTTTATAAACAATTAAATAAATCGCGTAGTGATAAACCCTCAAAACACTGGGGAGAGCGGTAAATAAACTATTTACTATAAACAATTGAATAAACTGACTAGCTCCAAGCCCCCATAATGCTGGGGAAAGCGATAAATAAATTATCTTTATAAGCAATTTAATAAATCGCGTAGTGATGAACCCTCAAAACACTGGGGAGAGCGATAAATAAATTTTTTTTTATAAACAATTGAATAAACCGACAAGCCTCAAACCCCCATAACGCTGGGGAGAGCGATAAATAAATTATTTTCCGTAAGCAATTGAATAAATCCCGCAGTGACAAACCCCCAAAACACTGTGGAGGGCGATAAATAAATAATTTTTGATAAACAATTAAATAAATCCCGCAGTGATAATTCCCCAAAACACTGGGGAGAGCGATAAATAAATTATTCTTTATAAGCAATTGAATAAACCGACAAGCTTTAAATACCATAACGCTGGGGAGAGCGATAAATAAATTATTTATTATAAACTATTTAATAAATCGCGCAGTGATAAACCTCCAAAACACTGGGGAGAGCGATAAATAAATTTTTTTTTATAAACAATTGAATAAACCGACAAGCCTTATACCCTCATAACGCTGGGTAGAGCGATAAATAAATTATTTTTTATAAACATTAAAATAAACTGACAAGCTATAAACTCCCATAACGCTGGAGAGAGCGATAGATAAATTATTTTTCATAAACAATTAAATAAATCGCGCAGTGATAAACCCCCAAAACGCTGGGGAGAGCGATAAGTCAATTATTTTTTATAAACAATTGAATAAACTGACAATTTTAAACCCCCATAACGCTGGAGAGAGCGATAAGTAAATTATTTTTTATAAACAATTAAATAAATCGCGCAGTGATAAACCTCCAAAACACTGGGGAGAGCGATAAATAAATTTTTTTTTATAAACAATTGAATAAACCGACAAGCCTTATACCCTCATAACGCTGGGTAGAGCGATAAATAAATTATTTTTTATAAACAATAAAATAAACTGACAAGCTCTAAATCCCCATAACGCTGGAGAGAGCGATAAATAAATTATTTTTTATAAACAATTAAATAAATCGCGTAGTGATAAACCCTCAAAACACTGGGGAGAGCGGTAAATAAACTATTTACTATAAACAATTGAATAAACTGACTAGCTCCAAGCCCCCATAATGCTGGGGAAAGCGATAAATAAATTATCTTTATAAGCAATTTAATAAATCGCGTAGTGATGAACCCTCAAAACACTGGGGAGAGCGATAAATAAATTTTTTTTTATAAACAATTGAATAAACCGACAAGCCTTAAACCCCCATAACGCTGGGGAGAGCGATAAATAAATTATTTTCCGTAAGCAATTAAATAAATCCCGCAGTGATAAACCCCCAAAACACTGTGGAGGGCGATAAATAAATAATTTTTGATAAACAATTAAATAAATCCCGCAGTGATAATTCCCCAAAACACTGGGGAGAGCGATAAATAAATTATTCTTTATAAGCAATTGAATAAACCGACAAGCTTTAAATACCATAACGCTGGGGAGAGCGATAAATAAATTATTTATTATAAACTATTTAATAAATCGACAAGTTCTAAACCCCCATAATGCTGGGGGGAGCGATGGATAAATTATTTTTTTTAAACAATAAAATAAATAACGCAGCGATAAACCCCCATAACGATGGAGAGAGCGATAAATAAATTATTTTTTATAAACAATTAAATAAATCGCGTAGTGATAAGCCCCCAAAACACTGGGGAGAGCGATAAATAAATTTTTTTTTATAAACAATTGAATAAACCGACAAGCTTTAAACCCCCATAACGCTGGAGAGAGCGATGAATAAATTATTTTTTATAAACAATTAAATAAATCGCGCAGTGATAAACCCCCAAAACGCTGGGGAGAGCGATAAGTCAATTATTTTTTATAAACAATTGAATAAACCGACAATTTTAAACCCCCATAACGCTGAAGAGAGCGATAAGTAAATTATTTTTTATAAACAATTAAATAAATCGCGCAGTGATAAACCTCCAAAACACTGGGGAGAGCGATAAATAAATTTTTTTTTATAAACAATTGAATAAACCGACAAGCCTTATACCCTTATAACGCTGGGTAGAGCGATAAATAAATTATTTTTTATAAACAATAAAATAAACTGACAAGCTCTAAGTCCCCATAACGCTGGGCAGAGCGATAAATAAATTATTTATTATAAACTATTTAATAAATCGACAAGTTCTAAACCCCCATAATGCTGGGGGGAGCGATGGATAAATTATTTTTTATAAACAATAAAATAAATAACGCAGCGATAAACCCCCATAACGATGGAGAGAGCGATAAATAAATTATTTTTTATAAACAATTAAATCAATCGCGTAGTGATAAGCCCCCAAAACACTGGGGAGAGCGATAAATAAATTTTTTTTTATAAACAATTGAATAAACCGACAAGCTTTAAACCCCCATAACGCTGGGGAGAGCGATAAGTCAATTATTTTTTATAAACAATTAAATAAATCTTGTAGTGATAAACCCTCAAAACACTGGGGAGAGCGATATATAAATTTTTTTTTATAAACAATTGAATAAACCGACAAGCTTTAAACCCCCATAACGCTGGGGAGAGCGATAAATGAATTATTTTTTATAAACAATTAAATAAATCTTGTAGTGATAGACCCTCAAAACACTGGGGAGAGCGATACATAAATTTTTTTTTATAAACAATTGAATAAACCGACAAGCCTTAAACCCTCATAACGCTGGGTAGAGCGATAAATAAATTATTTATTATAAACAATTGAATAAACTGACTAGCTCCAAACCCCCATAATGCTGGGGAGAGCGATCAATAAATTATTTATTATAAACAATTGAATAGACCGACAAGTTCTAAGCCCCCATAACGCTGGGGAGAGCGATAAATAAATTATTTTTTAATAAACAATAAAATAAACCGACATACTCTAGACCCCCATAACGCTGGGTAGAGCGATAAATAAATTATTTACTATAAACAATTGAATAAACTGACTAGCTCCAAACCCCCATAATGCTGGGGAAAGCGATAAATAAATTATTTATTATAAACAATTGAATAAATCGACAAGCTCTAAACCCCCATAATGCTGGGGGGAGCGATAGATAAATTATTTTTTATTAACAATAAAATAAATAACGCAGCGATAAACCCCCATAACGCTGGAGAGAGCGATAAATAAATTATTTTTTATAAACAATTAAATAAATCGCACAGTCATAAACCCCTAAAACACTGGGGAGAGCGATAAATAACTTATTTTTTATAAACAATTGAATAAACCGACAAGCTTTAAACCCCCATAACGCTGGGGAGAGCGATAAAAAGATTATTTATATTAACAATTGAATAGACCGACAAGCTCTAAGCCCCCATAACGCTGGGGAGAGCGATAAATAAATTATTTTTAATAAACAATAAAATAAACCGACAAACTCTAGACCCCCATATCGCTGGGGAGAGCAATAAGTAAATTATTTTTTATAAACAATTGAATAGACCTACAAGCTCTAAGCTCCATAACGCTGGGGAGAGCTATACAAAAGTATTTTTTATAAACAATTTGAAAAATTGCCAAGCTCTAAACCCCCATAACGCTGGAGAGAGCGATAAATAAATTATTTTTTATAAACAATTAAATAAATCGCGCAGTTATAAACTCCCAAAACACTTGGGAGAGCGATAAATAAATTATTTTTTATAATAAAATTAAATAAACCGACAAGCTTTAAACCCCCATAACGCTGGGGAGAGCGATAAATAAATTATTTTTGATAAGCAATTAAATAAATCCCGCAGTGATAAACCCCCAAAACACTGTAGAGAGCGATAAATAAATAATTTTTGATAAACAACTAAATAAATCCCGCAGTGATAATTCCCCAAAACACTAGGGAGAGCGATAAATAAATTATTCTTTATAAGCAATTGAATAAACCGACAAGCTTTAAATACCATAACGCTGGGGAGAGCGATAAATAAATTATTTATTATAAACTATTTAATAAATCGACTAGCTCCAAGCCCCCATAATGCTGGTAGGAGAGATAAATAAATTTATTTTTATAAACATTAAAATAAACTGACAAGCTATAAACTCCCATAACGCTGGAGAGAGCGATAGATAAATTATTTTTTATAAACAATTAAATAAATCGCGCAATGATAAATCCCCAAAACGCTGGGGAGAGCGATAAGTCAATTATTTTTTATAAACAATTGAATAAACCGTCTATTTCAAACCCCCATAACGCTGGGGAGAGCGATGAATAAATTATTTTTGATAAGCAATTAAATAAATCCCGCAGTGATAAACCCCCAAAACACTGGGGAGAGCGATAAATAAGTTATTTTTGATAAACAATTAAATAAATCCCGCTGTGATAAACCCCCAAATCACTGGGGAGAGCGATAGATAAATTATTTTTGATAAGCAATTAAATTAATCCTGCAGTGAAAAATCCCCAAAACACTGGGGAAAGTGATAAATACATTATTTTTTATAAACAATCGAATAAACCGACAAGCTTTAAACCACCATAACGCTGGGGAGAGCGATAAATAAATTATTTTTTATAAACAATAAAATAAATTGACAAGCTCTAAACCCCCATAACGCTGGAGAGAGCGATAAATAAATTATTTTTTATAAACAATTAAATAAACCGACAACTTCTAAACCCCCATAACGCTGGAGAGAGCGATAAATAAATTATTTTTAATGAATAATTAAATAAATCGCGCAGTGATAAACCTCCAAAACACTGGGGAGAGCATTAAATCAATTTTTTTTTATAAACAATTGAATAAACCGACAAGCTTTAAACCCCCATAACGCTGGAGAGAGCGATAAATAAATTATTTTTTATAAACAATTAAATAAATCGCGTAGTGATAAGCCCCCAAAACACTGGGGAGAGCGATAAATAAATTTTTTTTTATAAACAATTGAATAAACCGACAAGCCTTAAACCCTCATAACGCTGGGTAGAGCGATAAATAAATTATTTACTATAAACAATTGAATAAACTGACTAGCTCCAAACCCCCATAATGCTGGGGAGAGCGATCAATAAATGAAGATGAAGAGGGAAGTTTTACTGTCTAATCCCCAATCTTTTTTCAGGACCCTTCTAAACTTACCAACCGAGGCAAGGACATTCTTCTTCAATTTCTTGATATGAGAGTGAAGGCCCAAGCTGGCGGGTAGTTGATTCCGAGATACTTCTTCTCGCTCTGAAAGCCGACCCTAGCCACAGTATCGCCATTCGTATTCTTCACCTCGACCGCTTTGGTCTTGGAGAGGTTTCTATCTCCAACGAGGTCCATGGATACCTGTCTTGGTTTTGGAGATCTCCACACCGGGTTTCTGCCCCCAGTTTGTAGACTAGGCGCATAATTTCCGCCATGGTTGCAATAAGAGCTTCCCTGGTACAGGCTTTAATTATGAGAACCAGATCGTCTGCGTAGGCAATGAACCTTATACCAAGCCTGGTTAATAGGTTCAGCAGCTCATCCATACAGAGTCTCCAGATGGTAGGCCCACTGATGGATCCTTGCGGACACCCGCGCTTGGCTTTCCTTTCTACTTTCTTGGTAGCGCTTCTCTCATATACCGTTCGGTCGATAAAGTAGCTTCGCCACAGTTTTAGATAAGCTTCGAAACAACCAATTTCTTTCAAGCGGGATAGAGCGTAATCCCACAACAAATTGTCGAAAGCGCCTTTGAAATCTACGAGGATCCCAACTACATAATTTCCAGTAGCCTCCTTGGTGGTAAGTGACAACTTAGCGTGTTTGCAAGATCTTCCTTCAACGAAGCCAAATTGAAATTTGTTCCTTCTGTTGTACATGAAGACCTCGAGCCTGAGGACCATCATCCGTTCCAAAAGCTTTCCCAGGCCGTCGAGTAAGCTAATATTGGTCGGTATGATCGTGGATTAGTTCGGTCTTTATCAAGTCCTTTCTTCAGCACAACCACCCTGGCCTCCTTTCATTTCAGTGGGAAACATCCGGAGTGAATACAAGAGTTGTAAACGCTCCGCATGAACTCAAGGATAACCGCCCAGACCTTCTTCAAGACTTTATTCGAGATTCCGTCCGGGCCTGAAGTTTTTCCTATTGACATTCGCTTGATGGAGTAGATCATTTCGTCGATCGTGAAATCGACTGGGGCGTCATCTTTATCGCTGTCATCACCTTCTAGAGGTTCGCTGTTACCCGTTGGAAAGAATTCCTTCAACAGAGTTTCAGCGCTTTCAACCCAGTATGAAAGCGTATCTTTCGGCAGATTTTTTCCCTTTTTCCGACTTCGCCCGTCTTTGTCACCCGATCTTTTCCTCCTCAACTGGTATTCCTTTCTAATCCTTCGGGTCTGGGCTCTGAGCTTGAATAACTCAGGGTTCCACCACTTGAGACTCTGTGGCCTTTTCAAGCGCGAGATTCTTTGGAGGAATCTGTCATTAGCATCAGTGATCCAACCACATAGCATATTGACTTTATCCTCAACCTTGAACGGCTCAATGCCGTAATCATTAGCGCGAAGCTTAACTTAACATGTATAAATCGACCAGTCCACGTCCTTAGAGTTCCATCTCTTTTCAGTCGATAAGAGTTCGGTAGTATTTAGGTTTGAGGTGCCTTCAATTCCAATTTCAATTGAGTTGTGGTCACTCAGCCCCCACCCCTTTAGAATGTTCCAGGAAAACTTTGCCACCTTTTCTTGGTCTCTCCAATCGCCCCCAACCAGATTCACATCAACGTCCGAAAATCCTCTCGGTCCTACAAAGGTATAGCAGAAATCTCTTCCTGTAACACAACTATGGCCGCTTTACCATTTTTAGTTGCGAACACAGAAAGGCCAGACGGAAGATCGACCGGACGACCAAAGGCCATATGGGTCTCTTGCAGTAGACAGATTTGTACTCCTGCTTCGAGGGCTTTCTGCATTAAGTCGCAGACAGCAATTGAAGATCTCTGGCAGTTTACCTGCATGATCTTCATAGTCAGAGAGTTAGAATCAACCTGCCTTGGTACACTTTGGGAATAGTTACCAGGGTTAGTGTTGGCAAAGCTATCTCGAGATCGCTTTCGAGGCGGCTCTACGTCTTCTATAGCTACCCCGTCATCGTTATTGAGATCACCTATGTGGGATTCAGCTTTACGCTTACTAACCACTCCGGACTTCTTGGGATTTTCTGCAAGTGATTGAGTACTAACCCTACCAAAAGATCAAAGAGGTCGTGGCAATAAGGATCTTCAGGACCTTCGTTATCCTGATCAATCCGGTCGCGAGCTCGCTACTTCAAGCCCGATTTTTTTGGGTGAGAGGTGTAATCTCGAGTTGGTCATAATGCGTCGATGCTATAAAAGAGGCTGAGGGACACCATCATATTATTAATTATTATTATTAATTTATTGTTTCCGAGTATAGGGCATATGCCCTATGATACTCGTTATAGAGTATATATGAAGTTAACAAAGTTATTATCATAAAGTAACAGTGATATAGCAACAAAGTAATATTAACATAAAGTACAGTGATATAGCAACAGATAAACTTAAGAAGAATTGCAGATAATAGTATATGTAGTAGTAATTCACATGGTAAAAATGTATGATTAATATTAAAATAACATGATAAAAAATAACTAACAATGTCTTGCATAGAGATCATGTTCTAACCACTAGTAAATCACTCAGTAATTAATAATTTACATTAAAGTCTCATGATAGTAACGTCAAAGAAAAAGGAATTCACTACACTAGTCACACTAACTGTCGCGTGCACAGTTGTTTGAGAGTGGCAGGATACCTCTTCATGTTGATGCTGGGTGTGCTGTAAGAAAATCATGAGTCAAAACATAACCATTATTTATCTGGCTGTGTGCCTCTTTATTTATTTATTTATTTCCGACTACCGGAGAGGGTGGCGATATAATCAATCTGGCGGAGTGGACTGCAAAGGTGGCGGTATCAGCGTTCAATCCTCGATTGTTGCTTTGACGAGCCATTTATCACAATCATGTTCAAACAAGGCTCTTTTCAGTGCTCCCTTGAAAATTTCGGTTGAATCCGAGATCACAAAAATCGAGCGAAAATTATTGAGTGAGATACTTGTTTGATTAATAAAGGAGCCTCAGTAACAAGAAGTGCATGATAAGTGAAGTACTAAAGGTGGACGTAAAAAGCGGAACGATCTCCGGAGTAGTTTAGGACCAGGGTCGATGTCATACTTCTCGTAATGGTAGAGAGGTTGTTCGCTTCTCAAGACTGAGTAGGCCAACGAGCAGGTTAGGTACTCCCTGCGGGAATCAGTTGAAAGCAGTTATCATCGTCATTAAAATCAGCGCGGGATTCAGGAGATTCCTTACTAACCGGTTGAAGTCCAACAGGGATTTCCATAGAGTTCTGAGTACCAACCCCACTAAACGCCTGATGACACGCCTCTTCTTGACTTTCGCAATAAGAATCCTCTGGACCTTCGCGCAGCCTTGGGTCTATATGCCTAACACCCATGTGACCTCGGACACAGAATACATCCAGAATATAGATAACCAATTGCGATCATCAAGATGATCACGAGAGCCGTCGAGGTCCAACGTCTCTGGCTAGAGTAAAAGCGGAAAGACACTCCGTAGCAGTTTTGAGGCTGCCATCCCTTCAGTAAATCGTACATCACGGGGTTCTCAGTCCCATGTGTTCAATTTGGCGTTTGGGCTCCACGGTTTAGTCCTTATGAAGCGCATAAGAAGCAATTAAATCTTCGCGATAAGGCGCTTGTGAAAATTGCTGATAAGCACGAGGAGCGCAGAGGGGTGCAAAACCCTCGACACCTTGGTATTCTGGTAAGGTTTCCACGATGTCTCCTTATACGTTCTCGGAAGATCTTCAATTTATACTCCTTAGAGCTGGTTGTTAATGACGAGATTACAGGCTTTAGAAGATCCTCGAGAAGGCCAACTACAGTTATCTGATTCCATTTAAGTATCTGTGGCCCTTAACGCCCTCATTGCTCTTGCTTTTGCATCTTTGACAAAATTATCCATGCTCAGGTTAAGCCATCCTTTGAATCACGGGCTCCCACTTATCCTCGGCCCTGAGCACAGCAGCAAATCGAAGCTCGCCACAACGGCTAGAGTTTTTTATTTATTTATATTTATTTTCAGTCAACTGCCTAAGGTACTAAACAGCGAGCTGCACTTCCCTTAGAGGCTCTTCTTTCGAATGAGAAGTTTAAGAACATCACTAATTAATCGACGAGTCAATGTGCTACCGCTTCACGTCACTAAAATGACGAGTCAATTGCTACCTCGCGTTCGAACAGCAAACGACTCGAGAGAGTTATCTCAAGGTAAAATGCCAAACCAGAGCTGGGTATTAGCCGCTTTGCCGCGTTCAAGTCAAAACGTTGCCCATTTAGCAGTACGTGGACGTTTCCAGTTGGCCAACGCCAGCGCCCTCTCACGGGTCTGGCAGTGGTTTTTCTAAATAGTAGGGTGACACAGTGGTTCGGTGTAAGCCTCTTCAGTGCCTCTTTGCAGAGGACTACTTCTCTGGAGTTTGTGGTCCAGTCTTTCAGCACTAAGAGCGCCGCTTTGCTGTCCAAGCAAATCGTGACTGGTCCTTTCGTGTGCGCTCCCGTCAGGGTGACCCGCGCGCACTCCGTAATCGCCCGCACCTAAGCTTGAAAGACTGTGGCGAAGTCCAGGTGTAGCGCAATCTCCCTGGTGCAGCCTTGTCTCCAGGCTCCTGCTCCTACCCCCTCTGCTCGTTTCGTGCCATCTGTGAACCAGACGATCCCCTGTTCGGTATACCTGTGCCGTTCTCTCTGCCAGTCGGCCCTGCTGCCCGTTTCGACTCTGAACGGCTTGTCGAAGTTGATGCTCCAAGCCGTGTGGTCGAGTTTGGGTAGCTTCCCCTGATTCAAACCTCTAGTTATCTGCCGATCTGTCAGATGGTCAACTCCTGCGTTGCCCTCGTATCGAAAAATGGCCTTAAAGGCCACACATCTAACCACGAGGTTAAGAGGAGGGGTTCTTGTCAGGCGTTCCATCGCTGCCAGCGGTGTGGTGCCCATGCATCCCGTCATGCCTCTCAGAACTAGGGCCTGTACACGGCTTAGTGCCGTTCTAGCGTCCCTCGCCTTAGCTACCCGGGGTGCCCAGACGGACGCCCCATGTAGTTTCAACACGGCTGTGTACAGCCAGTGTATCTTCTCGGGCTCTAGTCCCCATGTCCTGCCGAAAGCTCCCCTGCATGCCCAGAAGGACTATCACCTTTCTGCAGGTAGCTTCTAGGTGCCTTTTCTAACTGAGCTTGGAGTCAAACGTTACGTCCAGGTACTTGATCTCATTGGTCAGGTCCAATGTCCTGCCCATGAGGCGTAGGCCCTTGATGGGGCCCACTTTGTATCTGGTTGTAAAGCACATGACCCCGACTTTGCTTGGGTTCACTGTCAAGTGAACTCCTTTGCACCATTTCTCGACGATCCCGAGTGCTAATTGCATCAGGCCCACCACTTCATCTAGGTTGTCGGCTCTAGCGCGGATGAGAACATCGTTGGCTTATGCCAAGGCAAAAATGCCGGCTTCGTCCAGCAGTCTCAGCAGGGTATCAATGACTAGGCAACACATTGTGGAAGACAGTTCTCCTACCTGTAGGCATCCTTTTCGGACCCTACCGACTTGGGTACGGTCGTCCCATGTGGCAAGCAGCCTCCTAGTGCTCAAAATATAGCTCATCTATCTCAACAGTGTGGGCGGGACAGCATGATCCTCCGCACCCTTGCGGATGCTTCCCACCCTAGTGTGGTTGAACGCATCTTTAATGTCCCGCAGGACTGTTAACACATATCCTTTGTTTTTCATACCTTTGCTTATCCATGATTCCGCCTCTATGACTGCTGTATCTACAGACTTGTCTGCCTGGTAGGCATGTTGTCTACAGTGCAGCGGTCGATTGACTAGAGGCTTTTCCTTTAAGTACGTGTTTACCAGCCTTTTTAGTGTCTTTAGTACGAAGGATGACAGACAAATGGGTCTGTGGTCCTTTGCACTTATGGCCACTCTACCTGGTTTTGGTATGAAAACCACCTTTGCTGTCCTCCAGCAGGTCGGGATATATCCGAGGGCCAGACACGCTCTGAAGAGTTTGACAAATGGGTTTAACAGTTCCTCTAGCCCTCTTTGAAGAAGGATCGGAAAGATACCATCACGTCCAGTAGCCTTGAACGGGTCAAGGGTGCCGATAGCCCACCTGACTCTCTCCGGGGTCGTGATGGTCCTGGCCAGTTCTCAATCCCGTCTACCGGCGGTTGCGTTGTGTGCCCCGTGGTGTTCGTTACCTCCTATGAAGTCGGGAAAATGAGTCTCTAGCAGCGCCTTGAGGCAATTCACGCCACTTTCAGCCCACTGTCCCGATTCTAGCTTCATCATACCTGGCGTCTGACTCGGATCGTTCCACAGGATACGGCAGAGCCTGGATTTCTCTGCAACGTCCTATTGCTCCGTGCAATAATCCTGCCAGCCCTGTGCAGCCGCCTCTTCTAACTTCTTTTTGTATAGCCTTTGTGCCTGTCTGTAGGCGTCCACATCCACCTTCCTTCTGGTCTTGTAGGACCTGTTGTAGAGTCTTCTTACTTCCTTCTTGAGGGCCGTAAGTTCGGGTGTCCACCATGAGTATCCCTGACTCTTTCCTTTCTTGCTAATCTTACAGTTGTTCTCGAAGGACGTCACCAGTGCCGCTTGAACGGACTCTGCGCAGTGCTCGAGTTCAACCGGGGTACCGTATCTCCCAGGAAAATTTGCGATTCTCCTGACCAGGTCAGACTTGTATCCCTCCCAGTTTGTGTTCCTGGGGTTCCTACAGGAAGGTTTGTCGATAGTTCTGCCTGCAATCGAGAAGGTGATGTAGCTGTGGTCTGACATGGAGGGTTCGTCAGAAACTAACGTCGCCAGCCCGATCGTGGCCAGGGTAATATCGATGACCTCTTCGCGCCTTTTGTCCCAAAAGGTCGGTTTCCCTCTTTTATTCAGGATCTCCAGGTTGGTGCCCGCCAGAAAGCCCAATAGCGCGTCCCCCCTGCTGCTGCAATTCGAGTTTCCCCACACCGTATGGTGTGAGTTTGCGTCGCATGCCAGCAGTAGGTCCAGTCCCTTGAGCTCACATGTCTTAACCGAGTCCACAACCCTTTGTGGGGGTGGATCGTCCTTCCCGTGTGGGAAGTAGGCCAAAATAGCTACCAGTTGCCTCTCTCTTTTTTTCCCATCCTTGTACTTAACTATCGCGGTTGTGGTGTCCCTGTCACAGAAGGGAGCCCAGGCCTCCGTGGTGAACCCCTTTACAATCAAGGCAGCTCTCGCCGAGTCTCCGGCCCAACTAAAACGGGTTCCGCCTGCATTTAGTCCTGTTATCCTGCTGTCTATAGAAATAATAAAACAAATAAAAATGTGCAGCCATGCTCTGAAATAAAATTTGATTAGATACTTACTAAATGGAGCAGAAGAGTCTTGCCCCGCCGGGCCCCTGTCAGCGCTGCTTTACGTTCTCAGATAAGTCCGGCTAGGCACCTGACGGGTGCGACGTTTTTTGCTAGCAGGGGCCTTCAAGTCTGTCAGGGCTGCAGTGAGGCAGCGCCTGTTCGGGTTATTGAACAGCACTTGAAAATATAGTATATACAGATAGTTATCGCAAGATAAAAGAGAGAACCCAAAACGAATGTCAGCATTTTATTCGTGATGTGACTGATTGAATAACAAAATTTAAAATTTGAATTTTAATTTTTAATTTTTATATTACAATTCAATTAAAACATTTAGAAAATAGAATTGATAAAAAATAATTATTTAATCAAGAGTTATCCGATTAAAATCATGAAAATAATAATTTTTAGTATATAAACAAAACCAATGAATTTGTAACCACGAATGGTATAGGGTATATATAACTTATTGAAGGTTAATTCAGATGAAGCTTCGACAAAATTTGTTTTAGATAATGTAATACAATTGCGCGCGCTTGCGCGCTGAGATGGACTAGTTTATTAAAAAGCGGATCTTTGGAGGCAAAGCAAAATTTGTAATGAAACAAACGTTTATAGGTGTTGTTTGGTCTATAGACCTCTTCAGACTTCAATAAAAAATGATTAAAATTGTTACAAAATTATTAATGGAGAGACGGACGTCTCAAATATTCAAAAATTAATTGGTGCATTTTACTTATCAGGGTGTATATGTCAATTCTTATGTGTAAAAAATTATCTTGTAACAATTTTGATCATTTTAATAAAAGTCTGAAAAGGTCTACACAGTTTGACGAAACGTCACCAAAAAACTTTTTTTGTTTTATTCCAACTTTGGTCTTGCCTTAAAAGAACATCTATGTATTGTTACCTATCAAGTAATAATACAGAGGGTTTTATAGGTAAAATTTAAAAAAAAAAAATGAAAAAACCTCAAATTAATCGATTTTTTTCGATGCTTTATTCACTTTGAATAACGTGTCAAGAATAGAATCATGTTTTTTCGATTTTATTCTGAAAAACCCTGTACATCTCATAATTTGATGATGAATTCTGATTCAGCGGATAAAAATACATCGAAAAAACTTTATTTCAAAACAATTTCAACACATTTTTCTGTTTACGGTCAGTGAAATCATTAAAATGACTTAAAAAAAGGATTAAAAAAGTTGCAAAACTATTTTCTACTTTCCATGTGCTACTGCCAAACAAATCCACTTTACCGAAAAAAGTGCATTTAGAACATTCTTTCCATGTTTTACTGCACTGTGCGGCACAATAATAAATTTGTTTGACATTAGTACACGGAAAGTAAGAAGTAGTTTTACCACTTTTAAATTCCTTTTTTTTTATCATTTTAATGATTTTACTGACTGTAAACTGAAAAAATGAGTCAAAACTTTTATGAACTGAAGCTTTTTAAATGTATTAGTGTCCACTGAATCAAAATTCAGAATTAGATAATGAGATTTACAGAGTTTTTAAAGAATAAAATCTAAAAACGTGATTTTTATCACTTTTTTCTTTTTTTTTGTTTTGGTCATTTTCATGATTTTACCTATGTAAATTGAAAAAAATGTGTTATAATTTTTATAAAAGAAGGCTTTTTCGATATATTGTTACATATTAAGTAATAATACAGCAGGTCAAGAATTGAAAGATACAACGTATCAAGAATTGAAAATTAAAGATTAAAATTAAATTTAAATTAAAGCGGATAAAAATGCATCGAGAAAACCTTATTTCAAAACAATTTCAACACATTTTTTCAGTTTACAGTCAGTGATATCATTAAATGATAAAAAAAAAGGATTAAAAAAGTTATAAAACTACTTTTTACTTTCCATGTACTGCTGCCCAACAAATCTACTTCATCGAAAAAAGTGCACGAGGGATCGAAAATTAGGCACTAACCCTACAATTTGATATCAATTTTATTATATTAATGACAAATTTTAAGGGGGCTCAAGAATTTAGAACATTGTTATCACGTTTTAGTGCACTGTGCGAGGGTCGGCGAAGCCGACTGCAGGGTCGCGGACGATCACACGAGGTTCTAATGTTTAACACCCGTGTTACGAACATTTTTTTTATCATCATTACGAACAGTGATTTTTTACGTCACAACTTAGTGCGGAATGGTTGCTTGATGAACACTGAGCAAAAAGTAAAAGTGTAAGCAGCAGTAGTTTTAAAGCTGATAGGGCTGCTCGAAGGCCTTAGGGGTGGTACGGAGCAGCGCCCACAAAACCTTCTAGTGGTTCAATAAGGTTAAAAATTACTATTTTTTACATTTTTAACTTTTTTTCTAAGTGTTTGTAAAGCGACCATTTAACGCAGTAAAACCGATGCATCAAAAAAACTTCACGCATACAATGATAAAAAAACATTACACATATCGCTGGAAAAGTATTAAATAACTCTTAGCAAACCCTTAATACCCTCGCTTTTTGCTAGGGCGTCAATCTGGGTTTGCTAGTGCTAGCTTATATTTTTCCAGTACCCGGTGTGTAATCTCTGATATATCATGTCTCTTTGTACAATAATCTGATTACAACAAAAATTTTTAAGTTAATTTTATTAGAAATGTATAATTTGAAATAATAAATATTAATTATTTAAAATTAAAAATAAATTCTAGTAAAATAAAAAATATTGTTTTTATCCTCCAAATTGAAAATACATCATCAGCTTATGAAAAAAGTTTTCTTGTGTTTTTTAATTTAAAACATTTAAAAACTTGAATTTTCAGAATTGCTCGGAATAGTAACAAATATCAACTGCGAACTTCTCCAAGTAATGGAACGGCATCACTAACTACTCCATTTCTTCATTGTACGGCATCACTGGGGCAAACATCGCATTTGTTTGTACGACGGGGTGAGCGACGCATGCATTATGATGGAACCAGCTTTATTGTAAGAAATGCTGGACACAGTGCTGGATTTGATGACAATAATCAATTAAAAGTTTATTAATGAGTTTATTTAATTCAATTGTAATATTTTTATTGTAAGCAATAGTAACATTTCAATACTAATTATAAAGAAAGTATACAATAGTTGTGAATTGGTTGTTTTTTTTTTGTTTTTTTTTTTTTTTTTTTTTAACAAGTAAATTAAGTATCTAAGATGAATAAAAATTTGTTTACAAAGACATTCATGATTCCTACAAATTTTTTTATGAATTTCTTTGTTCATATAAAAATAAAAATAAAGTGTTATAAATACAGTATAAGTTCATAGTATTTTTTGGAATATTTAGAATGTTGCTGAAATTTCAAAACCTTTAAACGCCCACAAATCTAAATATTTTATCATGAAATTTTTTCACAGTTTTTAAACGTCATTTCAAAATTTCTTGCTTTGATTTTCCAATATCTTCATTAAGGCAAAAAATATAAATATTAAATAATCAATTTGTCATAATTTTTTAACATTTTCAAATTACTTAAACCTCTGGAATCACGGTTTTTAGTGAGAATTTTTTTAGCTTTCAGACTCTATTCAGAACAACAGTCGCCTGGCTCTTGCAATCACTTGTAGGATGGGCAGAAGTGGCACCCTCACCGGTAGACTTAGTTATTTTTGGTGGACGGTCTCTACACGGAAAAAAAAAATTGGAGTTTCTCCAATTTAAAATAGGAGGCACTGTGAGTTCCGTCAGATTGTGAACTCTCCAAACAAAAATTGGAGTTTCTCCTATTTTTTTTTGGAAATACAATATTTTGTTGATGAGGTTATGATTCTCAGGGATAATTCACGTACTGGCTCGCGTGCTGGTATAGAAACATTAAAGCAACCTCTCGGACTCGGATTAGCAGATTGCTGACGGTATAAGACGGTATGGGGAGCATACCCGGGGACCATTGCTCCAGGTCGCCGATGACGGATATACCCGGGGATCATCTTCGAGAGCTTGGTTCGAATTTTCTTCGAGGTGACTTTGGTGATCGTCTGTGAGCTTCCAGGCATGAATTTAGACCTGGATAACCAAGTCGCCGATGTCGGGTATACCCGGGGATGATTTCCGAGAAGTTGACTTGAGTTTTTTTCATGGTGACTCTAGTGATCAATATCATGATTCTTACCTAGAGAGCTCGATTGCTCGAAGATGATACCAAGCTCTCGGAGATGATCTCCGGGTATACCCGTCATCGGCGACCTGGTTGTCCAGGTCGAAATTCATGCCTGGGAGCTCACAGACGATCACCAAAGTCACCTTTAAAAAAATTCAAGCAAGCTCTCGGAGATGGTCCCCAGGTGTACCGGTCAGGGGCGACCTGGTGCAATGGTCCCTGAGTATGCTCTCCAGGGTATACTACCGTCAGCGATCCACTAACCCGGGTCTAAGAGATTAATTTAAATGTCTATACCAGCACGTGAATCATCTCTGAGAATCTTAATCTAGTCGACAAAATATACAATTTTAAATTGTAGATTTACCAAAAAAAAATAGTAGAAACTCCAATTTTTTTTTGTAAAAACTCCCTGAACTTTTGGAGAAACTCCCATTTTTTTTTCCGTGTATGGACTATCATAGAAATTTTGTGAAAAATAATTTTTAACAATTTTTAAAAAGCCCGATTGAGGTCGCAATTTTTTCTGTCAAAAGATTACAATTTATAGAAAATTTAGATATTATAAAAAATATTTATAGTGGACATCGAATCAATTAAATGAATTAAAATAACAATATATAATTAATTATCTGAATAATCTGAATACGGAAAGTGTGTACAAATTGGTTTATGGTCACTGAAATAAGAAATGAAAACTTCGGACTGAATTTGATCTAAATTTCATACCTTTTAATTTTTTATTTAATCAGTATTTGTATACTAATAACGTTGAATTAAAATGACGAAATATTGAGTCCGTACGCATCACTGCACTGAACACAGGCTGCACATGGACGAAAGAAAGAGAAAGAGCGAGGAGGAAGGGGTAGGAAGGTTGAAGGAGAGTAGAGAAGATGTCCTGCTTGGTGCGAAAGGAGAGTAGGGGAACCGTGTCGTCACGTCGTAACGTAACGTTACTGTTGCAATTCTCAAACAGCACTTGCATCATGCAGATCGAGCGTCCGACGAACTTGGCTATAGAATTCGTAGACGAATTCAAAATTTTGTCCTTTACATTAGTATTTTTTTAAAATCCTTAACGGTACGAAGTGCGGGGCGCAGGCTGTCTTGTTTTTCTGGGATCATTCGTGTGAGATTAAGGAAAACATTAACTTCAAAATAAGCAGTATTGGCGTTGAATTGTTTTTATTGAAAAATCATTATTTGTGTACAATTTTGAAAGTTTAATAAAATCTTCAATTGTTATCCTTAATAAACAATAAAAAATTGTAAAATTTTTTTTAAAAACTTTTCAGTCGAAAACTTTTTACTAATCTATAATTTGGTTTGAAACCAACAAAAAATGTTCAGATGAGTTTTTTTTTTATTAAATACTTTTCAAGTAAATTTAATTTGAAAGTTATAAAAATCACGAAAACTATCACTTTTTAGGTTACAGGTAAAACAAAAACGATTGATATTGTCTCACACTAGGCAGGCCATGGATTTTTTTTCCTTTAGGTATATTTTAAATCAAATTGTGGACTAATAAAATAAAATATTGTTTAGTATCTTTATAAAAAAAATTTTAGCAACACTGTGACTAAGCGTAAACATCAGCGTAAACACCTTAAAAATTACAAAAACACTTATTTTTAACTGTTTCTGTTTTTACTGTAAGTTCCCAAGTTATAGTTTTCGGGATTTTTACAACTTTAAAATTGAATTTACTCGAAAAGTATTGAATAAAAAAAACTCATGTGAAAATTTTTTGTTGATTTCAAACCAAATTATAGATTAGTAAAAAGTTTTCGACTGAAAAAATTAAAAAAAAAATTTTACAATTTTTTATTGTTTATTAAGGATAACAATTGAAGATTTTATTAAACTTTCAAAATTGTACACAATGATTTTTCAATAAAAACAATTCAACGCCAATACTGCTTATTTTCAAGTTAATGTTTTCCTAAATCCAACACGAATGATCCCAGAAAAACAAGACAGCCTGCGCCCCGCACTTCGTACCGTTAAGGATTTTGAAAAATACTAATATAAAGAATAAAATTTTTTTTATAATTTCCAAATTTTTTATAATTTGTAATCTTTTGATAGAAAAAATTTCGACCTCAATCGGGCTTTTTAAAAATTGTTTCCTATGATAGCCCATAGAGACCGTCCTACAAAATCGACAAAACGCGCCACCATGAGCAGGTCGATCGATTCCGCTGCTCTACTTTACCGGCCCCTACTAGATATGTACTCCCGCATTTTTAATTCCGTTTAATTACTTTAAAAAACTACTAAACAGGAAAGTTTTTGCAGGTTGTGCAAGCAGTGCGGTACGCTGCTGATTATACTTGTAGCTTGTGGGGTGTAGTCTTCCTGTAGCCGAGAGAAGTCTGTGTGCAGGCAAACACAAAAATTAGAATAGACTTTTTATGCATTTATTTTCAATAATCAGTGGTAGATCTGAAAGAGGAGAGAGGACAATAAATTGGAACTGAATTGTTTTTTATAATTTTTTCACAACGATTTTTAATGATACATAAATTTTTTATAAAATTTGAAAACAGATTAGCTGGATTTTAGGGGTAGCGATAATATATTATTATACAAGTGCGCAAAAATGATTTATTCCTCTTATTATGTCCGTTTTTGCACGAGCGAAGCGAGTACACATATGTACAATACTATATTTGATCGTACTAAATGCGTGGAGCTCGATTTCACGCACGCCGGTTGAGGTTAATATGCGTAAAATCGAGCCTCCACACATTGACAAAGTATATTATCGCTTGTTTTAAACTCTATTCGTATTCTTGTTTGATTGAGCTTAAAGCCAGTGCTGAAATCGTTACATGGGGAATTCTCAAAAACTTTTAAACTCGGTAAAAACTCGGAAAAGTATACTACAAATTGGAGCACACTTTTGAAATTTTGACAGCTATTTATTATTGTAATTTCTAACTTGATCCAATAATAAAAAATTTATTTTTTAGTTCGCAGGTGAAGTTATTGCAAAATGAAACTATCATGAACGTTCTGGCTCCGTGATCAAGAACTTTTTTCAATTTCAATGATTTTTTTCACGTAACCTAAGGCTTTAAATAAAAAATATCCAAGAACACTTTTAATTTTGTTTTTCCTGAAAAATATGAAACCATTTTTTACAGAGCAAAATTGTGAAATTTTTGAAATTTTTTCCCCATGTTTACCTTACTATTTTGATAAAAAACTATAATGGAATTTCTTTATCCTCTTTTTTCTCTCTGGGGGATCGGTTGCCGTCATCATTTTTTGAATTTTTTTATGAATTGCTTATTGATAATTTCATTTTGCAATAACTTCGCCTGCGAACTTTGCAACAAACATTCCTCGCGGATCAGCGTTAGAAATAACGATAAGAAAATGTGGTCAAAATTTCAGAGGTGTACTTCAATAAGAACTATGTTTTTCTGAATACTTGTATATTTTAAAAGTTTTTGAGAATTCCCCATATATATGGTGTCTTTTCTATAGCCCTTTTTCTCGTAGGCCTGCTGGAGACAATCGTTAAAGCCAGGATAAGTTGATGAGCCAGAGGGTGTCTAATTCTTCTGCAAGGAGAGAGAAGTAAATGAGTTAATGGTTTAAACAGAATCATTTCTGGCTCCAAAAGTTTTTTAAAACCAGGAAAACTTGGCTGTGAACTCCAGTAAGGAACCACCAAAATGCCAGTGAATTCTTCAACCTTCGATTTCTTTATAATTTTTGCTATCATAGAAAAAAGGAGAAAAGCAGATAAAAAGTCGTTATTCCAAATAATAGTAAAAGCGTTTACAACAAAAGCCCCAGGGTCTCTCTCCTATAAACAATACTTGTCAAACTTGGAATTAATTCTTGAAGCGAATAAATCTATCGATGGGTGGACCAAACTTGGTACAAACAACTTTAAGAGCATATTCTGCCAGTTCTTACTCTGTCAAAATAAGAATGGTTAGAAAAAAAATGCCGTTAGAGGCGCCACTGGCAAAGTCCCCCACCTGTAAATGTGTGAGTATGTGTGAGTGTGAGGCCTGAGCTTATAGCAGACGACTGCTCAAGGTTGCTTGCAAGCTTTTGTAAATTTTTTAGATTTTCTTAATAAGATTAGGTTTTAATTATGAAACTTAATATAAGTATATAAAAAATGCCCAGGGCAAGTTCCGTCCTTCTTTGTAAAAACTAAGCGAGACTTTCGTTCACAATTAATTTAAAACTTCGTAAAAAATGGCTTGACGCCATTTGACGATCAGAGTTCAAACCCAAATTGAAACACGGTTTCGATCATAAATTTTTTGGATTTTCTTAATAAGATTAGATATTTATTAACATTCTTAATCAAAATGTAATTGTGTACATGAATGTAGAATCGTAAAGCAGACGGCTGCAACTGGCGGTTTATATTTACATTTATGGCTCGAAATTTATAAACTCTAAATTTAAAATTTGTATAAGTTATTTTGTTTAAGTTTGATGTTAAAGTTGTGATAATGATGAGTGGTTATTTTGGTAATTGGACTGTTATTCAGTTGAAAACTGAAAAAAAGAGGTGCTGTGGTTAAAGGAAATAAGAAAGATTTAGTTGAGGGGTGATGATTTGATAATAACAAATAATCTAAATCACAAGTAAATTGTTAATTAATTGGGTTTTTTTTTTTTTTTTTTTTTTTTTTTTTTTTTTTTTTTTTTATAATAAATTTAAGAAACAAAAACATAAAATTATTTTCAAGTAATATTCTTCCAATGTATTAAAAAAAAGTAAAACTAAAAATAAATACAAAACAGAATCGATGTAATTTATTATAATAGTTTTCAGACTGTCTGACTACATTAGGAATAATAATTTTGGGTATACCTATGAAAATAATATAGAGGCTTCCATTCTAATTAAAACTCCATCATCCATTCTCTACAAAGACATCAACTCCTTAAGTCCTGTAACTCTGTTAACTGATGATCTCCTACCCCTAAAATCCAGTTTGAAATCCAGCTGGAAAACCAGCCGTCTTATTGGAACCGAAATCCAGCTGGATAGTCAGCTGGAAATCCAGCTGGATTAAAAAAAAAAAAAATTTCGTCAATTTTGCTTAAAATCGAGTTATTATTCATTTTTCAATGATTTTGAAAAAATTGAACTTTTTTTTTTTTTTTTTAATTTTCCAGGTGGATTTGTCCGGCCGGATTTGTCCAGCTGGAAATCCAGCAATATTAACTAAAATTTTTTTTTTTTAATCCAGCTGGAAATCCAGCTAGTAATCCAGCTGGAAATCCAGCCGTCATATTGGAACCGAAATCCAGCTGGAAATCCAGCTGGATTTTAGGGGTAGGGTCTTATTAACTCCTATTCAAATAGTTTTAATCAAAAAATAGATAGAGCTGTTAAATCATACAATAATGGGTATCTTTGTTTTTTAAAATAGTGCATACAAAGTAAAAATTTATGTTTAAGTTCATTTTATTTACAACCACTTATTAACTAAGAGATATTGAAAACAGAAAATAATTAATTTGGAGATAAAACTTACTATGCAAAATCTTTGTGCAAGTCTGAAGTTGCTAAAGCGCTTAGTTATAATGTATTATTATTATTATTATTATTATTATTATTATTATTTTTTTTTTTTTTTTTTTTTTTTTTTTTTATGGTGGTTACGATACGGCTAAAAATTCCATCCCGAGGAACCTTCAGCGGGGGCGCCCGCCGACAACCGCCCTGAGAGGGGCAGTCCTCGGCGGCCGTCCGCGCCGGTGTGTGGGGTTTACCCACTAAAAAACCGCTCCGTCCGTGTTCTAACACGGAGGGAGTCCACCAGGTCAAAGGTCTACCTGGAACTGCTCTTGGCAATACTTCAGAGTAGACCCATGCATGAAAGGCTTCCCTCCACCGCATGCTGTCAACTCCCATCATTCCAACATGGGGTCCGCCAGCCCAGCCTATTGCAGGGCTAATGAACCCCCACACACACACTCCGTTCTCTAACTCGCCTAGGCCGCCCATTCAAGGCAGCCGTCGACGCGCTTCGCTATCAGAATCGCCTCCGGATAGGTAGACACGAGGGTCCACCAGTCCGCCTGTTGAAGCATCAGTCCAACCACGCCCTCAGGCGTGATCGGCCCGACCTTGCCTTCGAGTTTCTCCCTCTCCTCCCGCCATTTTGGGCAGATGAAGAAGGTGTGTTCAGCGTCGTCACGCGAGCACCCGCAGTACTTACACCTCGGGTCTCCGACCAGACCCCTCTTGTAGAGGTAGCCCCTGAAGTACCCATGCCCCGAAAAGAACTGAGTTAGGTAGAAGTTAACCTCCCCCCAACCCCGCTCCATCCAGGCCCCCGGATCCTTCAGCAGCCGCCTCGTCCAAGCCGCCACACTGTCGTCCTCCGTCCATCGCCTAGTCTACCTCGCTATGGTGTCCGCTCTTTCCGCCTTTGCGACCTCGGCCCGGCCCGTGCCGGGGGCCCGGTCGTATATCTGTTTTCGCTCGTCCGCGAGGAGGTCGATGGGGATAACGCCCGCGATAACCAAGACAGCCGCCTCAGAGACTGTCTTGTAAGAAGACGCAATCCTCAGCGCCCCCTCGCTCTGCACGCTCGCCATTTTCTTCCTGTACTTCCGTTTCTTGAGCGCCGGCGCACAGTGAACGGATCCGAAAATCGTTGGAAAGAATCTATTTAAATGAAGGAAAATAAAGCTAGAGAGAAGCGGTCAACGACAATCGAAAGCTAATTTAATAATAATCATAGGAAAAATATAAAAGTTATAGGTTTTCCATTCCTAACCTGAAAAAAATGCAGAAAAAAAAATCACTAATGTGTAATTTTCGTCCAAAATCTGAAAAGAACGAATACGATTGTAAAATCAATTTTTTTTTAGTTTATGGCAAAAATAAATGATTTTATAAACATTTCTTCTACTGATTTTAATAAAACATGTTTAAATCGTAATTATCGATAAAACAAAATATTTTTTAAACATAAAATTCATGTAACTTCATAAAATATACTATGTAATTAATATATATTACGTAAAAAATGATAAAAAATCATACAACCCCATAACTGAATTCGTCAGACTTCTACAACCCAATAACCGAAATCATCAGGTTCTTACAACCCTATAACTGAATTCGTCAGACTTCTACAACCCAATAACCGAATTCATCAGGCTCTTCCAACTCCATAACCAAATTCGTCAATTTCCTACAACCCTATAACTTAATTCATCAACCTTCTATCCTTTAAACATACAACTCCATAACCAAATTGATCAGATCTTACAACCCCATAACCGAATTGATCAGACTCCTACAATCCATAACTGAATTCGTCAAATACTTACAATCCTATAACCATATTCGTCAAACTCCTACACTACTCCATAATAGAATTTGTCATACTTCTACAACCCTAACTTCGAAATCATCAGACTTCTATAACCTATAAAAGAATTCATTAGACTTCTACAACCCCATAACCGAATAAATAAAGCTTCTGAAACCAATAATCAAACTTGTTAGACTTCTACACACTCATAACTAAATTCTTTAGACTTCTATTTATTCTTCAAGCCTACAACTCCTTAACCGAATTCGTCAGACTTTTACAACCCATAATTAAATTCATGAGACTTCTGCATATTCCTTAAGCCTAAAACCCTATAACCAGGACTTCTAAAACTCCATATCTTAATTCGTTAGATTTCTAAGTATTTCTCAAGTCTACAACCCCGTTCACTGAAATCGTTTAAATTCTACAACCATATTCATCAAGCTCCTACAACCCTGCAACCAAATTTATCAGACTTTTACAACCCTATACTTGTACTTATCGTACTTGTAGAACCTAACAGGATTCCCTTTATTTCTACAACCCCATAACCGAACTCATCTGACAAAAAAAAAATTGATTGAAATCAACAAAATTCGTAAAACAACGATGTCTCATGTCATTTTGATTGTTGTGCACTTTGTATTACTATTGCATTCTTTTTGCACTTTATCGTGGAATTCATTCAACTTTTTTTTTATAATTATTTGCTGTGTAACAAAAATTATCAATGATTCACCAAATCATAGATTTTTAGACTTAATGAAAATGTGACAAATATACTTCTAGGGTTATATAGTTCTGACGAATTCATTTATGGGATTATAGGCTTGAGAATTACATATAAAGGACGTATTTGGTTATAAGATTTTGAGCGTTTAACAAATTCAGTTATGTAGTTGTAGGAATCTGATCAATTAAGTTATGAGGTTGTAAGAGCCTGATCAAAATGGTAATGGGATTGCAAGTTTGAGGAATAAAAGGCTGATGAATTCGGTTATGGAGTTCAAGGAATTCGGCTAATTCAGTTATGGGGTTGTAGAAGTCTGACGAATTCTTTTATAGGTTGTAGAAGTTAGATAAGTTTGAGTATAGGGTTGAAGAAGTCAGACAAATTCTATGATGGGGTTGTGTAGGAATCTGATGAATATGATTATAGGGTTGTGGGTGTTTGACGATTTCAGTTATGGAGTTATAGGAGCTTGATGAATTTGGATATGTAGTTGTAAAGGTCTAACGAATCTAGTTATGGGGTTGCAAAGGAATATAAAGTTAATTATGAGATTGCAGGAGCTAGACGGGTTGTAAGAGTCTGATGAATTCGGCTATAGGGTTGTTAGAGTAGAATTAGAGTTCAAAGAATTCGGTCATGGGGTTGCAGAAGTTCAACTAATTCTGCTTGGTTGTAGAAGTATTACAAAATCAAGTATAGGGTTATCAAAGTCTGATGAATTTGATTGCGGAGTTGTAGGAGTATATAAAAAATTTCTATAGGGTTGTAAAATTATGACAAATCCATTCAACAGGGTTGTAGGATTGAGGAATACATAGAAGTCTAACGAATTAAGCTATGGGGTTTTAGAAGTCCTATTTAGACTTCTATTCCTAAAGTCTTCAAACCCATAACCAAATTCGTCAGAATTCTACAACCCCATAACTGAGTCCGTCAATATTCTACAACCCTATAAGTGATCGCAAATCCAACAACAATCTATTCTTCAAGCCTACAACCTCATAATTGAATTTTTTATACTCCTGCAACTCTGTAAGGAGTCATCCATTAATGATGTCACACTAATTTGGTATAGTCTCGTAGCGCTACAGTATTAGCAGACTATATCATAAAAACGTGACATCATTAATGGATGGCCCCTAACCGAATTGATCAGACTTCAACAACTTTATAATTCGACTCAGCAAACTCCAATTACATGCCTGAATTCACCAACCTTCTATTCCTCAAGCTAAAAACTTTATAACCTAATTCGTTTTATTTCTACAATTTATTTCGATTATATTTTTACAATCATCTTCTTTATCAGATTTAACGCGTCCACAAGTTCAATAATTTCCGAGTATGCCATACTTTTCGTAACAAAAGATGGTCAGGACAAGCTAAATCACTTCGAATTAAAGTGGTTAAAAATTGTCCTTAAGAATTTTTGAAATGTTTCCAAGTATTGAAAACTTCCAACAATCGAAATTTCAATTGCCGAATATATTTTACATAGAGAGAAAATAAATTTTCTTTCGGTAGACAAAAAAAATTCCAATGATAGAAAACTTCCATTTATTGCCGATTCTAATTATAAAGTTTACGCAGTAAAAATGTATTTAAAAGATAATAGCAATGAACAATTATTTTAGAAAGATAATACATGGAAAACAAAGTTTTGATCCTAGTTGATAATTGTACGAATTATTTTAAAAGATTGTGAAATTTTTGGAATGATTCGATGAATTTGTGAGTATCACAAAATGATCCTTATAATCATTTTTAAAGATCCCAAAGATTCATAAAATGATCATAAGGCTCATTTTTATCATTTTTTTTTTTTTTTTTTTTTACCATAAGTCCAAAAACCAATGATTTGGATCATTGATAATTCTTTACGAATTTTGTTGATTTTAATCAATTTTTTTTGTCAGATGAGTTCGGTTATGGGGTTGTAGAAGTAAAGGGAAATCCGTTAAGTTCTACAAATACGACAAGTTCAAGTATGGGGTTGTAGAAGTCTGATAAATTTGGTTGCAAGATTGTAGGGGCTTGATGAATATGGTTGTAAAATTAAAACTATTTCAGTTAACGGGGTTGTAGACTTGAGAAATACTGAGAAATCTAACGAATAAAGATATGGAGTTTTAGAAGTCCTGGTTATGGGGTTTTAGGCTTAAGGAATATGCAGAAGTCTCATGAATTTAATTATGGGTTGTAAAAGTCTGACGAATTCGGTTAAGGAGTTGTAGGCTTGAAGAATAAATAGAAGTCTAAAGAATTTAGTTATGAGTGTGTAGAAGTCTAACAAGTTTGCTTATTGGTTTCAGAAGCTTTATTAATTCGGTTATGGGGTTGTAGAAGTCTAATGAATTCTTTTATAGGTTATAGAAGTCTGATGATTTCGAAGTTAGGGTTGTAGAAGTATGACAAATTCTATTATGGGGTTGTGTAGGAGTTTGACGAACATGGTTATAGGATTGTGGGTATTTGACGAATTCAGTTATGGGTTGTAGGAGTCTGATCAATTTGGTTATGGGGTTGTAAGAATCTGATCAATTTGGTTATGGAGTTGTATGTTTGAAGGATTAAAGGTTGATGAATTAAGTTATAGGGTTGTAGGAAATTGACGAATTTCGTTATGGAGTTGGAAGAGCCTGACGAATTCGGTTATTGGGTTGTAGAAGTCTGACGAATTCAGTTATAGGGTTATAAGAGCCTGATGAATTCGGTTATTGGGTTGTAGAAGTCTGACGAATTCAGTTATAGGGTTGTAAGAGCCAATTTCGATTATTGGGTTGTAGAAGTCTAACGAATTCAGTTATGGGGTTGTATGATTTTTTACATTTTTCACGTAATATATTTTAATTACATAGTATATTTTATGAAGTTACATGAATTTTATGTTTAAAAAATAGTTTGTTTTATCGAAGATTACGATTTAAACATGTTTAATTAAAAACAGTAGAAGAAATGTTTATAAAATCATTTATTTTTTCCATAAACTAAAAAAAAATTGATTTTACAATCGTATTCGTTCTTTTCAGATTTTGGACGAAAATTACACATTCGTGATTGTTTTTTTTTTCTGCATTTTTTTCAGGTTAGGAATGGAAAACCTATAATTTTTATATTTTTCCTATGATTGTTATTAAATTAGCTTTTGATTGTCGTTGACCACATCTCTCTAGCTTTATTTTCCTTCATTTAAATAGATTCTTTCCAACGATTTTCGGATCCGTTCACTGTGCGGCGCCCAAACTTCCGCTCCGTAGAGCATGATCGACTGCGCAGTGGACATAAGAAGCCTACGCTTGCTCGGACTAGGTCCGTTAACGTTGGCCATAAGTCGACTGAGCTTGCCGACCCGCTCTCTGGCGCGGTCCGCGGCCTGACTAATATGGTCCCAGTAGAAAAGCTTCGTATCCAGGGTTACCCCCAGATACTTGGCACTCCGGCTGGTCCCAACCTGCTCGGTCCCGACGGTCATCGGTATGAGCGTCGAGACCCTGCGCCGTGTCATCACAACTATCTCCGTCTTGTGCAAAGCGAGCGCAAGCCCGCGGGATTGCATCCACCCAAGAACCCTGGCCATCACTTCGGTAAGGATAGTCTGGGCTTCGTCGTTATCTCGTGCCTGGATGACGGCGGCAACGTCATCCGCGAAAGCAACGAGGAAAGCACCCGGCGGCATTTCCAGTCTCAAAAGCTCATCGTACAGTGCTATCCAGAAGTCCGGGCCCAATATTGAGCCTTGCGTGACGCCCGCTGTCAATCTTCTGACCACCGTTCCGTCCAGCGTCGTGTATTGCAAAGTCCTGTTCCTAAAATAGTCGTCGAAAACGCGCAAAAGATAGGCAGGCACCTCAAAGCGCCGTAGCGCCTCAAGAATGTCCACCCACCGCGCCGAATTAAACGCGTTCCTAACGTCCAAAGTCACCAAAACGACCACCTTCCTGTCCTTGTGTGCTGGCTTCTGGGCATCCTCAAAGGCTCCTACGACTTCTCGGATTGCTCCGATGGTCGAAAAGCCCGTTCGGAAGCCCTTCTGCTTTCCACAAAGGCCGCCTGCCGCCGCGATGCTTTCAGCCAGCCGTGGCTTAAGAAGAAGCTCGAAGACCTTCCCCGGTGTGTCCAGCAGGCTCAAGGGCCTATAGGACGACGGAGAGTCAGGGTCCCCTCCCTTGTTTTTTGGGATGAGGACCAGTCTCGCAGTCTTCCACCTGTCACAAAAAACTCCACATCTCAGGCACTCGTTATACAAATCGAGAAAGATCTTCGGCCTCTTTACCGCCGCGAGTCGCAATACCTCGCCTGGTATACCGTCTGGCCCTGGAGCCTTTCCAGGCTTCAGAGAGGTTACAGCTCTAAGGAGCTCCGCCTCCGTGAACTCTGGAACCTCGGGTAAAACGCCCCGGTCGCTCGCTTCCAGCCTATCCTCGTGCGTGGGGAAGAGCCCGTCGACTATTCCCCGCATGGAGTCGGCGTCCCTGACTCCCGGTGGACACCGCCCCCACAGTTTACCGGTCACCAGTTGATAACCGGTCCCCCATGGGTCCCTCTCTACCTCGTCGCAAAGCTGCCTCCAGCAGCGGCGCTTACTCGCCTTAATCGCGTGGTTCAATACCTTTCTCGCCCGTTTGTATTCCGCCGAAAGAGCGGCTGCGTTCGGGCTCTTCGCCCCGCGAGTCCTCCTTCGGCGGGCCCTCAGACACTGCCTGCGCAGGTCCGCAATCTCATCGGTCCACCAGTAGCAGGGACGCCAACATCCTCGCCCGCCCGTCCTCGGCATCGTTTCCTCGCAAAGGCGCTCCAGGAGCCCGCACGTCTCCCTCGCGAGTCGATTCGCCCTGTCGCTACCTGCCTGTTCGTCCTCCGGAACCGTTTCAGAGGGTGCTGGCGCCTCCGCTAACTTTCGTTCGAACGACTCCCTGTCCAGTTTCTTCAGGTTCCAGCGTTGGGGCTGCCCCGCTGCGACGCGAGTTCGTCTCGTAGGCTCCACGACGGAAAACGTAATGTACTGGTGGTCGCTACCCGTGTAGCCCTCTATCACCCTCCATCCGTTTATCCTCGGAACAAGCCTCGCCGAGACGAGCGTCACGTCCGGAATTGAGTTCCCGAAACCCGGCCTCCGATACGTGTACGTCTGTCCAATGTTTGCCACGACCAGATCCAGCCTCGCGGCCATCTCCAGCAGCAGCTGTCCACGGCGATTCGTTGTAGGCATGCCCCACTCAAGCGCACGCGCATTAAAGTCTCCCGCGACAATCACGTCACCGGTCATCCCTCTAATCGCGTCTTCTAGCGTCCAAATCTTCAATTCGAAATCGCGCATGCCGCAGTTAGGCGAAAAGTACACACTCACGTATGTAGCTTCCGCCACGCGCGCCCACGCGTAGTCATTTCCGGTCCCGCTTCCGTACACCTGGGTCCCAGCGTCGCGGATCCACAGTGCCGCCGTCTTTGCATCGTTTACGATGTAAGTCCTGCCTAAGTCCCTGTAGGGTTCGCTAATGAACAGCACGCCAGCATCGCCCACCTCCTCCGCCAGCTTTGGCAGGAGGTTGTGGGCGAGCTGGGCTCCGTTCAGGTTCGCCTGCAGAAAATTAGCCATCGTTCTGCCTGTCTCTTCGTTCCTTCAGCGCATTTCGGAAGACAGTGCAGTCCCCCTTGCCGGGTTCGTGCGCCGTCTCCTTGAAGCCAGCCTCCGTGCAGAGGAAACAGGAGGGCTTTTCCACGCACTCTCCCCGCTTGTGTCCGTCTTTGCCGCACTTGTTGCAGCCCGCGTGCCTATCCGCGCCCTTACAGTCTCGGCGGTAGTGTCCGTAACTCAAGCAACGGAAACATCGCGGGACCATTATTCGCGGCCTTACCCTCGCCTCACACCAGGGGAATTTCAGTCTCCCCTTTCGGAGGATTTCCTGAGCTATCGAACTCTCCACCGTCACCACTGCGAGGCATTTCTGCCATTTGTTCGGAGGGAACACGTAGACGTCGCTTAGCTCGACTCCGTACTCCCTCCGGACCGTCTCACGAATCTCCTCCTGTGTCGTGTCCACGTCAAGGTCCAGGATCTCCAGCTTTGTTGTTGCTGTAAGATCCCGCACCGAGTCTTTCCCAACAACCCTCGTCAAGGCCTCTTTGAATTTGGCCACGTCACCTTCCCCTCTCCGAATTTGAAGGATGATACCTACATCCCACGTCGGCCGGTGGGATTTTATATTCACTCCACCGGCGTCTGTGGGATTCACTCCGGCTTTAAGAGCCTTTATCGCGTCCGCGTACGATGTCCCAGCCTTTGGTTTAACAAGGATGGCACTCCTCGTTGGCACTCTCTCCGGCGTTTTGCGTGTCGAAGTCGCCGTTGGTTTAGGCAACTTCCCCCCGCCCTTTCGTTTCTTCACTCGCCCTTCCGGCCTCGTTTCCGATCTCGACGTCGCCCCGTTGGTCGTCTTCCCGGATTTAGCTTCAGCCGTGGCTTCTGTCTCTCTCGAGGCCACGGGTTTCGCTGCCGACTTCCTCTGCCTTTTCCTGCGAGATGTAGTCTCTTGCCATCCGGACTTCTCATCTAACGAGTCGGCATCGACCTGTTCTCGCGGGCGTTGGCGGGCCGTTGTCGTCCCCGACGATGTGGGATCGGCGAGTCCTAGCCGTGGCAAAAAAAGTTCCAAGGTCCGCACCTTCCTCAGAATGCCTCCCCCTACCGTGCCGATCCCACGGCATGCAACCTTCACCTCCCTTTTCACATTTCTCTGCAAGCCGAAACCTTCCTCGCAGATACCCACGTTGTCGATTATCGACTCAAGCCCCGTTCGAACCGCCTGCAGCAATTCCCTTGCCTCGTCCAGAGCGTTGGATGGCTCTGTCCCGTCGAGATCCTTCTCGGCCGGCCTTGAGGCCAGGTTTTCCGTCGCCCCTGTCTCTCTAGCGGTTGGCGTTGTCCCCGAGCCCTCAGAAGGGCTGCCGCCCGAACCGCCATCGTTTCCCCCAGTCCCCAAACCCAATTCATCCAAAACGTTGTCCATACAGATCCCACGAGTAGCGGAGCAAAGGGTGGTCCACCTCCCACAGAGGCCCGCATATGAGAGGTAAGGCTACTTACTCGGAGAGGTCGCCCGGTATCTCCGAGGCATCGTTTACGACCGACCTGTTTTCCCCCTCGGCCAAACAAGTCCTATAAGCACGATAGCTTCCACCAAGGATTAGGGGTGTAATTTGCGGAGAGGGAAGGGATAAAAAAGGAAAGGAATGGTGAAGGGAGCGGGTTAATTAATGTCCCTTGTCCGCGACTGTCTATTTAATTCGACAGAAATCCAGGAAGTTTAGAGACAGAGTCTCTACTAAACCGCTCTGGACCCCACTATCCGCAACCTGTGACGCGCCCGGTAGCATGGGAAATGCTCTTCCCTCCGAAAAGGGGTCCCAGGATTATTATTATTATTATTATTTTTATTATTATTATTATTATTATTGGAGAAATCCAAGAATGTAGCTGCGAGTTTTTACCTGGTCAGCATGTCCATTCTCACTGCAAGCATGTTTTTGCAATACTTTATGGCTTAAAAGATGTATTAAAAAAAAAGAGATAGTAACATAGCAAACAACAACTCAAAAACTTGCGAGGGAGTGAATCCCTCGTAAATTATTTTTCTTACCTGGCAGTGTCAAGTCACCTGGGAAACAGTGAAATAAATAAGTTGTTTGTTTACTTTTCCCAGGTGATAACCATGCCGCGTTAACGCGCAGCTGAGGCCGACCACGTGGTGACGGCCGCCGTCGGCTGAATGCTGCCACAGCAGCGCGGGCCCACGACACACACACACACATAACAACCATCCGGGAAGGCTATCCCGGCCTAGGGCACGCGCGTACACATACACACACAGCACACAGGTCCCGGTTCTCCGTCCGGGAGTTTCTGACGACAGAGGAGGTGCGCGGCGCGTGTCGGCAGACGACGCAACTGCGTCGGCAGGCGCGTGCGCGCACACTCAACACAGTAGACGCGGGCGTGAGTGTAGCTTTATTTTTTTTTTTGTAGTTTGCACGTGGCGTGGACAATGTGTGCGTGTAGGAAAGAACGAGAGAGAGAGTATGTGCGCGAGAGACAGAGTTAGAGCTGTGAGTGTCTCGTGTGCGTTATTTTTTTCTTTTGTTTTGAATGTTCACGCGTAGTATAGGTGGCGTGGCGATCGCCACCGGAACTTTGTAGACGTGAGTGTGATTGGATATTATGGCGTGAATGTATGTGATTGGTGGACACATTGCTGTTCCTCAAGTGTGAATGAAACTTGATGAAATAGATTAGTGTTGATTGGTTGAGAGTATTGGGAAGGGATGGTGAGGAAGGAAGTTGAGTCAGAGAGACGTGGGGAAGCGTCACTCTGTTCTCAGTAGCCAAGGTGTGAGGTTGTATTTTTTTGAGAGAGTGATTTTTTTTTTAAGTTTTTCTTGAGTATACTTTTCTAAGTTTCTTTTCCTATTTTTCCTTTAGTCGAGTTTGTAGACAATTTTTTTTTGTTTTTCTTTTATTTACAGCTAGGTAGTAGAAGGAATCAAGAAAACTTGGGTTAATTTTCTTTTTTCTAGAGTCTGGTCACCCGATTCACAGCTGCACTCACTATCGTTAACAATATTCTTGCGGTACAAGTGGGCTCTGATACGAGTATGGTCGCTCTTGATTTTATTCATCATGCCCAACAAGGCCCTGTCGAACTCATAACCGTAGAACCATGGGTTTTTTGGAAAGTCAGACTAAACAGAAAAATACTTAACTCCCTTGTTTCCCTTAGAATAATCTATACAAAACCGGAACACCTCACTCCTCGCTCGCTCGCTTAATAAGGCGGAATAATCCTTGAACCAAACGCCATAAAAACAAATGTCAACCAAATGCCGAGAGAATTTAGCAGCCTCATCCGCCTTCCTACACCCGTGGATATCCAGAGCAGAGGATACCCAAACGATTTTGATGGAATAACCGGTGTCTACAAGTTTGCCTACAATGACTCGGACTTGAAAAATAAATGGATGAGCGTTGTTGGCCAAACCATCGGTTTTCAGAGCGTTGATCAGCTCGAGTGAATCAGTGAAAATTAGGAAATCCCTGCTAACGAAATTGGACGAAACAATGGAGAAGAGTGCCTGGACAACTGCGAAAGCTTCACAAGCCAAGACTGAAGAATCATAGTTTAGCCTGTAGGACCTGGTAGACTCGAGGTCCTGCCAGTAGACACCAGCGTCTGCATATTCGACGCCCTTGACCCCATCGGCATAGATGAATGACGAGTTACTGTATTCCCTAGCCAGAATTCTTTCGAAAGCTAGTACTCTGTCTTGATGGTCGTTGACGTAAGCCATAAGTTCAAGGTCAATACAATCTGAGAAGAAGAAATCCCGGTATAAGATGGAATAACAACTCGCAAATCTAGTTGAAATTTTCAAGTTGCAAGTCTGAAATAAGTCTGTCCAAGTATGACAAAGTAGGCCAAATTTGAATAAAGAAAGATGACTGACAGTATTGATACCAGAGAGTTCCTTGATGAGCTGAAATTTAGGTAAAAGACCATTGGTGGTAACGGACGACAATCTGAGGATAAATCTCCTAGCCAAAGCCTGCCTCCTAACTTTCAAGCAAGTGCTGCTTGAGAACTGCGACAGTAACGTTACGTTACGACGTGACGACACGGTTCCCCTACTCTCCTTTCGCACCAAACAGGACATCTTCTCTACTCTTCATCAACCTTTCTACCCCTTCCTCCTCGCTCTTTCTCTTTCTTTCGTCCATGTGCTGCCTGCGTTCAGTGCAGTGATGCGTACGCACTCAATATTTCGTCATTTTCAGGTTCAACGTTATTAATATACAAATACTGATTAAATAAAAAAGTCATGAATTTAGATCAAATTCAGTCACAAGTTTTCATTTCTTATTTCAGTGACCATAAATCAATTTCTACACACATTCCGTATTCAGATATTTCAGATAATTAGTTATATATTGTTATTTGAATTCATTTAGTTGATTCGATGCCCACTATAAATATTGTAAATTTTATTTTTATAGTAAAATTTTATGAACACAAAAATTTTTTTATTATAATGTCATTTATTATTTAAAAAAATAAACCTTTTTAAACATAAATATTCATTCATTCATTCATTCATTCATTCATCTATTTACACATCGTATCATTCGCATTATCTTCTTACTAACAATAAAAAACAATAAGATTGAAAATTTTTCGAACACAGCCATAAAACCACTTCGTAAACGAATTCAAGCTGACCCGCCAGAGACGGTAACGCCTTTTTTTTTATTTTTATTTTTCTTGGTTTTTTTTCTTTCCGTTTTTTTTTCTTTGTTGGCCAAAGGCCTGGTAATCTCAGAATATTATCAGTAAAAATCGCGATAATTAGCGCGTTCAGTCAACAACTGTACTGGCAGCTAAGATCACCGAAAAGGTCACGAAGTTAATTTAATTCAAGCGAAAGTAAACAGGGATAGTCAGGTACAGTGCATGTGAGCCCGAAAATCTTGTAGTGGGGAGAATGCCAAAGAGTCGGTCTACCGTAGATACTCACTGCGCCTCGCGAGCTCCGTCTTTTCTTTCCGTTTCGTTTTTTTTTTTTTCTTGCGGATGCAGTAAGTTACTCTGATTGTTATTTTCATTTAGAAGACAAAGATCATTCATGTGTGGATAATGGTACCACGACTTTAGGGTATTTGTGAATTGGGGAGAGGGGCTCATTTGTTGGGGAGGCCTCCTGATAAGCTTCTAGTGTGCGTTGACACAAAGCTGACCTGTACTTTTGAAAGTTACTCATGAATTACGTTTGAGTTTGCACAAAGTGGTTGGGTTTGTGAGCATGAGTCTTAAGGGCTGTAAGAGTTTTTTTTGTTTTTTCTTTCTCTTTTCTTTCATTATTTTATTCTTATTTTTTTATGCTGTTACTTTTATCGATTGAGAGAAAAGTGGATTCGAGTCCCACCCGGATAGTAAGATTGATTAATTCGATTATTTATTGCTGACTAAACATTTTTTTATTATTATTTTACTCTAATTTTTTTTTCGTTGTTTGCAAACCTAAATTTAGTGCGATGTGAGATGACGGCGAAGAGAAAATGTGCTCCGAGGAAGAAGGGGACCGCACCGCAGAGGGGACTTTCACCTGAGAGGGAAATGACGAGAGGGGAAGAGAGCGACCTGGCTCCGCCATTGCACCTGCAAGTCCGGACTTGCTCGCGTCTGGGTATGATGGTGTAAGCGGTTTTCGGATTCTTGATGGGACCGCGTAAATAACCAAGCCCCATTTGCCACACAGCAAGTCGCGCGAGAAAATGAGCAAGTCGAGCGCGAGATTTACAATGCTGGCTGAACAAGACACTGTTCGAGTTTTTCGGGAACCCGCGGGCGTGCTATCCATGTTCATGAATAATGCACCCGTAATGCAAAATAATTGTTCCAATTTGAAGTTTCACCTTCCTACCTTTGAAAGGTTCACGGAAAGAAGGGCGCACTGCCAAAGCGGTGGTTTCAGGAGCTTTGAAAAAATGAGTAACCGTCACTACTTTCTGCATGACACGCACGAAAATTTCTGTGCCTTGCACCGATTTTTCGGTGCTAGGCACCGAAATTTCTAAAGTTGGACACTGTCGGTAAAGAAGTAACCCTTGTTGAGGTTATAAATTTTTCTCTGCAATAATAAACTAAACTGGACACTGATTATTTGATTCCCTATTTTTTAAATGTCCTTCATAAATATTTTATTCGGAAAAAAATATTACAAATAATTTTTGCAAAACAGAATAAAATAAAATTTCGTCAACAATCGTTATGTTGTTAGCAGATGCATACTACTGTTTCTCAGGACAAGTAAAACCGGTGCCTTGCACCGATTTTTCGGTGCACGTAAGACTTTTTACAGTGCACCTTTCTTTCCGTGTTACCGCGTGCACTGAAAACAATACCCATTGCTATACGGCTGGCGCTCGCCACTGTCATGCGCGTGGCATTTGCCACTCCGATTTCAGGTGGCGGCCACCTCGAATTCGGGTGGCAACCTATCCATCTCTGACTTGCAAAATATGAAAAGGGATTTCGTTATATAGTAAATACACTATATATAGTTCTTGCTACTTTTGCAATTGAAGCAAGGGATCAGGATATGTATTTTTTTTTTTTCAACAAAAACTATAAGAATTATAAAATTATAAAAAATTGTAGTTGTTGTAATTAATTTAAAACATTTTCAGTCATTAACTTTATTTTAAATTAATTAATTAAAAAAACACTTTTTTAGTACATAAATGCAAACTGAACAATAATTTGAAGTAGCAATATAATTTTTTTTAAATAATAATTTATGACAATTGTTATTGCTTTTATTTTTCTTATGAAGCTTTGAGGTTATATTAAATCTAAAATTTAAAATCAATTTATTATTGTGTTACTTTTAAAATCTTATTTATTGATTCTTATAGTACGATCGTTACAAGGGGCTACCCACTTAGTCCTGTCATAAAAGTCCTGAATAGTCCTGGCCAGCCTATTTTAAACGGGACAGGACTACGAGAGCTTGATATAATATTTTTATCTGATAGTCCTGCCATAGACCTGTGTTAAAAAGGACCAAGTGCATAACCCCTTTGATCGTTATGATTCAATCTTTTCTACCTGATCTTTTCGATGAATTAGTGGGCGGGTTAAAATTTGGGTATAGTCTTGCTGAGTATAAGTATACGGATAGGCTGCCACCCGAATTCGAGGTGGCCACCACCTGAAATCAGAGTGGCAAATGCCACGAGCATGACGGTGGCGAGCGCCAGCCGTATAGCAATGGGTACTGTTTTCAGTGTGAGCGCCCCGCGCGTTATCTAAAATTATTAACTGCCTATTTTGAGGGCATGAATGTTACTACTTACCAAGTAAAACACATACTTGAACAGTCACTTAAAGGTCTGGCCCTAGACTGGTACATTTACGCGAGTGAGAATTTTGAAACGTTTGCAAATTTCAAAATTGCGTTTACTCATAGATTTTTGAGCGGTGACATACAATTAGCTATAAAACGAAAACTTGAATTCGGGCACTACACGGCTATGACCCACCGGCTGAGGGCCGTATCATTGATTCTTTGTCGAGACACTTTGACACCGAAGTGCAAACTGTGGTCGTCACGAGAGGCATAAGTTCGATTGACTTGTTTTTAAATCTGCTGAACAAGCTCAAGAACGTTAGATGCGAGAATATCGCGAACACCTCATTTGATCGACGCACTCCTACGAGGATCGTAATAAATTTTGCAAATATTTCTGGTTTTAAGACTTCAACACCAGTGCGAAATCATAACAACCCCCAGAGCCAGATACCCGGGCAAAACACTTGTAGGATTTATGAGGAATAACAGCGCAGACATGGATTGGAATAAATCACTATTTATTTAATAATAATAATCAATAGAACAGTTTATTAAACTAATATAATTAAATATGTAAAACAATAATGTACTCAATTTATTACGCGGAGAACAGTGTCTAGGCACGATGCTGACAAACCGGCGTTCTGCTCGACAGAGAGATAGAGACGTATCGAGCGACGGAGCGACGACTCGATTCCTGCGATCAATAATCTAGTGTACGCGTGTCACGCCAGATAGCAACGCGTATACCATTCGTACACTCAGTTGCGTTATTGTACTTCACATTTCAACAACACTAATTACACTAATCGACCTAGTCCGGTTCCTAATCATACTTAGAATCCTGGGCGTTACCCGCAAAAGAATCCATAGGTGAATGAGATACACATTCAGGAAGTTGAAAATGACGAGCAGGTGGTAGAGGACGGGGACGGTGAGGGAAACTACTAAATGTTGTAGTGGGTGTCTCGGGCAGTGAGTTATAATTATATGCCATGGTCCACTACAACAAGTACGATTATTAACTTTTCGACTCCTGATTCATATTTTATTGAAAACAAGGGGGGGAAATAAAAATTAAATCACAAGGATGAAGTTTCGGAACAGTTGGTACGCAACTCGTACGCGAGCGTGGTATCAATTTTTGACTGCCCTCCAGAGTTTCTTTTGGAGGAAGTGACTGAACCTGACCTTCGCAGGCCAGTACGGTATCTGGTACTGGTGATCCCAATACTTATTAGCAAGATCGAAGTTTACAAGTTCATCGACTCGGGTAGTAGTATTTCGAGTGTTTCGGAATACTTGTATAACGAACATCAGAGAGCATGGAAAAATTTTCTGACTCTACCCCTGGGGCCTTATTCTGAGATTTAATGAATTACAAACGATCATTTTAACGAAGGATTGTGTTATTCCTTAAAATTCTATGTATTTATTGACTGTGTTTATTGATTGTGTTATGCGTTAAAATGTTAACATACAACGCTATTGAACTAGTGACGTAGTGCACCAGTGTAGTAATGTATTTTCACGCATGATAACCGAAAAAAAAGAAATTTTGACCCTGGATGGCCAGGGAAAATACTTGGTGTACCCGGTAATAACCACACTCTGAAGATGCTATCCTAATAGTAAACTTGATGATGTGAACCCACTGGGATCAAAACTTTCTGAGGAAATCATCTCCAAGGCGTAAGTATCATCAGGTGCACCAGGTGTCCACCCTGACCCCCCCGGAGTCCTAACTTCCTGGGGAAATCATCTCCAAGGCGTAAGTATCACCAGGTGCACCAGGTGTTCAGCCTGATCCCTCCGGAGTCCAAACTTCCTGGGGAAATAATCTCCAAGGCCTCAGTATAACCAGGTGCACCAGGTATCCGCCCTGGCCCCTCCGGAGTCCAAACTTCCTGAGGAAATCATCTCCAAGGCGTGAGTATCACCAGGTGCACCGAGTGTCCACCCTGGCCCCTCCGGAGTCCAAACTTCCTGGGGAAATCATCTCCAAGGCCTCAGTATAACCAGATGCACCAGGTATCCACCCTGGCTCCTCCGGAGTCCAAACTTCCTGAGGAAATCATCTCCAAGGCGTAAGTATCACCAGGTGCACCAGGTGTTCAGCCTGACCCCTCTGGAATCCAAACTTCCTGGGGAAATCATCTCAAAGGCGTCAGTATCACCAGGTGCACCAGGTATCCGCTATGGCCCCTCCGGAGTCAAAACTTCCTGGGGAAATTATGTCCAGGTTGTAATCGCTATCCTATGCACTAGGTCTCCGCCCTGACTCCATAGGTGTTAAAATATTTAGCAATAGAAAAAAAATTTGTTTAAGTCCATTGTACGTGTGGCACACGTATGCCAAACGTGTGTCACATACGTGTGGATATACAGCAGGGCTGGTATTGTGTGAATAATATTTTAAAATTACATCAAAATGGATGAGAAAAATGTTCAACATAAGGAAAAAAAAAAAAAAGAAAAATTTCAGAGTCAAGTTATGATATTGAACATATTTTTGTTAGTAATAAATGTTACAATTTAAAATAAAAAGGTTTACGTTATAGCTCGCCAGAATCCCTATGCGTAAAGGATTGGCCTTCTGTCAAGAATCTGGCGATTGACCCTACTAAATTTCTGCCCAATTTCGCTAAATCTGCCCACTGTCTGGCAATATTCTGGCGGAAATTTCTCGCAGGGTAGAAACTCTCATTCACGATTACGAACTTTAATAAAATTTCAAAATTGAAAAAGATATCACAAATAATCATTTTTCGCTGAGGTTCACTTTCGTCTGCATTGAAACATAAGATATTTAAGGTAGGGCCACACCTACGGCTTTAGTCAAGATGCAATTTTGGCCGAACATTTGACTAGCTTCACGCGTATATAGATATAGCAGTGCATATATAGCAGAAGTTTTTTTAACCTGAAACATATTTTTGTTTTTAAATAATACTTAGAAGAACCAAAAGGATTATTGATTAGTTGAACGTTATTCGCGCATATTTTATTTATTCTGATAAAATTCTGAACACCTGATCTCTCCCATAAGATTACGGGTTAAAATAACGTGATGAAAATATTTAAATACTCAACAACGAGAAACCCGCAGCCTCTATAAATTTAACAGTATCATCTTTCAGTTCCCCAAGTTTGACAATTTGTACACATCTCTTTCTAGTTTGTGCGGTCCTACCTTAATGGATAGAGTACATAAAAAGTAATTAATAAAAATGAGCTACGTACTCGTTACATGGTAAATGGTTAAACACTTATTAAGGATGTTCAACTTTGACTACTCAAGTCAAGTCTTCTAGTATGACTATTTTTCCGATACAGAAACACGCTGATTAGTTGTTCGAGTCTAACCTAACCCCAAAAGTACTATTGTTTTTTTTTTTTTTGACTATTCTTTTCTATAATTAATATTCTCCTATTCGTCCCCGTAAACATCTTAAAATAATCCTTAAATGCTCTTTTAACACCTCAAAAAAACTGTGCTTTGTGTCATCATCCATTATTGAGAGACTTTGTTAAGAAGCATGAAAAAGTTCAATTTCCCATATAACACTGTGTTAATGGATCAAAACAATAATTATTGATATATTTGTTATTAGACTCCTAATTGCTCCCAGATTTTAACAGAGGACTTCTTATTATTTAATCAAAATATCTCTCAATTTTCATAATTTATTTATCATGATTAATTTTTCGAGTTGAACGTTCTCAAGAGATACATTCTCATGGGAAATGTTACAGACTACTCTTTTCAAGGTCGTTTTCATTTATGAAAAGTGTTAATATTTGAAAGAAAGACTACATTTTGAGGTTCTGACTTTTTCGAAGGGAATATGATTTTCAGGATAAAAAGTAGGGTTTTCTTACAGTTATTGGACTGTGTTCAAAATTCACCGCCTTCTTTTTCACCACTACGTTGGTCAGTTGAGCGACAGACACACGACTCGTCCCAGCTGCCGACATCCACCCGCACCAGTCGTGCTGCAAGCGTGAGGCCGCAACCACGTGACACGGGACTCAAATCCACCGTCGCGAGATCACCCACTTATCCGCGACGTTTCACCGAGGTAGAGAGACTCCCGGTCAAAACGTCGAGTTCTCTCTCCTCGGACCTTGTAAATAGTGTATTAAAGTAATAAATAGTTTAAGTGCAGCACAAACAATTTAGTGTTGTGCTTGAAAACAGCTTCCTCTTTCCCTTTTCCCACTCCCTCGCGATCGCGGTAATTTTAACCTCAATCTTTATACAGTCCACTAATCTCTATTTCCAAACATTGGTCCTAATCGACCCGGATAATATCGGTGACCGCGACGCGAGTGATGAGTATTGTGTGAAAAGCGGAAGAATAAAAACCTGAAAACAACCAAGCCGTTTTTTGCGCGACGGCCATTTTCATTTTCTTCTTCGCACAAAGAAGAAGAAGCCAGCGACGGTAAGTGGCACGCGCATCACCGCCACGCAGCCACACTTCAGCAGCAAGTCGTCATCGTGAGAGCAAGAGAGACGGACGATCGCGCTCCATGTTTCTCTTCTCCACACCGAAAGCAGCGCTCGAAGCTGGCCCAAGGTGGCCTGTCCAGCGAGCACTCGTTGGCCAACAAGAGCGACCATCTTGTTGGCACCTCAAGTCCAGCAGCACGCACCTCACCACCCAGGCAGCCGCTTACAGAACCAAGCGACGGCTACCAGCGGCGCGCACATCAACGCCCAGTCGTCGTAGGAGCGAGTGAGACAGACGACCACCTGATCGCTCCGCGCCTCTCCTCTACCCACCAAGCCCAGTGAACACAGCTGGCCCCAAGCACCCGATCGACGCTCGGAGCAGCGCTCGTATCGCTTCGCACTCAGCCACCTCACCGCACGCAAGCAGCGAGCTCACCAGCCGATAAGAGCAACCATCTTGTTGGCTTCTTCAACCCTGCAGCACACTGCCTGCAGCCATACCTGGACAACTGCCTTCGCTCGGCGAGTCAACCTGAAACACCAGGACAGACCGAGCAAGCAGCGGCCAACCTCATCAGCTGCTCACAACCGCTTAGCAGCTTGGCACCCAGAAACTCATCGCGCAACCACACAAGAACTCGTCCGTAGCAGTACTCTGGCGTCGATGGATTACTCACTGTGGTGTGTCCAAACCAATTTGTTTTTCTAGTTTTTCTTAAAACTAATTACCTTGTGATTCTCTGTTTAGCTTCAACGTGGCAGAGTAAAGTAACCTTTTGTTTACTTTTTTCTAACCTAAGCTTTTGTTTATATTTTACAGCCCAACTACAAAGTTAACCTAAAACTTTGTTTACATTTTCAACTTGCAATTAAACTTTAATTATTTACATTTGTCACCTACATACATAACTTCAAAGTTTGTTTACCCTTTTGAAGTATTTTTATTTTACTTATAAAAGTCTCATAGTCCGGGGGCAGAGGCCGATTTTGTAGGATTTTGAGACCGGCTCACTTTTTCAAGTGATTCCCATGTATTGTGGCCCGCTAAATACGAATATCGAGGTTAGAAGTGTCAAAAGTTGTCAGATAATTTGTTATTAACAAATTTAAACAATAATTAGGAAAAAATCGCGTTTTTGCTAAATAAAAATTTTTTTCAGGTTTTTTGGATAAAAAAAAAGAAAAAATGTTCTATAAAATTTTTCTCTAGGATACGTAATTTTTGCGTTAAAAATCGCCAAAGTTTTAAAAAATGCGATTCTTACGATTTTTGACTTCCAAATACTATGTGAAAAAAATTATTTTTTCACACGATTATAGGGTTTACTCGTTGTCTGGGATCTATTCAACAATATGCGTAACAAGTTTTATGTCATTTTTGATTTGAAGTACTTTTTTTTTATTGACAAAAAGCATAGGCGCTAAGCGCTACGCAACTCACTCGAGGAGCGCCTGTTAATGTCCAATACTCTTGGCTCAGTTTTCATCAGACTTGAAGTTTTTGAAATCAACATTTATGCATTTTTTACATGTTCGAGAAGAGTATGAGAGATGGAAAGTATCAAAAACTGTGTGAAAATCTATAACTGATAAATTTAAATAATAAAAAAATCACTTAACCTAAAAAAAAATTTTTCTTCTTCTAATCAAAAGTAATAAAATCAAAAGTAATAATACATTGACATGAATTTTTTTGGAACCCGTCAAATTTTCGAATTTAATTAAAGCTCCTTAGTTAAAAATGTGGGCATTCGAATAATACGTAATTTTTTGTTTTGAAATAACTAATGTCATTTACGTTTCTTAAATTTTATATAACATATATAAAAAATAATCGTCAAATAAAATAAAAACGAGATTTTTATGCATTTAAATTAGCATTCATGCACGTCTTTAAAATACAGTTTGTTAAATAAAAAAATACATAAAATAGAGTCTTCTTAGTAATGCATAGAATTATAAAAATTTTAAAACAGTTTTTACGTATACGACAAACAGATATGGGAAAATGTAATATAATTATTTACTTCTTTAAAATAATTTTGATAATCTTTGACTTTATATAATATATTTTAATTTAATTGATCGTAATATCACATTTTTTTAACGAGCACATTGAATTTTTTTACCAGTCTGAATCGTCATCACTTTCTAAATTATCTATTAGATTAAATTTGTTTTTGCAAGTATTATCCTTTTGGCATTTGCAAAATTCGCAACATGGTACTCCTGAAGATTTGCAAATGCAGTGTTTTGTGGTGCATACTCGACACGAGCAGCTAGGAACTAGTTCATCTGATGGAGGTATAAGAATTTCAACTTTTGCTGGTATCAAACAATCATTTTGTTCTTCCCATCATTTTGTTGTCAACTAAAATGCATCAAAACAAATTATTTTAGAAAATTACTTTAAAAAATTCATGTCAACGTATTATTACTTTTATTACTTTTGATTAGAAGAAGAAAAATTTTTTTTTTAGGTTAAGTGATATTTTCATTATTTAAATTTATCAGTTATAGATTTTCACACAGTTTTTGATACTTTCCATCTCTCATACTCTTCTCGAACATGTAAAAAATGCATAAATGTTGATTTCAAAAACTTCAAGTCTGATGAAAACTGAGCCAAGAGTATTGGACATTAACAGGCGCTCCTCGAGTGAGTTGCGTAGCGCTTAGCGCCCATGCTTTTTGTCAATAAAAAAAAAGTACTTAAAATCAACAATGACATAAAACTTGTTACGCATATTGTTGAATAGATCCCAGACAACGAGTAAACCCTATAATCGTGTGAAAAAATAATTTTTTTCACATAGTATTTGGAAGGCAAAAATCGTAAGATTCGCATTTTTTAAAACTTTGGCGATTTTTAACGCAAAAATTGCGCATCCAAGAGAAAAATTTTATAGAACATTTTTTCTTTTTTTTTATCCAAAAAACCTGAAAAAAATTTTTATTTAGCAAAAACACGATTTTTTCCTAATTGTTGTTAAAATTTGTTAATAACAAATTATCTGACAACTTTTGACACTTCTAACCTCGATATTCGTATTTAGCGGGCCAAAATACATGGGAATCACTTGAAAAAGTGAGCCGGTCTCAAAATCCTACAAAATCGGCCTCTGCCCCTGGACTATCAATACCTTATAAACTATAATTTTCAAATTAGATTATTATTTTGTTAATATTATTTATCATAAATCAAAGAGTGCAACCAACTCTTGTAATCAAACAAGTTAAAGCTTATAAATTTTATCAATAATTTATCAAGCTTTGAAAAGCCATTAGTTTCAAACTCATTTTGTAAAAATTTATTATCACATTGAAATCATTTTCGTAAACAAACGCCTTACACCACTTGAATTTTACAGATTAACAACCTGCATTATTCATCACACCATTACCTTGGCTTGGTTGGACTCCAGGTACCCTCATCGCATAACCACCATGGACTTTCTTCACCATGTACTGGTAGTCCTGCACCTATAGTGGTTCATGCAACAACCAGTCAGCTCATCGAGCACCCTGGTGGTCCATCCAGTCTTTAATTCAACCATCGAGTAACCTCCTCAGCTTCACATTCTTCAAGGGTTATCTCCACGAGCATTAATTTGAGCAAAGTTCATCAAGCGACTAACACTCAGGCTTCGCTGAAGTCAAATCCACACCCTACTAGAATCGTACAACCATTTTTTAGTTTCTTTTACTTCTTTTAATCACCTGAAATATTATACCTACACTGAATGACTCAAGCTAATTCAACATTTTTACCAAAATAAGCTAACTCTGCTTTTTTACATTTCACGCTAGGTTGAAGAAAGTCCTAAAGCCCAATCGGGCTTTAACGGCGATTTGGTTTTTTTTAAACCGACTGCCGTGAAAGCCTGCAGGGCTTTATATACTTTGATTTTTGGTTTTAGGTTAGGGCGCTTCAAAGAAAAACTATTTTAGGATGATTATTTCATTTATATTATACATCCCGTGCGTAGCTGATGATCCCCTGAGTAATTTAAAAAAAAATTATCCCGAACAAAGCCCGCATTGAAAAGTTATGAACGTTTCATTTTTCGAAACGCTGATTTTCCTTTGGCTCACGGTAGTCAGGGGAATTCGATTTCAGTTTCGAGCATCCAGTCTCTCTGCCTGCGCTCTCTGGGGCGGCATGCTGTAAAGCGTAGGAGCGTACGAGCGGAGGGAAGGTGTAACTTTACATGATGGGTAATATACGTATAAAACCAAAAAGGCGCGAATTAAAAAATGGTTGGCAGAGAATAGTGAATAACAAAGAGTAGATAATAATTCAATTGAAAAATGCATTGCTTATACTTCACAAAAAAATAAAATTTTTAATTTGCTAAAATTATTCTCAATACAATTTTTTTTTTTTTTTTTTTTTTTCATTTATTATAACTCTTAAAGCATTTATGGCATTTGTTAATAAATAATACACATAAAAACTTAGCAACTTTATTTTAAACTGTTTCTGTGAAACGTTACTTTGGGCTTATTTTTTATAAGGTGTTTTTTTAATTAATAATAAAATTAAAACATTAATCTCAAAGGTTTCAAAATTATTATTTTTTTTTTAAGTTAATTTTTTGTAATTATAGAAAAGAAACCACGCAATAGCTAATTTAAATAAATTTGTTGAAGAATACAAAAGTAATATAATCAAGTATATTATTACGTACACTTTCATTTAAATTTTTTTTTATATTCTTCAACAAATATAACTAAATTACCTTCTGCTGAACATAAAGTATCTATAGAGCATAAAATATTGTCTTGATGTTCTTTGTACTGTACTTGGAAAGCAGCACTTGTGTCTTCATCATCTTGTTTATCTGGGACACTCAACACAGTGGAATGCACATTGGTAGTTGTGACTGTGAAAATTAAAAGTATTATAGAATGTTATTTATGACAAATCAAAATTTTATTACTTTAAATGTTTTAATTATTACCAGTAGCAGCACGCTTAATATTGTGTACTAGTATGAGTTCGTTGTATTCTTGCTCCGAAAAAGCAACATCATTAGAAATTGTATTATGCCGAATAGATTGGTGGTTGTCTGAAAAGAAAAAAAGGAATGAAACTAAATTATTTTTAGGTGCAGTATAGTAGACGTCATTAACAATTATGAACACTGATTTAAAAAAGAAAAAAAAAAAACACCAAAAATAAAAATACAAACAAAGTACTTACTAGAACTAACGTTTTGAAGTGGTACAGGTGTAACGGTTTTGATATCTACTGTTATAAATTTATTATGATCAACTAAAACTGCAAGATATATGAAATTAATAGAATAACTTGATTTAAAAAAAAAAAATTTTCCACTAATTTTTGTACTTACTGCGTTGTTTAGAAAGTTTGCTTAAAACTTCACATGGTTACTCCGAATTGGAATATTTTTGTCTTTTTACTTGGTGTTCAATTGATATTGAAGGAGAAGCTGTAAAATAAGTATTAACTAAAAGATAAAAACTTTGAAACAATAGTTACGGTAGAAAACTGATAGAATTCCCTGCTACAAAAAATCCATTCAAAACCATTGAGTTCGATTCAAACTCAGTGGTTTTTAATGGTTCTGAATTGTCCCAATGGCTGACAAAAATTTTTCAATCAATACCAATTGATTTTTATGGGACCTTTTTTATTCAATAAAAATTAATTGATTTCAATGGTTTTTTCAATGGAAGTGAATGGATTTGAATGGTACCTTTTCTCAATAGAAATCAATGGTCGCAAATTTTATTGGCTCAATATAAATAAATAGATTTGAATGGTTTTGCCAATGCAAACGAATGGGTTTCAATGGTACCTTTTATCAATAGAAATCAATGGTCGCAAATTTTATTGGCTCAATAAAAATAAATAGATTTGAATGGTTTTGCCAATGGAAACAAATGGATTTGAATGGTACCTTTTCTCAATAGAAATCAATGGTCGCAAATTTATTGGCTCAATAAGAATAAATTGATTTGAATGGTTTTGCCAATGAAAACGAATGGATTTCAATGGTAGCTTTTCTCAATAGAAATCAATGGTCGCAAATTTTATTGGCTCAATAAAAATAAATAAATTTGAATGGCTTGTAACGGAATTCACATCCCGTATCGCGAATCATCGATCGGATTTCGATCGGGTGAGATTTAGCGAAAGAACCACAGCTCGCGGACCCAAGCGAGCTACAGATGAAGAACGCGTGTATGTGCGCGTGCGTGTGAGTGCGAGTCGTCGCGAGGGTTAGGGTTGCGCGCGCATGATGCTATCTCGCTCCATCGCGAATATCGTGCGGCAGACCTTTTGGTTCGCTCTCGCTGTTTTTTGTTAGATACTTAAAGAAATCTGGTGTGACGTGTGTCAGTTAGTGGCCACTGATAGCGACAACGGTGTAACGGATCAGCGTGATCTCCTACAGCGTCAACCGTGAGTTGTTTGTATTCGTAAATTTAAGTTGTAAAATTTTGCGAGGCTGCTGGTAGCGCGGCAGCAATCTTGTGTATCTATCTCTCTCTAGTTCGCGGACAGTAGCGAACTACAGTATTGTTTATTTGGATTAACGGGCGGTACCTGCTGAAGCTCTACCCACACGAGCCGCTCGGCCAATGGGTCTCGGATTACGTCCTCCTACGCGGCTTACCCCTTCGGGCGGCCCGAAGGCCGTCCGTTCGGCTCGCCTACAAATTTCCGATCAAAAGTAAGTGAGTACACTTGAAAGGACCCTTTGTAGGGGTATTCACATGTCACACCATTCGGGTGCTCTTTCATCCTGGCTAAGACGGGCCAGGAACCCGGTTGACCTGGTCGACGACGAGTCTGACACCAGGCTAGACGCAACCTTAACGCGCAATTTCATCCAGAACCATGAACGTCGAGCCGTAGCCCACTGTTGACGCCACTCGCTAGACACCCTTGCTTGCTGTCATACGACAGAGTACCACTGCTACCAAGAGTCCAGACCCATTCGACCGATCAGGAAGAACAAGTCCAATGAGCTGGAATGAGAGAAGCATAATTCGGCCGAAGCCGCTCCCACGCTACTACCACCTCTATGAGCTCGTTAATCCTGGCTTGGAAATCGGTACGCCCTTGGTAGATTTTACCCTCTCTTACGAGCACCACTAGAGTCTCTCACCAGACTTTGGTTGTGGCCATCGTCGATTCAAACTAGGAGTTTTTGGAACATGAAACAGAGTCTAGGATTAAGGATTCACACAGTCACAAGGACTCATCCCCACAGCAACACCCACACGCCTCGACCACCCGCAGAAGTCGAAAAACGTCACTAAGATGACGAGTCATTTTGCTACCATTTACGTCACTAAAATGACGAGTCATTTTGCTACCTCGCGTTCGAACAGCATACGACGAGAGACAAGTTGTCTCAAGACGAGATGCTTATGCCAGAGTTGGACTTAGGCAAGTAAATTACTCCCCAGTCCCAAGAGTATTTGCTACCACCTCTCGCCCGGAAGGGCTTATTGGGAAACAGTTTTAGCGCGAACGAGACTCTCATTCATTGAATGTCTTTCAAGCTCGATCGCAGCTGCATCCTAAGAGGTTCCCAATTTTTATGGCCATGGTCAGGCGTGCTCTGTCCTAGCCCGGCCGCAGTTCGTATCTGCTCCTGAGGGCAGATACCGTGATGTCCACCCTCGATATTGGGATCAAGGGCAGGATCAATCTCGTTATGACCAGACAGGGTCACTGACCAGTCAGGATCAGTAAAGGTTGCCTGTCGTGGCCTATTCTTGAAAATGAATTCAGCAAACTTGCATAATTTCTCATACGTCTGATTGTTCTGGAGGGCAAAGCTTACGTCCCATCCGTGATCGGGTTCTGACTGTCTAAAAATACCCATGCTCTCGAGGTCTCTTTCACTCGAATAGAGAGTGCAGTTACAGAGCACATGGATCCAATCTTCGCGAATGAATCCACATGGGCAAGCAGGAGAATCGGAAAACTTGCGTGCAAATCAGAAAGCATTCAAGCTTCCGTGTCCTGTCAACAGGTAACTCAATTCAAGATTTAACTTGAAGTCCGTTCTAAAAGGCGAGGATCTAACTCCTTTCAGCCATTCATAAGTCACTCTGCCTTTGGACGAAGCATCCCACCTCTACTGCCATCTGAGGTCTGCCCTGTCATTTATCAATCGCTTTTGAGCGCTGAATACGAGTCCAGAGATTTCAGCTGTCGTGACCAAATCGCCCTCCTGCATTGGTATGTCTTTCCGGGCTTTATATAGGTTTGCGTGTCTTATACAATCAAGGTCCCATGGGAGACTTCCCGCGAGAACTTGTAAAGTTTCAGTAGAGACGGTTCTCCAGGTGTTCAGGCTTGCCAAGAGCACCTTCCTTTGATAACGCTGCATCGTCTCAGCTAACTTTTTATTGTCGCACAGCCTTCCATACCAGGCACTGGCACCATACATTACTGCAGGTAGCAAAGTCCCCTTAAAGATGAATAGAGCGGTCTTAGAATTCAATCCCCACTCCTTCCTCAAGACCCTTCTAAACTTACCAATCGAGGCAAGGACCTTCTTCTCCAATTTCTTGATGTGAGAATTCAGGCCCAAGCCAGTTGTGAGGTTAATGCCGAGATACTTCACTTCGCTCCTAAAGCCGACCCTAGCCACAGTATCACCATTCGCATTCTTTACCTCGACCGCTTTTGTCTTGGTGAGATTTCTATCTCCCACGAAGTCCATGGCCACTGTCTTGGTTTCGGAAATCTCCACACCGGATTTCTGCCCCCAGTCGTAGACTTGGCGCATAATCTCCGCCATGGCTGCAATAAGAGCTGCCCTGGTACAGGCTTCAATTATGAGAACCAGATCGTCTGCGTAGGCAATGAACCTTATACCAAGCCTGGTTAATAGCTTCAGCAGCTCATCCATACAGAGTCTCCAGATGGTAGGCCCACTGATGGATCCTTGCGGACACCCGCGCTTGGCTTTCCTTTCAACCTTTTCGGTAGGGCCTCTCATATATACCGTACGGTTGCGAAAATAGCTTCACCACAGTTTTAGATCGGCCTCGGAACAGCCAACTTCTTTCAAGCGGGATAGAGCGTAATCCCATAACAGATTGTCAAATGCGCCCTTGAAATCTACAAAGATTCCAACTACATAATTTCCAGTGGCCTCCCTGGTGAGACGCGACAACTCAGCCAATGCGTCTTCGCATGATTTACCTTCAACGAAGCCAAATTGAAATTTGTTCCATCGATTGTACATGACAACCTCGAGCCTAAGGACCATCATTTGCTCCAAAAGCTTTCCTAGGCCATCAAGTAAGCAAATGGGCCGGTATGAGCGTGGATCAGTCGGGTCTTTCTCAAGTCCCTTCACCCTCAAGCACAACCACCCGGGCAGTCTTCCATTTCGGCGGGAAACATCCGGAACGAATACAAGCATTGTAGACGCTCCGCATGAACTCAGGGATAACCGTCCAGACCTTTTTAAGGACTTCATTAGAGATTCCATCCGGGCTTGGAGCCTTCCCCACCGACATTCGCTTGATGGAGTAAATCATCTCGTCGATTGTGAAATCGACTGGGGCATCATCGTTATCGTCGTTATCACCTTCCAGAGGTTCGCTGTGAATCATACATCCCAGGGCTGTGACGCTAGAGCGCGGGGATTCGGGAAGTTTTCGCTGGACTCCTTACCAGGGTTGAGTTATTGAGCCAACCACTCTCGGTCACGTGGTCAAGCGCAGCCTTGGATCTATACACCTAACACCCATGTTACCTCTAACATGGAGCCCATCCAGCGTATAGGTAGCCAATTGTAATCACCAAGGTGACCACAAGAGTCGTCGAGGTCCAACGACTCTAGCTAGGGTAAAAGCGGGAAGCCACCCTGTAGCAGTTTTGACGCTGCCATCCCTTCAGTAAATCGTCCATCACGGGGTTCTCAGTCTCGAGTGTTCGACTTGGCGTTCAGGCTCCCGGTTTGGACCAGTCATTAAGCGCATATAAAGCAATTAAATCTTCGCACTCTGAGGCTGTTGGGAAATTTATAAATCAGCACGAGGAGCGCAGAAGGGTGCTAAACCTTCGACACCTTGGTATCCTGTTAAGGTTTCCACGATGTTTCCTTATACGTTCACGGAAGATCTTCCATTTATACTCCTTAGAGCTGGTTGTTAATGACAAGATTACAGGCATTGGAAGATCTCCGAGAAGGCCAACCACAGTCGTCTGATTCCATTTGCGCCGCTCATTACTCTTGCTTTTACGTCTTTGACAAGCAATTATCCGTGCACAAGCTAGCCATCCCTAGTATCACAGGCTCCCACCTAACCTAGGCCCTGTACACGGCAGCAAATCGCAACTAGCCAAATCGGCTGGAGTCTTTTCAGTCAACTGCCTGGGGTACTTTATAGTATGCTATACTTCCCCCAGAGGCTCTGCGTTCGATTGAGAAATTTGCGTCACTAAAATGACGAGTCAATTGCTACCTTTGTTTCATGTCACTAAGATGACGAGTCATTTTGCTACCTCGCGTTCGAACAGCATACGACGAGAGACAAGTTGTCTCAAGGCGAAATGCCAAACCAGAGCTGGATTTTGGCCGCTTTGTCGCGTTCGAACAAAGCGTTGCCCATTTAGCACGACGGGGACGTATCCAGTTGGCCAACGCCAGCGCCCTCCTTCGAGTGACTGGCAGTGGTTTCGCTAAATAGTAGCGAACTACAGTAGGCTATTAACATTTCGTATCAATCCTTTTTTTTATTTTGTTCTATTTATTTAAGTTAACGTTCTTGTCAGTCAGAGCGGCGCGCACTGACTGACGCTCTATAAATTAGTTTATTTCTTCTTGATTATTAAAGTTGATATCTATAATGTGATGATCTTCCTTTTATTGAGATAAGCCTAGTTTATTCCTCAGCTAATCCCAAGACCCGTCGTCCGTGAGATTTCGACTGCTAACCGAGCAGCCATACGGTTGGTTATCACCGAACGAAGGTTGGTAATTTAATTTCGCGGTCGCGGACGCGGAATCCTTTTTTTTTCAGGTGTACGACTGAGGAGGAGAGTGAAGGATATCACTCTCTGTGGCCGCTGGAGTTGCGCTGTCATCGGGGCTGACATCGAGGGTTCCGGGCACTGATGGTGACCCGTCCTTCAGGATAAGTGGGAGAACTTATCATTGCGCGGATAACTCCACGGTTACATGGCGCCCAACGTTAATTAGTGGATAGTAGCGGAGGATTCTTGAATTTTTCGCGCGCTTTTCATTTCTTAGTTAGAAATCGGTAGGCGCGGCAGCAGAATCGAGAAGTCCTCGTACTGCTGCGAGAGAGGGAGAGAGAGAGAGATAGAACAGCGAGCGTGCGAATTCCGGCAGCGGCCGGTAGAAATCAAAACATAGTAGTTTTGATGTAAACACGGGAGAAAATTATTTTTCGGACACCGGTCGAGCAGTGACACTCAACCGGCGGATCCGATTGATTTTTTTGTTTTATATTTTTTATTTATTTCGACTTCGTGGAGATTTTTCTCGTACATCGGAATGTTTATTTGGTGCACGTGAATAGTGTCGCAGGATCAAGAACGGATAATGAAATTTTTTTGTGGTTTTAGGCTTAACTTAAAATAATTTTTCAATTCTGAAAAATTATTTTGAGGGCAGGAGATTGGATTTTCTTCATTTTAGAAAGAGAATTTCGTTGTTTTTGTTTGTTTTTTTTTTTTTTTTTTTTTTACAATTTCCGTTCAAGATACGGACAATATTCACGCTGTTTGAAGTCGGAGTTTTTGTCCGATTGTCGGGATTTTCTCGTGTTGTTGCGACAGGAAAATTTTCTCCCGGGTACGCGCATAGTGTGACGGCACGATTGACGGATAGTTAATATTTTTAAAATCAGCGTCAAGAGCTGGGTCACTATCAAGTGTGACTTGCGAGCCTGGTTAATTTTCGAATGATATTGATTATAATTGTACGAATTTTTTTTCTTTCTTTTCTTCGGCTGTTTCCGACTAGTGTTCGAAAATAACCGAATTCGTATTTTTCACACAAATAGGTGGCGTTGGTGACTCGAGTTACAAACGGCCTTTCCTTTTTTTTGGAATTTTTTTGTAATTGACAACTCGGGTTGTTGACTTCTAATTGGAAGTACAGATTTTCGAATTGACTTCGAGTTTTAGGAGGTTAAAATTTTTTAACTTCCGACGAGTGAATAATACGAAAAGAAATTGCATTTTTTTTCTGTTTCCGAGGAACTGGAGCGAGATTCGATTTGCTTTAGTTAGAGCGTACGTACCGTCACACGTGAATTAGTTGTAGTTAGGGCTTCAAGAGCGAAGAGGCTTTGGCTGAAGATGTCCGCTAGGACTGACGACGCGCTAGTGAACTGGCTCACGTACTGGAGTCCAGAGGCAATGGAGGATACGATGAACAAACTAGAACTTCTAGTTACAGGTTCTAAGTTTGACCGTATCAGCCGACTCTGTAACTGGCTATTAGGGAATTACTCAGCCAGCGCCTTTGTTGACTCAGGTCGCGATGACACGGAGCTGGACTGGTCGGAGCGAGTTAGGAAGCGGGAGCTCGTGATCGCCGAGACTATTTCGGAGAAGAACCAGGAATCGATGTTGAGCGGGGATGATTCTGGAAAATCACTCTATCCCGACCACCCACTGTCATTTTTAAACAGGGATGAGGTGGTTAAGCTCAACTTAAGCAAGAGAACAACCGAGGATTCACAACATACGGATGTTCATGCGTCATTGCAGGACAATCAGACGGAGGTCCAGGATCCTAGTAACGGACCTGGACATCCCAGAACGCCGCAGGAGGTCGGTCTGGCTCTCGAGGACGACGCTAACGCCCTCGAGAACAACGATGAAGACCGGGTCTCAAATCATGCGATGGACGAAAATGTCTCGGACGACTTGATGAAACTGGTCAAAACCTTGTCGACCGGATTCAGCGAAATGAAACAGGCGTTGGACCTGGTGCGGAAAGATGTGGCAGAGGTCAGGGTCGACAATGACAGCTTGAGAAAGCAGATGGGCACGCAGGGGTCCCATCATGAATTACGGCAGCGACATCTGGAGGACAGACCCCGCAACAATGTAAGACCCGACGAGAGCCAGAGCCACGCACGATCTGGTCCGTTTTCAAGTACAAGAATGGACCAGACACCTCGTGACCAGTATGCAGATGATAGTGAGTCGACGATATCGACTCACGAGGACAACAACCACCGTGTTGTATTCCAAGACACTTACACGATGCCCCAATATAACAGCTCAAGCCCAATCCTGTCTGCTAACGAAAAGAGGATTGCAGAGCTAGAAGAGCTGATTGCGAAGGCTCAGTTAGAGCTTTCTAATCTCAGACAGGCGACGACTCATCAGGTTGAGTCGACAGTGAATTCGACCGCAAGTGGTTCCACGCGATCAAGCGTGACACCGAGAGGTCAAAATCAAGATGTTGGGCACATAGTGCGACGCTGGAACCTCAAATTCAGCGGTGACAACAACGACACTAGTGGCCACAACATCGAATTTTTCTTGACTCGAGTGAAAGAGTGCAAAGAATCATCTGGCCTGTCAGACATGGAGGTATTGAACTCCCTGTCAAAATTATTTACGGGGATTGCGACAACATGGTATCGCAACAACCGAAACCATTGGAGGACGTGGGAGGATTTTTGCGCGGCAGCTCGTACATGGTATGGAGCTGAAGATTTTCAACATCGGCTGAAAGTGGAAACTTTCGACCGTACGCAAGGGGAGCAGGAACCAATGCGTGACTTCATGACGAAGTTACACTCGTACCTACTCCGGATTAAGCCCCCCATGTCGGAGGAAGAGCAAGTGCAGCTGATGATACAAAACATGCTGCCCCTTTTACAAAAAGTGGTAAGAAGGGAAGAGATCACTGAAATCCCAACCTTGCTTAGGAGAGCCGTCGACGCGGAGAAGATGACGAAGGCGGGCAAGCAGTGGAGACCTCCGATTCCACCCGAATTATCAATTTATCCGGAATTAGCCGACACGTCAACGAAAGTCACCAAACCACTGAAGGTGAGTGTAGCCGCGACGGATACAGTCACAGAGAAGAAAGTGGTAAATGCGGCCCCGTCTGCGTTGGATGACGTCACCGACCAGATAAGGGATTTGTTGAAGAAATTGGTATCTGAGAAGTCAAGGAATTCTCAGAAGCCAAAAGGCAAGTTCCAGCGACAAAGTCAGAATTCGGCGGCGAAGGGAGGACCTAGCAAGGCCAACTCATCTGCCGAGGCGACCTCTCAGCAGAGGAAAGATAAACAACGCATTCCAATCGAAGAAGTGGAGTGCTTTGCGTGCAAGAAGAAAGGTCACTACAGGACGTCGTGCCCCGAGAAGTCGGGAAACGGGGACAGGACAGGACAGTAGAGGTCGGTTCTGATCCACCTAGTTCCCAAACGACCTCTACCGACAGCACGAGTCAGACCGCCTGTTCAGTGGCTGGTAACAACCCTGAACATGCGAACGTTCAGCCAGAACCATCTGCCGTTCTAACCGGACAATCCTTGGATATTGCCGATCCGAACTCCGAAACAAGATGGTGGCTGAAGTTGGAAGTAAGTGAATTCCACCTACGCGCGTTGTACGACCCAGGTGCGTCGATGACCGTGATGGGAAAAGTGGGTCTACAACTCGCGCTCGAGTGTGATAGAGAGATCGAGACTACGAACGGAAAGATGGCACGAGTGGCCGATGGCCGATCTGTTTCCATCGTAGGTCACGTCAACTTACCATTTAGAGTGGCAGGTATTGAAAAGGACGTGAAAGTCGCGATCATGCCAGACCTCCAGGAGGATTGTTTCCACCGGTCGAATTTTATGCGCATATTTGAAACTGTGCATGATCCGACGACCGATCAATTATACTTGAAATCCGCGGGGAAGACCGTGAGTTTAGAAGTGGCGGCAGTGTCGACACCGCAAGTAACGACACTCGCATCTATAGGGTTGGAATACCTAAAAGATGACGAACCGGCTCGGCTCAAGGAGCTGCTAGACCAGTTGCTGCCCGGTGAAGATGGTCCGCTCGGTTGCACAACCTGGGTTCAACACGAATTCAAGGTGGGCAATGCAAAACCGGTAAGGCAGAAACCTTACCATGTATCTAAGAAGATGGAAGAGATCATCCTTCAGCAGGTGGATGAAATGATCAAGGAAGGTATTGTGGAATATTCGACTAGAGGTTGGTGTTCACCCATGATCATGGTGAAAAAACCGAATAATCAATACCGGTTCTGTGTTGATTACCGGAAGGTAAACGAAGTATCGGAACCTTACGCCTACAGTATCCCGAGGATGGATAACATCCTGCGGAAGCTGAAGAGTGGCAGATACATATCGAAGATTGATCTGAAGAGCGCGTACCATCAAATCGAGATCAAGAAAGAGGATAGACCCGTCACTGCCTTTTTCGTGCGCGGAAGGGGCTTACTACAGTTCCGGAAAATGGCCTTTGGTCTGAGCTGGGCTGGAGCCACGTTCCAGCAATTGAGCGATATGCAGCGTCACTGAACGTGAGTGTTTGGCTGTAATTTGGGTGATACGAAAGTTTCGAGGTTATATTGAGGGTTGTCACTTTACCGTGATAACCGATCATTCCAGTTTGCGTTGGATAAGGAATCTAACCAACGCCACTGGTCGCCTAGCCCGTTGGGCCCTCGAATTGCAAGGGTATTCCTTTGACGTGATCCACCGAAAAGGTACTTTAAATGTAGTTCCTGATTGCCTCTCACGTCTGATGGAGGAGGAAGAACAACCGTCCATATCTGCGATCGACAGTCATCCAATCGACAGGTTGGACGATTGGTACGAAAAGAAGCTGAAGGCCACGACCCGAGTCGAGTTCGACGCGAGATGGAAGAAGACACCGTCAAAAGGTGCGGAGAAGCAGCCCTGCGAGAGTGGACGGCCCGAGTCGGGACGGCAGACCTGCTTCACTACGATGTAGCCGAGAGAGCCCGCAGGCAGCAAGATCGACAGGCTAAATACTTCAACGCTCGACGCCGTGACATAACGTACGAGGTTGGAGAGAAAGTCTGGAAGATGAACAGGGTCTTATCCAACAAGGCTGAAGGAATCATGGGCAAGTTAGCTCCGAAATATTCGGGCCCACTGCCAAGCTTGGCAGTAACACGTATTCCTTGCTGAATGCGAATGGCGCGAGAGAGAAAGCTGTGGCAGCATGGCAGCTGAAGAAATACATCAGTGGGCCTCCGGAATCGTCGGTCACGACAACCGACCCGCCAGAACAAAATCGCGGTAGGCCACGTAAGAATGTGCGTTTTACGGTACCAAAAATACGCGAGCGTGGTAGTATTCCCGGTGATAACGATGGTCATAACTCGGTTCCTAGCGCAAGGAAGCGAGGAAGACCAGTGGGATCAACGTCGAAAAGGTCAACGGTCGACCCCGGAACGCTTTCACCGAGAAAGACGCGAGAGCAACGTCGGATTGCGAGCGAAACTAACATTCCTTCCTAAAATCCTATTTCCCGGTCTTTGTTTCAGATGGACCCCTACCTGGATGGATTAGATGTCGACGAGATGGAGGCCTTGGTGCAGGCAGGAGAGTTGGTGCTATTCGACGCAGCGCGTCAAGTAGGAGTCGAGGTGCTAGATTGGGCTCTAGCCCCGACCTCCGTGTTTACGGCAGGATCCAATGGGATCCCACCTAGTGAGATTGAGGAGGTTGGGAATGTGCCACCCCAACTTCCGACTCAAGAAGTTGTCGGAGCGGAGACAGACGGGGAAATTCCTTCCCCACCGCAGCCGACATCTGGAAGCACTTCGCTTCCAATCATAAGTGTCGCTGGCCCGGGAAAGGTTAGCAACCAGAGAGGTCAGACCGCTCAGGCCGAAGGAAACCGACCTGAGGATGTTGGAGAGCAAGAACAACCCCAACTTCCGTTCGATTGGTCAGCCATGATCAATGAGTTGGAGGCGTGCAGGGCCGGCTTTACCAGACAGACGAATTGGGAGAGGGAGCTGTTCCCAAGATTTCAGGCGGCCTGCCGGAAATACTCCTGCCCTCCCGAGCTAGAGATTTGGAAGACTCGCGTCCAGCAGCGACTGGACGAATTGGAGGCCATGCGACAACTCCACGCCAATCTAAAGGCCACTGCTGACCAGGCGGAGGAACGACGGCGGCAGGTGTTGGAGGAGGCTGAAGCCGCACAACGGCGCGCGGACCAGGCCGCAGCGAGCTTGCAACGCAAAACAAGCTGGGCAAAGCGTCTTCAGGAAGAGGCGGCCCGCAAGAAGACCAACGCGATGTTCACCGAGATGAACATCAAAAGGCGAGCAGCGTGGACGGAAGAAAGGGCCAAGGATCGCAGGTGTTGGGTGTGTGGGCACCCGGGCGTCACACAGTCGAGGAACTGCCCGAAGAGACATGAACACCGGGAGATGCCGGAACGCCTGTGATTCTGGGTCGGAAGAAAAAGACCTTACTTCATCGATAATTCCAGAATTCCAAAAATCAGTTTCCTTTTGTTTATCAGTTTATTATTATTCCTTTTTCCATTTTAATTTATTATAAAAAATTTTATCCTAAACCTCATCCCGAACTCCGACACCTTCAGATTATTCGACGTTCGCGAAGGATCGAGTTGCTTTCCGGAAGCTAGCAACGTCTGGCGGGGGAGTGTAACGGAATTCACATCCCGTATCGCGAATCATCGATCAGATTTCGATCGGGTGAGATTTAGCGAAAGAACCGCAGCTCGCAGACCTAAGCGAGCTGCAGATGAAGAATGCGTGTGTGTGTGCGTGCGTGTGAGTGCGAGTCGTCGCGAGGGTTAGGGTTGCGCGCGCACAATGCTATCTCGCTCCATCGCGAATATCGTGTGGCAGACCTTTTGGTTCGCTCTCGCTGTTTTTTGTTAGATACTTAAAGAAATCTGGTGTGACGTGTGTGAGTTAGTGGCCACTGATAGCGACAACGGTGTAACGGATCAGCGTGATTTCCTACAACGTCAACCGTGAGTTGTTTGTATTCGTAAATTTAAGTTGTAAGATTTTGCGAGGCTGCCGGTAGCGCGGCAGCCATCTTGTGTATCTATCTCTCTCTAGTTCGCGAACAGTAGCGAACTACAGTAGGTTATTAACATTTCGTATCAATCCTTTTTTTTTATTTTGTTCTATTTATTTAAATTAACGTTCTTGTCAGTCAGAGCGGCGCGCACTGACTGACGCTCTGTAAATTAGTTTATTTCTTCTTGATTATTAAAGTTGATATCTATAATGTGACGATCTTCCTTTTATTGAGATAAGCCTAGTTTATTCCTCCGCTAATCCCAAGACCCGTCGTCCGTGAGATTTCAACTGCTAACCGAGCAGCCGTACGGTTGGTTATCACCGAATGACAGTTAAAAAAAGAAATATTATTTACATACCTCTGTTATGTGACAATTAAATAAAAATCCGCGAACGAGCATTCTCGCGCGAGTGTGCGTGCATGTGGATGAGGGGTCCGGTCAGCACTTCGGATTTCAGCTGCAGCTGAATGCTGCTCCTGCACTTTTGATGGGAAAAAATCAAGGTGGCGGGGGAAGGATTTAGATGCAGCAGGGAGGAAGAGCGCCGGACGTCGAGTTAGTATGAAATATAATTAAAGAGTGAAAAGATCGCGAGCCTGGTTAAACCTAAGCTATTACTTACTAAATTACCTAATACTATATTTGCCCATTTGGACCTATCAGATTCGATAATTGTAGCCCCAGTGTATTGATTTGGATCTAATAAAACCTATTTTAAAAGTAACTTGCCCGTGAGTGAATTAAGTAATTAAACCTATTATTTTACCTACGTCTGGGAGATTAAGCAGACCACATCACATCGACCAATTACCAGCGAGTTTGGACCCCGAACCAAGGTAATGAGTTTAATATAAAAATTTCACCTTATTTAATTAATAATTCGCGTTCCTGTCGTCACACAAGGGGTGCCGTTCACCCCCGGTTTTCCCCGCGACTCCTACCCGGGTCTGCTAAATTAGGAGCCGGTTATATGTCCACGGGGACATATAACAAAATTGGTAGCAGAAAGCGTAGTTAGGCCCCCCGCGGAGCGCGTATTAAATTTAGAGTATTAAAAAAAATAAATAAATAAATAATTTAGTTTAAGTCTTGAATTTTTGCCAAGACAAGTCGTTCGCCCGACGGTCTTGTAGTTTAAGATTTTAGTAATATTAAGTGGGAAAAAAAAGGGAAATTTTTTTAGAGTAATTAGAGTTAGAACTTTGAATTTTTATTTTAGTCTAATAACTTTTCCCCCGTGCCAGGACAGTGCGTAGGCTACAGTCCTGTAGTTTAAGTTTAGTATTTAAGCAGTTTAGCAATTAGAATTATAAATTGTGCGCGAAAAAAAAAAAAATTTTTAATAAAAAAAAAAAAAAAAAAATATACGAAATTCCAGAACTCGAAAAAGCTCGAGTTACTATCCGGTGGCGAGACTATCGTTATCGGGTGACTGCACGGCTGTCCGTATAAAGAAATACTTAGTCGCCTTAGTTTATGCACTGTTATAACTTACGGAGTTAAATTTTACACACGAAATAAATTTAATTGTGACAAAAAAATAATAATGATAATAATAGATAGAAAATAAAAAAAGGAAGAAAATTTTTTAAAGTGGAGACTCGAAATTTTCCCAATTACAATTTTTGAATGTTATTTTAAATATTACTCTTGAGGTCAAACCCTATTTTTCCAAGGGTATAAAATTTCAGTGTTTAAATTCGATTTCAATTTTCAAATTGGAAATTTTTGGAATTGCAATTTCAATTATTTTCATTTTTACCTTTCAGATTTGGTAATTTTCTCAATGTATATTTTTTTAAGCTCAACCAAAGTTGTTGACTTTAATGCTAGAACAGGTTCTTATTCTCAAGAAATTACCTTGCATAAATTTAAATTTACACAAAAAAAAAATATTTATTGTTGCTCATTTAAATTTTAAAGAATTCAATTTTCCCAATTTTATTTCTCTTTCAACTTTAATTTTTCAAAAAAAAAAAAAAAAAGACAGAAAATAATAGAACTTTAATTACTACAGTAAAGGTTTAGTGTTAAAAATAAAAGCCTTTTCAAATTTTAATTGTTTCAAGCTTTTAATTTTAATTTTAGATCTTCCAAAATTTAAAAAAAAAAATTTTTGCAATTTTTTAGAAACTTTTCCTTCAGCTATTTCAAATTTCGATTCTACAGAGAAAGAAAACATATTACAAGGCGGAGACATTAAATTGAGGAGACCCAAGTGACCGAGAGAAGAAGTGCGCGCAAGTAATCGCCGTTTCACTTCATTCTCCCGTTCGTATTCCCCCTACCGTGCAGTCCCCCACCGTGGAGTCGCAGTAGCACTAAGCCGTTTCTTCTTTGTGCCGCTGTCCGCCTATCGGCGTTTCACTCCATTCTCTCCTTCCGAGCGCCGAGCTGACTGGAGAGACGCCCGACCTATAACCGAAATGCTTGAGACGCTACTTTTAATTCAATAGTATTGGCAACCGCTACTTTGAAAATAAAATTTTTTTTTTAGTAGTAATAGCATTAGTAATATTGATAGGAGGTAGTGTTTAATTACTTTGATAGGTTTAATAATTAATAAAAAATAAAAAATAAAATTATTACTATAATTAATTTAATTTAATAATGATTGATAATATGATTAGTATAATTATAACGTATATTTAATAATAATTAATTTAAGAATAATTAATTTGGTAGGTTTGATAAAATATCGTGAATATTACCGAGTGCGAAAAAAAAAAAAAAAGTAATAAGAGAGAGGAAGCCGCGCGCTACTGAGTCCGACCACTTCCCACCCTTGTGTGACGTCTGACTAATTCTTGACCTATTTTTACTCGCTACCCTTTTGGTGGCTGACCTTGACCTATTTCACTTGCCTGTGTTTTTTTGTCTGACCATTGACCTACTCTACTCGCCTGCTTTCACAGTCAAATAAATAAATAAAGAAAAAGGGGTCGTCATTCTCCTATCACCGTGTGGGTTCTCTGACTCGTGCCCAACCAGGAGTTCCGACCGAGGGGCGTTGAAAGCGACCCCGTCGGGGAAATTGAATGCAAGCCGGCGCAGTGCGCCTCTACAGCCAGGAAGGGCTAGCCGTTGGGTTTCGGATCTTCCTGCGCAATCGATTCGAATTAAGAATCATCCGGATCGAGTTGACCCTATATGCGGACGACCTAGTTGTCTATCACCGTTAAAGATAGACCCAGACCGAATCTCGAACACCTACACCGGTAGTTCGTCCGGACCCCTAGTCCTTGAACAGTGGAGTGGCAGCTAAGCTGGTGTCTTTTGGGACCCCACGAGATGACCGGCGGGACAAATGCCAACGGGCAGGGCCAGCAGGACCTGACCCGAACCATGGGTACGACATTGCTGGCATTGACTAACAGTCTCTGCCTGCAAAATGCCATCGCGGGTCTGAGTACCTACGACGGCAGCAATATACCCCTCAAGGACTTTATCCAGGATGTCCGGAATGGAGCAGACTGCGTCTCCGACGAACAGAAGGAGGGGTATAAGCGGGCTGTTCTAAGCAAACTGAGAGGTGCAGCGAAAGACTGCGCTTGGGGGCAAGACTTTGCTGACGTGGAGGAAATATGCAGCCACCTAAAAAAACGTTTTGCCCCCGGTAAGGGCTTCGCCTATTACAACAATAAGCTCCACACCCTGCATATGAAGCAAGGTGACTCGGTCGGGGGATTCAAGGACCAGATTAACATTCTCCTCCGGTGTGCCAGGTCGGCTTTGAAGGAAGAGAAGAAAGAAGAATATCATGAGAAGATGATGGTGCCCTTGACCGAAGCTGCCGTGGATGTCTTCATCAAGGGACTTCCCGCAAGCCTTAGCCAATGGGTGGATTCCAAAAAACCTACCAAGTTGGAAGACGCCTATGAGGAGGCCGTGCGACTCGAGTCAAGGATGGACGCCCGTATCATCCCGGATGCCCGCCAGAGATCCAACTACTACCAACACGACGGGCGGAGACAAGACTCTCGCTATGGAGCGGAGAGCCAGACTGCCTACGTAGGATGGGTGCAAGAGGGGGAGGACGCGGGCGAGTGGTACCCGTGGTCTGAACAGAGCCAGCTGCAGGAGCAGGAGGAACCATGGCAGGGACTACCACCTCAGGGTGCTGAGACGGCCTGCGAGGTCTATTACCAACAGACCTACCAGGCTTACCCAAGCCAAACACCCCGGTATACGCAACCAGGACCCCCCCAGTTCCAGACGCAGAACGGACCACCTCAACCGCGTCAACAATACCCCCAGGGACAGCGATACCCCCGACCTCCGGTACCGAATCTGCAAGCCCCCCAGGGGTATTGGCAACCACCCCCTGGGCATAATCCCAATTACGGACCACCCCGAGTGAATTACCGACCACCTGGCCCACCCCGACCAAAAACTTATGACCCTGACCGTAGTCAACATAATAAGGTACCCACCTACCAATACCCCCGATATGGGCCCCTTAATGGCTGGCCACAAGGCCCGCGGATGAATACCCCCATGGGACAACCTACGATGACGGGCCCCCCCCCCCCCCCCCGAGTCGTAACCCAGCCATGCCTCCGGTGCAGTGTCAACCGGTAACCGCGGAGGACGTTGACCTACGACCTAACCCCCCATACCAACAGCCTTTAAACTGGCTGGAGGCTCGCCCAACTATGGTGGCGAGCCAGCCTCAAGGACCCTCCGGGCCACTGGGGAACCAACCAGGCCCTCCGAAGGCGGCACAGACCATGCAAATTCAAACCAAGGGAGTACCATCCACCTTGCGGTCTGCCCGTACGCTGCGGAGCTTGCAATAGACCCCGACCCGGGCACCCACATCCGAGTATATCTCCCGCAGGAGCAAAGACATCTGGTGCTCATGCTGGACACGGGATCCGCCGTCAACTTGATCAAGCTTCAGGCGCTCCACCCGGATGCCCAGGTAGAAACAGCTGCGGCCATCCCCTTGGTGGGAATCGCAGCCCAGGAAGTAATGACCTTAGGCATCACCTGGATACCAATAGGCGACCAACCTACTCTTTTCCATGTCGTGCCAGACCAATTCCCCATTCGGTATGACGGAATACTGGGTCGAGTATTCTTAAAGCAGAATGAGGCCGTAATATCTTATTATAAGAATAAAATAATGATAGGTAGTGACGTTATGAACCCCCTACCTTTCCTAGACTCCGAGGGTTATGAAATGGTTGACCAAGAGCGGGGTTTAAACCCACGAGACCCCATGCCAGAGGGAATTCACAAGGTTGAGTTAGCCGAGCACTCCCCTGTAAGTACGGGGTCGGCTGAGTCCCCGGCTGAGGAGAAAGGACCTAAGGAAACCCAGCTGGAAGCCCCTTTGAACCCCAAAGAAGGGAGTACCACGTGGACAATTAAAAAACGGTGCCGCCAAGTTATCAGCGTTAATTTGATCAACGCCCATACGGGAGTAGGATACCTCCCGGCCCTTAGCAGAACCCCAGGAGTGTTCATCGGAAATGCACTCGTCACCAGTGAAAATGGGAGTTGCAAGGTTTTGGCAGTGAATACAACCGAGGAAGATGTGACCATTGAGGTTCACCCCCATGAATTAATTCCCTGTGAGTACGACGCACCCCCGTTCGATCCCGATTCAGAGACCGAGCCTGAGGGCGAAAAAGTCACAGATGAGGGAGAGAGAGTGAGGCGCGTGTTAGAGCTGCTCGACGCGGAGCAGTTAAACTCTGAGGAGAGGGACCAAGTGCGGCGTGTCGTGGAAGAATATCACGACGTTTTCTTACTACCCGGGGATAAATTGTCCTGCACCGATCTAGTGGAACACGAGATACCTACCGAAGACAACATCCCTGTGCATACTAAACAATACCGCCACCCACCCATTCACCGGGAGGTGATGCGGGAGGACATCGAGAAGAAGCTCCATGATGACATCATAGAACCCTCAACCTCACCGTACCAGTCTCCTGTGTGGATTTTGCCCAAGAAAAGGGACAGCCAAGGGCGTCCAAGATGGCGTATGGTGGTGGACTTCAGAGCTCTCAATTCCAAAACAATTGGGGACGCATACCCGCTGCCGTGCATCGCGGACATCCTGGACCAATTGGGCGACTCGGTATACTTTTCTACCTTTGACCTAGCCAGTGGGTTTCATCAAATCCCCATGAAACCCAGTGACAGACCTAAGACGGCGTTCTCCACAATAACGGGACACTGGCAGTTTAAGAAGATGCCTATGGGACTCAAAAACGCGCCCGCGACCTTCCAACGACTAATGGATCGCATCCTGCTGGGCCTGCAAAATGTGGAGATGTTGGTGTATCTAGATGATATCATCATATACGCCAGTAGCCTTAGCGAGCATCTGCGAAAGGTGAGACTGTTGTTTGACCGATTAAGGCATGCTAAACTGGTGTTACAACCCGACAAAGTACTCTTCCTCCGACGAGAGGTAGGATTCTTGGGACACATCGTGTCCGAGAAGGGGTGTGAACCAAACCCTGACAAAATCATGTCCATGAAAAATTTCCCCCGACCTCGCAATGTAACCGGTATCCGGTCGTTCACGGCTTTGGCCGGATACTACCGGAGATTCATAAAAGACTTTAGCAAAATAGCGAAGCCTCTGTATGACCTCACGAAGAAAGATACCAAGTTCGTCTGGACCGATGCCCAAGAGCAAAGCTTTAACCTACTAAAGAAAAAACTTTGCGAGGCTCCTATTTTGCAGTTTCCCGATTTTAATAAAAAACTTACCCTAACAACCGATGCTTGCGACTATGCTGTAGGAGCCGTACTTAGCCAGGAGAAAGATGGCTTCGACCATCCTGTCGCCTATTTGTCACGAAGCTTGACGGGGCCGGAACTTAACTATACCACCACCGAAAAAGAATGCGTCGCGGTGTTGTACGCCTTCCGCAAATTCCGAACTTATTTGCTGGGGAGGCGATTCTTGCTCGTGAGTGATCACGAACCCTTAAGCTGGATGCATAACCAAAAAGACCCCGGCAAAAGGATGCTACGATGGATGCTGAAGTTTACAGACTATGAGTACGACTTCAAGTACAAGCCAGGGAAACTTAACATCAATGCCGACGCCCTCTCACGAAACCCGGCAGATCGGCCAATACCGGAAGATGAGATAAATACCACCCTGCCCACGATCAAGGTCCTGGTCCTGGAAGATAAGAACCAGAGAGACCAAGATAAAGCTCAGCGAATCGAGAGGCCTGTTCGAAACCCTTCGGGACGAATGGTTGGCAATTCACGCCCTAGTACTTCGGGAACAGGCCCAAGACAACCAACCCTAAATAAGGCAAAGGGAATCACGAAAACGACCTCTTTGACCCCTACTCCGTTGCGCCGGGAGCGGGCGAAATCGGTGGACGAGGGAATAAAGCCTCGTCGAGGTCGACCGGTAGGATCTAAAACAAACAAGAACCCGCCTCCGCTGGACCATAGTACCATAGCCCAACGTACGAGATCCAGACAACCGTTAGGACTCCCACCAAAGAGGGGCAGTTCCTTACCCCCAGCCCCGGGACTGAGTCCACTACCCTCACGCGCGAAAGAAATAAGGGACGAAGCCGAACCCGGAGATCGGGCCGACGGTGACGCTTTCGATCCGGAAGAAGACGAAGAAACTCGGGGCGTTCTGACGGTGGACCCCATGAGTGACTGGGACACGTCAGACTCAAGACCCCCCGTGGTTGATCTGAAGGATAGCGGACTGCGAGATGAGACAACCGACGAAGTTTCTTCAGAAAAAGATGACCATCCAGAGAATCGAGAAACCGACCCCGATGTCGCCGCCACGGACGTTAGCGCAGTGACGCCTAGCGAGACGGAGACTGTGGGGGACGAGAGCGAGGAAATTTTCGAGGATCCACCACACTCCATTAACCTGCAAGACTTGCAAGAGAGCAGCGATAAACTAAACCAAAGCTTATTGGACCACTACGAGCGTACCAACAATTGGTATGGGTTACCGAACCTCGAGGAAGATAAGTGGCCCGCACATTTTTCAGACGGTGATGGAGATGTGAGAACCCCCGTACAGGGAGACAAGGACCGATTCTCAGAAGGGGAAGAGGTCGACGAGGAGCTGCAGGATCTGCTCAACCAGGCCGACCCTTACGATGCTGAGACTTTGGATGACAGCGTGATGAGTGAACGAGTGCAGAGACTGGTAACCAGCGCTCAAGCCCGCACGGATCGGGAAGTGAACCGGTGCATCTCGGCCGCATCGGACCCTGACACGGACGACGAGGCAGATGAAAGTGCTAGAGAAGAGGAACGGAGAGACGAGTCTTCCGGGAAATGGCCGGTGAAGACCGGAGTTTCAGTTGACCCAAGATATAAGCCTGACACCCCCAAGGGGAGTAGCACCCCCCAATCTGGGGCGTCAAGGGTGAGATGGTCCAAGATACCCGAACTGGAAACTGTACGGGAAGCAGCCCCGGCCTCCCCCGTGAACCTCGAATTTAGTAAGCCAGTCCAGGAGGACCTACCCTTTTTTCTCCCCGAAATAACTTGGGCACTAGCTGATCCGCCAGACCATAGTAAATGCTGGGATCCCAATAACCCGAAAACCCCAGGAGAAGATGACCCGTCTGACCGTGTGAGGAAGCAGCCTAACCGGCCGCTAGGTAAAATCGTGCGAAGCAGGAACTGTTTGACTTATAAAAGAAGCAACCTTGTTCACTTCCTCTCAAAAGATTGTGTTCCGGTGGGACCTGTCAGTCGGCTGCTTGTAGACCTTGATGCAATCGACCCGAACGCCCTCAGGCGAAAGCGACCCCGGAGGGGACAGATTATGATCACCCCTTACAAGAACCACAACATCCTGTCATTGATTGTAAAAAATCATCACTATGACCCATTGGACATCAGCACGGTGAGAAGGTGCTTAGAGAATCTAAAGAGCGTATTGTCCAAACGTAACCTCAGCGGGTTCAGAATTGCCCGGAAGGGCGACCTGGCTAGCCAACTGGAGCCAGGACTATTGGAAGAGCTCTTACGAGACGTGTTCGAAAAAAGTCCGTTTGATATCACCCTCTGCTTTGGTACAGTAGCTATGCCCGAGATCACCCAGCGCCCGGGGATCATCAAGCAGCTGCACGATAGCCTTTCCGGGGGGCACAAGGGAATAAACCAGACCTACCAGAAAATACGGGAAAGATATTACTGGAAGGGCATGCGAAACGATGTGCTCGACTATATCCGGCGATGCAGTACTTGCCGGGAAATGAAGATAAACCGATGCAAGACCAGAGAGGCGCTGATACTTACTGATACACCCATCGAGGCCTTCGACAAAGTGACCATAGACACCGTTGGCAAATTACGGACGACCCCCTCGGGAAACCAACATGTGGTCACGATGCAATGTAACCTTACAAAGTACATTGTTGCGATCCCTATCCCCGATCTACGCGCCACCACCATCGCTGACACGTTGGTGAGGCATCTCATATGCCAATTTGGAGCTCCACGAGCGCTCTTGTCTGATCGAGGTAAAAGCTTCCTTTCAGCCCTAGTTGATGAACTCTTGAGGTTATTCAAGGTACATCGTCTTACTACCTCAGGGTATAGACCTCAGACGAACGGAAGCCTGGAAAGAAGCCATGCGCCACTCATGGACTTTATCCGGTGTTATTCGGAGAAGTATAATGACTGGGATCGTCTTGTGGCCTTCGCGGCGTTCACGTACAATACCAGTGTCCACTCCGCCACGAATTTCACGCCTTTTGAACTAGTGTATGGCCGGGTGGCCAGGTTCCCCATCAGGATACCAAACGAAGAAAAATTGCGGACCTATAACCTCTACCTACGCGACCTAATAGTCCGGTTGGACGAAATGAGACTAACCGCGGGAGAAAGAGAGATAGCCGAGAAAATTAAGACCAAGGACCGATACGACCGAAAAAGAAAAAAGTTCTGCGGCAAGCCGGGTGGGTACGCCTGGGTGCTAGTCGAACCCCGCATCTCGAAGTTTGACAGCTACTATAAAAAGCCGCTGAAAATTGTCGAGGTCGTGGGAAAGAACAACGTGATTCTCGAATTGCCCAATGGGAAAAAAATTCGAAAACACGTGGATAAACTCATAGGCGTCCCATCCGGTTCCGAAGAATCCGACCTAAATAATTGACAGGTTTTTGTATGATTACAGATGCTAAACTATCTAACGTTTGTGATGTGGGGAATTCGTTTAGTTATGGGGGAGGCGACCTACAATATAACTCAGTTCCAAAACAACCCAGGGTTATATTATGAAAAGGTGGGAGTGGTACATCTTCGAAAAGCAGATTGGAAGGTGATAATAGCAGTAGAGAGTGGACAACTACTTCAAAATTACGACGTGGGTGACCGAATAGCTGCTCTCTCTCTAAGATGCCATGATCATGTGGACGATCCCCCTTGCGAAGAGTTGGTTGACCTAAACTCATTGACCAATACCTATCGAACCCTCCAAGGATTGGACCAAGAAATCACAGACCAAATAAACGACCTAACTACCGAAGAAACGACCGAAAAAGAAAACCCATCGACCAAACGCATCAGGCGACTAGCTCCATTTGGCATCATTGGATCCCTTGGCGAAAGCTTATTTGGACTAGCTACGGCGGACGACGTGGAGAAAGCTCATCGAGAAATCGACCGGATGCAACAAGACCAGAAACAATTGGTCAGTCTACAAAAGGAACAGGTCCACGTCGTAACCGGAGCCCTCTCGGAACTCCATAACGAGACCTTAATGCAAAAGCAAAAAATTGACAGAATGGAGACCGCCCTAACCAAGCTGCAAACATCCCCAGTGCTCAAGGATCTGTACGTGCAGGGTCAAAACCTAGGTCGCCAGCTTAATCAATTAATGGAATTACGAACAAAACTCTTACAAATAATCACCCTGGGTCGGAAAGGCGACCTTGCCCGTGGACTAATATCGAACAAGTTCCTAACCCAGATCCGACATGAGATTGGACAAACTACTAAGAACCTTGTCCTGCCCATCCCGGAGAAACGCTGGTACCTCGATGAAGTGGCCAAGATTTCGAAGGTAGAGATAGTGCACAACCGAAACCGACTACTAGTGTATGTGCATATACCTCTAGTAGACCACACGGCCTACGAACTACATCGAATGCACTCCTTAGGGGCACCACAATCCCTTGGTACGGAAATCAATGGAACCGCATACATCGAACCCTCTCACGAATATTTGGGAGTGAGTGAAGACCAGCTCCAATACTTTAAATTCAACCAAATCGACTTTGAAGAGTGCCTGGACCTAGTTTACGGGTATCTGTGCAACAGCAAATTGGGAATCTGGAAAAGTTCCCATGCCCCAAACTGTGAGATAACGCTGTACTTACAACCTTCGGCAGAGGCGCTCAAGCTGTGCGATTTGCGGTTCCACCCGCAAGTCCTGGACCAATGGCGCTATCTGAAAGCGACGGGGTCCTGGCTTTTCTCCATGGCAAAGGAGGAACAAATACGAATTCTTTGTCCCAGTAACACAACTATAATCTCGGTGAAAGGCCTAGGACTTTTGCAACTAGCCCAGGAATGTGTAGGAAAAACAGATAAAATTACCCTGCCAAACCCCGAGATTCACCGGCAAAAGGGAGAATTTTTCTACCATCCGGAGATCAATTTAACCCTTTCGCAACTATACCCCGAATTATCCAAAGGCGTCCAAAACTTACCGCAAGCCGATTGGAACAATGAAGGGATTAAAGACGACGGGTGGCCAACCCGGCGTGGGTTACCCTTGCGAGAACTATTAGACAAGCTCAAACGTTTGGAGCAACGACAAGGCGATAAGATAGTAACTACCGGACTGAGCCTGAGCGGGTTTATTATGGTAACGACCGTGATGATCGGGTTAGTCGTGTATATCCGGGTGGTAAGGCCACGGACTAGGGCGCTCACCGAGAACTCAACCGAGCCCCCAAGCACGAGTAACGAAGCCCCAGATGCAGCGGGGAACCGAGAACCCCACGATGTTCTATCCACTCCTCCAAGGAAAACTACGACGCAAGAACCTTGGATTGATTCCTAATCTCTAGAAGCCCCCCCCCCCCCCACCTATCACCCATCATCTGAATGACGACCAACGGTTAACCGAGACCCAAATTAACTAATAAATATGATTACAGCATCACCGAGTCAACAAACAAAAAAATGAATCACCAAGTGTTGAAAGAAAGCCCCGGCCAAGACCCCTGCATGATCCGAGTGAAACACCCTCGAGATGTGGAATTATGGGAGGTCATTCGAGGACTGCGCCGTTATGGGCTCATTATAGGCGGGCATTTAGAAACCAACACGTCCAATGGAACATCAGTCGGATAACCTTCCGAAATGTAAGCGACGCGGATCGAGTTCGACGAAACAACAAAGAATACGAAAAGAACAAGGCCCGAAAGTCGTCCAAGACTACACCCTCACCACCGGAGGAGCCTTCAAGACCCGTCAGATCAGTAATCGTCAAACCGCCATCGAAACCCAAAAGGGAGGAAAGTCGAAAGAAGCAACAAACTCCACCAGGAAACCTAGAGGAAAGACAACCAAAAAAGATATCTACCGAGACGCCACGCCTATGGAGCGAGCAAGCCCCCGATCCGGAGCTACCTAAAGCACCCACGGACCCACGGGAAGGAGTGGATCACCATCGCCTCTTTTGTATTCTCCCCGAGGAAATACCCATCGAGTACCGAGATGAGCTCTTCTTCAAGGAGTTCGCCCAATTCGGACCTTTAGAATATTACCAAACTGTGCGCAATAAGCAAAATCGGCTGGTATGGGGCTATGTGCGCTACCTCGACCCACTAGATGCGGAGCGCGCCCTACGACAAAGCCAGAAACCCTACCGTGCAAAATATGCAGCGTTTCACCGTAAATCGAGTGAAAACAAGGAGGTTATTCAACATAGCTGTGGGCGATGGATTGGATCCGGCACGTATCAACATCACGACCGAATTTGTGAAAGACAAACCAACTACGTTAACCAACTAATACAAGGACTGACCCACCCACCACCGATCATCAATCAGTCCCCGAACCTAATGGACCTTGACTTCTGGGAAGAAACAACACAACCTCCAAATACCACGTTAGAATTAGCACCGAGCCAAATGCATGTGTTGGCGGAACACATCGTCAAGCTTTGGGACCAGCGTCACCACCAAGTGTCGCCAACAACAAAGACCACACCGACGGAGAGAGAGGTCCCGAGCACTGATATAAAAGACCCGCCCACGACCGGAAATTTAGAAGGCGAACCGACAGACCTATTACCAACACCAAAGAAGCAAACCGACCCAAACGCGCGGAACACCGAAGAAAGGATGGAAATGCAGATGGAAACACTTGTGTAATTAGAGACTGTAAGACCCAAGATAGAGTGACTAAAGGCAAGACCGTGCTAGTGCGCGATAAAAGTGTGTATGAATGCATATGGCCGCGAAAACGGAATGTTTGTATGAGTAACTGTCTAAGAGGCATAAGTTAGAATGACCCTAAGTCAATAATGTTCGATCTTAAGAATTATATTAAAAAAAAAAAAAAAAAAAAAAAAATAAATAAATAAAAAAATAATAATAAAAAAAAAAAAATAAAAAAAAATAAAAAAAAAAGAAAAAAATAAATAAATAAATAAAAAGATATATATAAATAATAATAATAATAATAATAACAATAATAATTATAATAATAATAATGATAGTAACGGTAATAATAATAATAAAATATAACAATAATAATATGAAGGAAAGAATATGTATATGTATGATATGTATGTATGTATGAATGTCTGCATGTATGTGTGTGTACACATATATACATGTATATACGATAAAGAAAAAAAAGGTAAATTTGATAAAATGTGCGTAGATAAGCGGTCGATATAGGGGTTAAAGGAGAAAAGCGGCGAGTAGGAATGCATGTGTCACAGCCCTAAACCCTTCAGTCTTCTAGTAACCATCCTTGATATAATTGAAACCACTATCCACCTCGTGACCTACCTCCTCTCAAACTCCTACCCATAACCAGCCCCTCCCCAAGCGGAAAGCCCCATTCATCTAGAGTAATCAATTCATAACGCCTTCTTGCAGCAAACATGGCCTCCTCAAGACTAAGAGAGCAACTCGAACCCAGCGAACCACGGAGACCGTTAAAAGATCTACAGGGGCACAGATTTGTGTTACGAGCCCTGGGAACGGAAACGGTGGGGGAAAATGAGGTTGGAATGGTCCTCAATCGGCCCTTCGACGTCCGAGAACTCGGAAAATACCTGAAAGGGGTCAACCCTACTTTATTGGAGGAGCACGAAAATGAGGATGACCAAGAAGACCCCCTCATTTTTGTAAAGTTCCGATTCCGAACGCCTGAGCTAAAGCAGCAAGGCATCGCCCTAATAAAGAATTTAGAAGACGACCAGCGATTGGTAGACGAGGGAACCCAATTGCTAGACGTGCGTGTACCCGTAGCCCGAAGTCATCAAAGAGTCTACCACGACCTAAAAACCTACGGACCCCTCTTGTGGCTGCGCTTTTGGAAAATGCGCACGCCAGAACGAGACGCACACCTAGACCCCCTGTATTTGGCTTTTGCCAAATACAGGCATCCCACGAGTGCGTTAATAGCAAGGGAACGGATGGAAAAGGAATACGGAGCAAGACTAGGGAAACCTCGACAATGGAAGTGTGACTTGCGCGAGCTCCGGGAACCTTTCCCGATAATCCATTGTGAATATTGCGATATACAAGTGTCTCGGTTGGATATTAAGGACCACCGACAACTCCACACCCAGGAACGAATATGGGACGAAAAGAAGGAGGAACCAGACAAAGGGAGAAACAACGATGATGCGGCCACTCTCCGATTGGAAAAAGAATTGCAGCGGCTGAGCTTGAAGGACGAGAACCCCCCCAAAGAGAACCCACCGTGCAAGAAGAGGAAGGAGGCAGACCAAAAGCCTCGCGTTTTCAGACCTTGGGAATAAAAAAAAAAAAAAAAAAAAAAAAAAAAAAAAAAAAAAAAAAAAAATGAAAAAAAAAAAAAAAAACTCTTTACCAAACCTATACCTAAAAACTCCTTACCGAACTTATACCTAAAACCTCTTTACCAAACCGATACCTACTTCCAGCCCTATACCTACATTCACCAGGGACGGTGAACAGTTTAAGAAGGGGGGGCTGTTATGTGACAATTAAATAAAAATCCGCGAACGAGCATTCTCGCGCGAGTGTGCGTGCATGTGGATGAGGGGTCCGGTCAGCACTTCGGATTTCAGCTGCAGCTGAATGCTGCTCCTGCACTTTTGATGGGAAAAAATCAAGGTGGCGGGGGAAGGATTTAGATGCAGCAGGGAGGAAGAGCGCCGGACGTCGAGTTAGTATGAAATATAATTAAAGAGTGAAAAGATCGCGAGCCTGGTTAAACCTAAGCTATTACTTACTAAATTACCTAATACTATATTTGCCCATTTGGACCTATCAGATTCGATAATTGTAGCCCCAGTGTATTGATTTGGATCTAATAAAACCTATTTTAAAAGTAACTTGCCCGTGAGTGAATTAAGTAATTAAACCTATTATTTTACCTACGTCTGGGAGATTAAGCAGACCACATCACATCGACCAATTACCAGCGAGTTTGGACCCCGAACCAAGGTAATGAGTTTAATATAAAAATTTCACCTTATTTAATTAATAATTCGCGTTCCTGTCGTCACACAAGGGGTGCCGTTCACCCCCGGTTTTCCCCGCGACTCCTACCCGGGTCTGCTAAATTAGGAGCCGGTTATATGTCCACGGGGACATATAACAACCTCTGAGAATAATTTCCGTTTACAGAAAATGGTAACATTATTTAGACAAATATTTTTTTCAATAACTAATACTTAACAAGACTAACTAGTAAATACTAAAAACCCATGTACAAATTTCAATTGTACATTGGTTACGTTGAATAAGGATTCGAGGAACCTAAACACAGGGCGTTTGCTAGCGTCAAAATTCATGTGTGGGAAGAATGTCAACTAAGGTTTTCGCGGTAACGACCCAATTCAAAGGAAAGCATTTGAATCTCAAAATCGAGACTTCAACAGTTGACATTTCATTCTTGCCGTTGCACTCATTCTTAATTGAAATAACTAAACCTTTTTATAACTAAACCTTATTTAAATTTATTTAAACAAATTAATTTTAAATTTGAATGATAATTATATTAATCAACAATGGCTAAAAACATTTGTGGTAAGTTATCATTTATATTATGTTATTTTTGTAAAATTTACTTTTTAATCTAGTTTATTTTATTATTTAAACATTATTTTAGTTAATAATGTATCTAACTTAACATAATTTTTGTTGACCGCATGGTTCACCATAAATAGAAAATTATAAAATGTTAATTATAGTAAAATTTTTACTTATGTTTTAGAAACTGTAAAACAGGGTAGTCAAGAAACAGCAGAATTTCCACAGTTCCTCCCAGAAGATTTTCAGGTGCATTCCACAATCTCAAAGACATTTTATTTTACGGAGGATAACAACTCCATTACTATTGTTCAAGACTTTATGGACCTCAAAAATGATGAACTTATTCCAGTGTCAGATTTAGTTATTCCGGTCATTTCCATGGAGCGAATCAAAAAAATTAAGAAGCTTGGTGAGGGTTACGGAGGATCAGTTTTTGAAGGTTTATTAGATGCAAAATGGAAAATCTCTGTAAAACTTCGAGAACATGGAGTTGACAAACTTATATTAAGGGAAATTTGCTGTATGGCAAGTGTTGAAGATCAATACTTTTTAAAATTGATAGCCATTGCTATAGATGAACATGAAAATGCTGTTGTGATGCCCCTCTTCAATTCTATTGATTTATACTCATATATCTATGCACCCGACAGTGAATACCAAAACTCATTAAAAAATGATGAAAAAATAATTCACCAGTTGCTGACCGCTGTCTGGCACCTTCACGAATTCTACAGCATCATCCATGAAGACATCAAGCCAGAAAACGTCTTCGTTAAAAATAGCTTCTCAATAAAGTTGATTGACTTTGGCACTAGTAAAAGTTCCAACATGCCATATCCATGTTTATCCTTTCAAGAGGAAAAAAAAAGAAATGGCACCTTGGGCTACATGCCACCGGAGATCTTCAAGTTTCAAGAATGGACAACAAAGGGAGATATTTGGAGTCTAGGAATCACCATAATTGAAATCTATGAGAAGAAGCACTGTTGGAAAAACATAAATTTGTGGGAGATGAAAGAAATATTTCAACAAGAGAGTAAGCCATCCATGTCATCCTTAGTGCCCGATGAAGTTCAAGTGTTTTTAAAAGAGTGTTTTAATTACAGACCTTTTCAAAGGCCATCAAGTACAAAGCTACTTATTAATTTTGAGAAATATCTGAACAAAAAAAATAAATTATAAAGTATAAAATTTAAATTTTGTAATAAAGTAGTTTTTACTCACTAAATTTTTTTTTTTTAATTCTTTATGTATGAAGGGTGTATTGAAAAGTGCCTCCTCCCGATTTCGCCGAAAACGTTTCTCGCCGAAAGTTTTCTCGTCGATTTCCCTATGGCGGGCAACATGCTAGTGTCATAGACATGGCTGTAAACTCGAGTCGAGAATCCAATATCGAGTAACTCGAGTCGAGTCGAGTCAAGTCTAGTTGACGCACAGCAGTTTATGCTTGTAACCTGCATACGCACAAGAAGTTTTTACAACAGAAGGGTGAAAAAATATTTCGGAGGAAGTTTGGACTCCGGAGGGATCAGGGTGGACACCTGGTGCACCTGGTGATACTTACGCCTTGGAGACGATTTCCCCAGGGAGTTTGGACTCCGGAGGGGCCAGGGTGGACACTTGGTGCACCTGGTGATACTCACGCCTTGGAGATGATTTCCCCTGGGAGTTTGGACTCCGGAGGGGCCAAAGTGGACACTCGGTGCACCTGGTGATACTTACGCCTTGGAGACGATTTCTCCAGTGAGTTTAAACTTCGGAGGAGTCAGGGCGGACACCTGGTGAACTGGTGATACTTACGCCTTGGAGATGATTTCCACAGGAAGTTTGGACTCCGAAGGGGCCAAAGTGGACACTCGGTGCAGCTAGTTATACTTACGCCTTGGAGACGATTTCCCCAGGAAGTTTTGACTTCGGAGGGGCCAGGATGGACACTCAGGGCACCTGGTGATACTGATGCCTTGAAGATGATTTCGTCAGGAAGTTAGGACTCTGGGAAGGGGGGGGGGGGGTCAGAGCGGACACCAGGTTCATCTGGTGATACTTACGCCTCGAAAATGATTTTCTCAGGAAGTTTTGATAACAGTGGGTTCACATCATCAAGTTTATGATTAGGATATCATCTTCAGAGTGTAGTTATTACCGGGCACACCAAGTATTCTCCCTGACTTCTACGGAGTTAATGTTACTTGAAAAAACATCTTTAAGTATCACCCGGTGCACCAGGTGTCCGCCCTGACCCCTCCGTAGTCCTAACTTCCTAGAAAAATCATCTCCAAGGCGTAAGAATCACCAGGTGCACCAGGTGTCCGCCCTGACCCCTCCGAAGTCCAAACTTCCTGGGGAAATAATCTCCAAGGCGTAATTAATACCAGTTGCACCAGGTGTCCACCCTGGCCCATTTGGAGTCAAAACTTCCCGAAGATATCGTCTCCAAGGCGTAATTATCACCCGGTGCATCAGGTGTCCACCCTGACCCCTCCGGAGTCCTGAGTTCCTGGGGAATTCATCTCCAAGGCGTCAGTATCACTAGGTGCACCAGGTGTTTGCCCTGACCCTCCGAAGTCAAAACTTCCTGGGGAAAATCATCTCCAAGGCGTAAGTATCACCGGGTGCACCAAGTGTCCGCCCTGACTCCTCCGGAGTCCAAACTCCCTGGTGATATCGTCTCCAAGGCGTAAGTATCACCAGGTGCACCGAGTGTCCACTTTGGCCCCTCCGGAGTCCAAACTTCCTGGGGAAATCATCTCCAAGGCGTAAGTATCACTAGGTGCACCAGGTGTCCGCCCTGGCTCCTCCGAAGCCCAAACTTCCTGAGGAAATCATCTCCAAGGCATAATTAATACCAGTCGCACCAGGTGTCCACCCTGGTCCCTTTGGTGTCTACACTTCCTTGAGAAATCATCTCCAAGGCGTAAGTATCACCAGGTGCACCAGGTGTCCACCCTGACCCTTCCAAAGTCCTAACTTCCTGGGGAAATCATTTCAAAGGCATAATTGATACCAATTGCACCAGGTGTCCACCCTGGCCCCTTTGGAGTCAAAACTTCCTGGGGAAGTCATCTCCACGGCGTAAGTATCACCAAGTGCACCAGGTGTCCGCCCTGACTCCTCCGAAGTCCAAACTCCCTGGGGAAATCGTCTCCAAGGCGTAAGTATCACTAGGTGCACCGAGTGTCCACCCTGGCCCCTCCGAAGTCCAAACTTCCTGGGGCAATCATCTCCAAGGCATAATTGATACCAGTTGCACCAGGTGTCCACCCTGGTCCTTTTGGTGTCTACACTTCCTTGGGAAATCATCTCCAAGGCGTGAGTATCACCAGGTGCACCGAGTGTCCACCCTGGCCCCTCCGGAGTCCAAACTCCCTGGGGAAATCATCTCCAAGGCGTAAGTTTCACCAGGTGCACCGAGTGTCCACTTTGGCCCCTCCGGTGTTCAAACTTCTTGGGGAAATCATCTCCAAGGCGTAAGTATCACCAGGTGCACCGGGTGTCCGCCCTGACTCCTCTGAAGTCCAAACTTCCTGGGGAAATCATCTTCAAGGCGTAATTAATACCAGTTGCACCAGGTGTCCACCCTGGTCCCTTTGCACACTGTTCTGAGAAAAGGTACCAACTCTCAAAAATGTGCGATTGCACATAGTTGATCGATGAGTTACCACTTTGATCGATTTTTCTTCCTTAGGTCGAGAAGAATCGAGATCCGTTTCCCCCGTGTATCAGATGAACGATTGTAGGGTAGTTCCAGAGGGTTTTAAGGGGCTGAAATGGTAAAAAACCGTAAATTCATGGTTTTACGATGATTTTCATGAATTCTTAGATGGAAAAAATTATTATTTGTTACTTTTTTTTTTTTTTTTAATTAATTGTTCTAGTGTAATTTTACATTATTTTCTAAAAACTACCCCTAAAAAGTGATTTTGTGGGTGGCAAAAGGGTTAATTTTATAACTAATCACTTGCAGTCATTAAAAATTTTTGAAAAATTAAGCCCCCTAAAACCCCGTGGAACTACCCTACAATCGTTAATCTGATACTCAGGGGAAACAGATCTCGATTATTCTCGACCTAAGGAAGAAAAATAGACCAAAGTGGTAACTCATCGATCAACTATGTGCTATCGCACATTTTTGAGAGTTGGTACCTTTTCTCAAAACAGTGTGCTTTGGTGTCTAAACTTCCTGGGGAAAATCATCTCCAAGGCGTCAGTTTCACCAGGTGCACCAGGTGTCCGCCCTGACCCCTCCGGAGTCCTTACTTCCTCTGAAATATTTTTTCACCCTTCTGTTATAAAAACTTCTTGTGCGTATGCAGGTTACAAGCATAACCTGCTGTGCGTCGACTAGACTTGACTTTTTTTTTTTTTTTTTTATTGAATTATGCTTATTCAGCGGAACAAATTTTAGCAGATACCATAACCTCCACTGAGGTGGGTGAAAACTCGGTCCTTAGTGTGATCTTATAACCTCTGTGTTTATCGCTGCTATAGGCTCTGAGTGCAGTGGAGTGAATCTGCGTCGCCTGACGTTGCAGTCTGCGCACCCTTTTTCAAACCAAATAGGGCAGTGTCCACGGCAGCAATCTGCAAATAGAACTCTTCTACCTAAAAATCTTGTTGTTAATTTTGTTATCATGGCGATGTTGATAATGAAAATGTATGGCATTCTTTACAATTTATATTAATGCGGCCGCGGAATATGTAGTCTTATAATTGTCCCTTATGTTCGGGCCTAGCTTTTTTTTTTTTTTTTTTTTTTTTCAACAATTTTATTAATCTAAGTTGTGCTTGGTACGAATTAGCATGAGGTATCACACAATCACTTTGTTTTTAATGAAAAAATCGGAGATTTCCACGCCCACAAAACTGGGAAGGAAGTTTGAAGCTAAGCACAAATTCCCCCCAGGATGGACTCCCAGGCGAAGGAGTCTCGCGATCGTAGCCCCCCTCCCAAAATCTCCCAAGGTGCACTTCCACAGTAGGTGCTTGACTGTTTGCGAGCCTCGGTTGCAGTCACACCAGCAGTCCTCGCTTATGGTCATCTTCCAAAGATGAAATTTGCTCCGGTTATGATTGGACCTGACCCTATTGATGATACCGATCTGTGGGTGACCCAAGTTCATGCCCACAAACCAAGGAGTTAACTGAAAGGAATCAAAGCAATCGATGTATGCTCGACCCTTAGCCTGCCGTCCGTAGTTCACACAGTAGGAGAAAGCTTCCTTTCTCATAACCGACCTAAGCTTCTCCCCGAAATCAGTGTGCCATACCCCCTGGTTGGAAACAGGAAGATTTAAGGCCGTCCTGGCCGCCAGGTCGGCCCTTTCGTTGCCACGCAGTCCCTGGTGAGAGGATATCCAGTGAACAAGAATCTTCATCCCGAGCTCTGATGCGCACAAGAATATGACCTGTCTGACCAGGGCCACGTAGGGGTGGAGTCGTGAATCCAGCCCCTGCCTCTGCATCGCCTGGAGAACCGATAGAGAATCGGAGAAGATGTGGATAGTCTGAGGCCAAAGAGGGGAGGGCGTGATCATGTGTAGCAGAGCCTGGAGCAAAGCGAAGCTTTCACAGCTGAAGATGGAGGAGTCAGGGTCTAGGCCGAAAGATAAGGAGGTGTCAGAGGATTCTATGAAAACTCCTGCTCCGCATCTGCGAGTCTTAGGATCTTTCGATCCATCGGTGAAGACAAGCTGAGTCGTGGGGTTTCTAACTTCGTCCAAGAAATGTTGAAAACAGGCAGGTTTGTCTTCCGCCCCTTGGATACACCTTCCTAGCTCCACGTCTACATAGTCAGAGTAAAGGGCGAAAAAAGGGATGGAATAGGTTGCCAAAGTCTTGGACCTGAGGGATCTGGCAATTTGCTCTCTAGATTGGTGCCAGCCTGTGTATAGGCTACCAAATTTCCTCAACCTAGTGATGGTGGCCCAGTTGGGCTTGTCTAAAAATTCCTTTATGTACTGGAATTTGGGTAAAATTCCGTTGGACGAACAGGAGGACCATCTAAAGATCAGTCTGGAGGAGATGTGTCTCGAGGGTTGGAATACCCGCCAGATGATGCAAGGCGTTGATCGGTGTAGTCGATAGACATCCTAGGGTTTTACGTAGGGCAGAATTTTGGAGAACCTGTTGTTTGTGTCTCACTTCCGAGTTTGCCGAGCAGTACAAGAAGCTGCCCCAGTCCATTTTGGGCCTGACCAACGATTTATGAATCAAAAGTAGTGTCTGAGGGTGAGAACCCCAGGTGAATTTGGCCACCGAGTTGAGCATCGCTACACCTGCTCGTACCTTAGGAAGGATGTGATGGACGTGTGGTTCCCAATTCAAGCACTGGTCCCATATGACTCCCAGATATTTGATCCGGTCGACGTTTCCGATCGGCCCAGAATTTGTTTCCATGGTGAGGTAACCTGGAGGGTATCTGACTTTGCTAAAGTTAATCAGCTTGGATTTTTGTGCGGAGATGGTGAGGAATAGCGACGAGAGCCATTCCTTGATGGTGTTGTAAGCTACCGCGAGGGTGGCCAAGTTTTCGAGGGTCAAGTTTCCAACGCAGAATATGTTGATGTTGTCGGCGAAGCATAACGCCCTGACCCCGTGAAGGTGTCTGAGAATATAGCAGATGTAAATGTTAAAGAGAAGGGGGCTCAAGCAGGATTCCTGTGGTAAACCTTTGTTGGTGGTGCCCTCCGCGAAGACCTCTCCGTTAACCATGCCCACCAAGTGGCGTTTGTTTATGATATTCTCCACGAAGACCAAAATTGAGTGAGGCGCTCCTATCTCCTGCAGAATCTCCAGTAGTTTGTAGAGGTGTACATTGTCATATGCTGCCTCGAGGTCCAACGCAAGCAACGTCAAGTTCTTCTCCTTGCCAATTGCAATCTTGATGTCAGTGTGCAGGCTGGCCAAGCAGTCTTGGCAGGATTTACCTCTCCTAAAGCCATAGAAGAATGGTGGGAGTATATGGGATGATTCCATCCACCATTGCATTCTGTCACTGATTAATCTCTCCATCACCTTCAGGAGAGTGCAGGATAGAGCTATTGGCCTAAGTTTCTCGGACCCTGGCTTAGGGATGAAAACTACCTTGTAGTGGCGCCATTGGTCTGGGATTTTCCCCTCTTGAAGAACGAGATTGTAGAAATTTGCCAGCCACTCGTAGCAAGAGTAGGGCAGATGTTGCAAAATCCTATAAGACAAGTCGTCCGGTCCAGGAGAAGAGTTCTGTCTGGCTTTCTTGATGGCGGCGGCGACCTCATCTACGAGGAACGGTCTGTCGAAAACCTCTAGTTGAGGACCTGCGGTCTTGCGTAAATGGCCATTCCCCATAGTCGTAGCTGCCTGTGATCCTTTCGAACGTTGTATGGAGGTTTGGGTTATTTTTTGACAGTTTGGATTTTGGTGAGTCCGAAGGGGGATTGTAAAACCTATCCTTGTATTTTTGAAAAATCTAAAGTTTTTTTCCATAGGGCCGGAGGGGCTTAAAGTACCAACTTTCTCCCTGAAGGAACCTCTCTTGACCTTCCTAAAGAAATTTGCAGTCAGTCGACACTGTTTGTCGTAGGCTGTCGACATTTCTGAACAAAGATTGGCTTTAAAGGCTTTGCCCACCTGTGTTCTGGCTACCAGTGCTTCCGTACACTCCGGTGTCCACCACATGCACGTAGGGGGTTTCCTTCTGGGTCTAGCAGTCACCTCAGCTGGATCCAAGATTTTCCCTCCCGCCTGGGTAATACTGGATTCTATCCCTTGCACAAAATCAGCGTACTGATGCAAGTATTCGGCCGCCGTGAGAGGGGAAGCATTTGTCCTCCAAGCTTTCATTAGCACAGTAAAATGGTCCCACCTGACTTTGGTGGTGTGTATCCTGGACTTGCAGAATGACGTAGAGTGGGGGAACCTTGAGAGACGGATGAAAACCGGGTAATGGTCACTGGCGTAGTCCTCTTCGGACACTTCCCAAGATAGATCTGAGGAGAATTGTTTCGAGGTGATGGTTACGTCCGGGCAACTTATTTTGTCGAACCTCCTGGTCGGAGCACCAGTGTTTACAATATGGAGAGCTGGAGTAGTATCCAGTGCGGATAGCAAGTGTCTGCCATTGGCATTTGTGATTTCGCTCCCCCAGTCTGGATGCTGTGTGTTCAGATCTCCGGAAAGAATTACATTTGGAAGATGCGCGCATGTCTCCAGAAAGGATGAATAGCTTTGAGCGGAGATGATGTTGTCCGGAGGATTGTAAGCAAAAATGCAAGTGATAGGTTTATCACTGGATACTATCTGGAAGGATAAAACCTCCATGCCCCTAGGTATGTTCCGAAGTTCTAAGCTGACAAATTCGACCGTCGATTCGATATAGACGATGAGGCCCCCTCCTTGGCCTGAAGGGCGGTCTTTACGCAAGTGTGTATATCCAGGCAAGGGGGGCGTAACCACGCAATCTGTCAATTTTGTCTCGGATATTGCCACCACGTCGAATTCTTTCGATGCGGCCAACCTGCATAAGTCCTCATGCTTGCCTCTGACTCCGCGGGCGTTCCAGACCATGAAAGAGTAGTCCCTGGACATGTCGAGTGACTACAATGCGGGTCTCAAAGGGAATGAAAAATAAACCAAGTGAAAACGAAGGATAATGGCAACAAAATCCAGTGGTAGGAATTGGGTTGCAAAGCAGCGAAAAGTTTGCGTAGCCCTGCGAGGTGTATGTTCTGTTCGGAGGGCTCAGAGAGCTTCCTCCAACAGTAAGTCACCGCGAAGCGCGAGACCTCTGGAAAAAGCTACCGCAGTAGCAGTGCCAAATGGGCTCGGGCTAGGGCTGTGTGTTATACCGCTGTGTTGGTGTCAAGCAAGAATTAGAATAAACAGGTGAAAGCGCGGTAGCGCAAATAAACTCAAATTGATTATCGGAATTAGAACTAGGGTACCTAAAAGTATAAACGATATTTAAGGTGATGATGCAAATCACCACGAAAATTAACAAGAGGAAAAGAAGAAAAGAAAAAATAAAAAAATTAAACGATGAGTGGCTAGTAGGCTAGCAATTGGGGTGATAAGAGGCTAAACTAGCAAAAGGCCCAACCTGACTAGAAAGTTGAAAGTAAATGAAAAAGGATGGAACAAATAGAAGTAGTAAATGTTTGAAGTGATGATAAAGTGGAAATGAAAGTTAAAAGAAAGGGTTTTTGGAGAATTAAGGGTGAGTAAACTGTAAATTAGGGGTGAGTAAGGGCAAGGAAAAGGGGAGAAGGAAAATAAAAACTTAAAAGAAGTTGAATTAGTATGGGCCAAATCTGGATAGAGGCCAAAAATTAAACTGAAAGAACTGTGAAAGATTGAGTAAGGAAAGTGGGCAGAAAGAGAATGAAACAGATGGAAGTAAAAAATGTTTGGGGTGATGATACGAGAAATAATGAAAACTGACAAGTGGGAATTTTTTTTTTTTTTTTTTGGGATGAATGACTAGGAAGCTAGCGTTTTTGGTTAATAAGAGGCTAAATCGATGAAAGCCAAAACTGACTAGAAAGACTAACAATTAAGCGTGAAAAATACTGTAAGAAATATTAAGTAAGGGAGGATTCTTTACTCTAAATAAAGGAGTTGTAGATGAAATGAAAAACGATGATACCTGGTAGGAAAATTGTGAAGCTGCAAACTACGAATATCGGACCAAGTAAAAAACTGCGAAATTTAAAGAGAATCTGATATGGTATTGAAAGAGTGGAAAAGGAAAAGAAAAAAAAAACGATGTAAATAGCGGTAACGGATAACGAAAGTGCTAAGTGTTAGTGTTTCTTCTTTTTGTCAAAACCGGTCGCTCTATGCATAGGTTTGGCGACGCTTTTGCCCTCCAAGTTGACCTTCCTACTGCTACCGCTCTCAGCTGACGAGTTTAATGAGGTGTCTTTGGTGCTCACCTCAGGTGCTCGCTCAGGACTTCGGGTTACAAGCGTTGGAATTATTTGCTGCGACTGCTACCACCTCGGTGCCCATGAACTCCTGTACTTCTGCGACCAAAAGCTGGGAGTGGTCGAAGTTTGGGTTGCTGCCCATGGTCTGAGGAGATAATGGGGTAAATGATCCCGGATCCAATTCTCGGTCATCATCCGATAACCATGATTGATTATTCCAATCTAACTGTTGGCCTTTCGATGTGGTGTAACCCTCGCTAACCTTTGCCAGGGGTATTTTAGACTTCGGGCTCTGACTGGGATTCTCAGATGTTGTACCGAGGTATGTCGTGTCGACCACCTGGTTTTCAGTTGCTTGAGCGTTTTCGGCGTGTGTAGGAGGACCGACTGTCTGGCTTGAGTCTCCGAAGATGGTGCTTCTCGGGTAGAACGGATTGGCGAGATTTTCTCCTTCCTGTGCAGGACCATGAATGCTGGCGTATCTCTGTTGCACCTTGTATATGGCCTCTGCCTGACTCACTCTAAGGGTAGCCTTGACTGCGTTGACTTCCCTGTGGAATATGAAATGGACGCAGTCCCTGTAGGAGGCCTCATGCGGGCCTAGACAGTTACAACATTGGGTTGTTTCACTCTCACAGACCCTGGTGTTGTGTGGTCCACCACAGCTACAACATCTGGGGCTACCCCGACATGCTGAGGAACCGTGACCGAATCTTTGGCAGTTGTAGCTTCTGGTGACAGGAGGAACGAAATCCCGGCACGGAAAAAAGATTGAACCAATTGTGATGAAGTCCAGCCTGTTGCCCTTGAAGAAGACTTTTACTGCACCAATCTGCTGGAAAGTTATTTGCCCATGCTCATGATTGATAGCTCTGACTATCCTCTCGAATCTGCTTACCGCTGGCTTAAATGGATCATCCAAATACCTAAGTAAGTCTTCACAACTGAGAGAAGTAGGGACGTCAAAAATCAGTCCCACACCGTGGACATTAGCGTCGGGCATAAAAGCTGCCCAGTTGCTGTCGACCAATTTGATACCTTGGTCGCAGAAGAGATGAGCATCCTCAATGGACCTAAAGGAGATCAGAAACTTCTTTATGCCACAGGGATTGACTCCAGTGATTGTTGTGCCTGAGTCAATTATTTTCTTTGCAATCTCCAACTGGTGGTAGTTTCCCAGATTATGGTCCGGCCTGTGATCGTATATGACCACAACATAAGGAGGTAGAGCGTCCTGCATGTACCTGTTTTTTGCTTGAGTCTGGAACTTCTCAAGGCTAACATCTTCCCATGTGATATTCTCCCCATCCCTACGGCCCTTGGGCCGACTAACGCTATCCACTCCCCCTAGGCTAGACATCTTCCCTAATCTATAAAAGCGAGGACTGCAGGAGCAACAGCACCGAAGGCCCAATAAGAGCACCTGTGAACAGAAAAAGCAAAAGGCAGTGAGCGAGAAAAAGCAGTTGCCCCAACCCCAAAAGCAATCTAAGAGTCACCACGGGGGAGCTACCCCGAAAGATCCAGGAGTATAAACCACAGACCAGCAATCACCAAGGAGCGCAAGCCACCAAAAGGCAGATGATGCCCATGTACTTCAATCCTCCTGTCCGGTCTTAGCCCCAAGAGTTTACCTATAAATACAAAATTTGTTAGTCAAGTGTCACTAGAGAGAAATTATTATTTGTGTTTTTGTTTCAAATGCAAAATCACAAAAAAGCAACATCAAGCCATACAGATACTAATGTTCTCTCTTTACAAAATCATAACCCCCAGAGTAATATAGCAAAACCAGAAGCTTGGCAAGTGCGTTAATCAAAATGATGGTAATTCGCATATAAACAGCTCGCTTAAAATTTACAAAATTCAATCAAGCAGCATGCCAAAATATAAAGTGGTATTATGATTTTAAAGTGATAGTTACGCAAAAATTCACAAATTCACAATCCTAGAAATAGAAACAATAACAAAGAAAAGGAAAAAGCTTACTAAATGTATAGTCAAGATAAATTATTCTACAAGTAAATAGCTCGCTCGAATTCCACGAAATTTATTCAGGCAGCATGATAATACAATCGCATGTAAACAAATATGACCTTGATACTAAGGTCACCGAGCGAACTATCGATGGCGAGAAGCCCACCAAATGACAGGTCAAGCGCAAAGATTTCTAAAGCTACGTTATGCACAAGCGTGAAAAAACAGAGTGAAGATAAGTGCATGCCTGTCAGAAGTGACTAGGCTTATCTATGTACAGTGAAAGAGGTCTCGCGCGCTAGAATACCATACCTGTTGATTTGATCCGTAGCTGGAATGTGGTGCGTTGATGCGTTGATTTTGCTGGCTGTCTTTGTTCAAGCTTCCTTCACTGCTTGTTACTTTTTGGAATTTTCGAGAAGCGCCAATAGTTGAGGGCAGATTGCAAAAATGGTGTAGCCGGAGGCTCTAATGCGCTTTTGCTGTAGCCGGTGTCCTCCGTATAACCTCAACTAAACGAACACTCGATGATTTTCAGAGGCGGGAATAAGGAAGCTGCTAAAGCTCGCCGATGAGTCCTCTAAGTAACCTCCACTTGACAAGCGCTCAGTGGTTTCCACAATCCAAAAGATATTCAAAAGTACAAGAGAAAATACTCAAAACTAAAGCTAATATTCAGAGCGTCACGCTCGCGAGTCGCGATGTTTCCTAACCGACGGTTCGTACTAGAATCCGACTAGACTTGACTCGACTCGACTCGAGTTACTCGATATTGGATTCGCGACTCGACTTTACAACCATGGTCATAGAGCGCGCGTCGATCTAAATTCTGCCGACCACCGAGAATGGTGAGACGGCGCGAACTTTTGAATTTAAAAGAAAAATTTTTTTTCTTCGTATTTTTTTTCAAATTCCGTTCAACAAATTTTAATATTTATAGAATTTTAAAAAATTAAATTTTTTTTCTGTTCAAAAAAGAAAAAAAATGAAACCATACTAGGAAATAAGTTATTTTAAAAATATAATTCGTAAATTAGTTATTAATTTTTTATTTCATTTAAAACTTTTAAATTAATAATGACAAATTTTTCTTGGAGTTTAAAATTATTCAATTTTTCTGTTACTAAAATACATGATATTGTTAATAATTTTTTCTTATAAATGATGTCATCATCAAAATAAATTTATTAGGACTTGTTATAGATTTTTTGGTTTTATTTTGATAATGTCATAAACTTATTAGGACTTGTTATAGATTTTTTGGTTTTTTAATCACGATCAACAAAATTTTAGTTTTAGTTTCTTTACAAAAAATTTCACCTTCCATATTCTTCTATCGGTCTGAGTAGAAGTGCTCAGGAGAAAAGTACAAAGGTGAGTGAAAAATTAAATTATTTTTTATTTTTGTCATTTTTAATAACATCAAATAATTTTATTGAATTTTCCTTACAAAAGTCTAAAAGTTTATTTGGTTCTTATGCTTAACTATAAATAATGCTATTTCATTTAAACAACGTCAGTAGTATTTACTTTCGGAACCGTCTGAAAAACGTTTCACATCTTTTTTAACTTTTGACAAAAATTGAGAAACAGTGTTTTATTTATGATTGAAATATTTGAATTATTGCAAGAAATTAGAAAACAATTAGAAAATAAGTTCAGTACATTTCTCGTTAGTCACATTAATTTGAAGAAATGTTTTTTAAATAAATAAAGAAAACTATTATTAATTTGACATATAAATGAATATTAAAGTATACACTTTTGTACTTACACACTTTTCATATACTACGCATAAGGTGCGTACAGAATTTAAAAAAAAATATGCGCACTACAATATTCAAACTATTGTTTTGATCAACGAGGTGCGACTTTTTACATAAGCTTCGATTGTTTTCTATTAAAATTTTTTCGTAAAGCTACATCAAATAAAAGTAATTTAATATTTATCTATTTTTAATAAAATTAAATTTATTGTTGTCAGTATTTCGTACTATTATAGTAAATAAAACCAAATAAAATTCTAAACTACAAACTCACCTTGCGTATTTTGGAAACTTAAATTATCCGTATCGATAAACAAAAAGTGTAAATTTAATAATTGATCGTAGCTTACTAATTTGTATGCAAAATGAGTTTTTAAATATTTTAGCCATTTATTGGTAATTTTAAAACTGCAGTTTTTCCAAAAGGTGAGTTTGTAGTTTAGAATTTTATTAGGTTTTATTTACTATACTAGTACGAAATACTGACAACAATAAATTTAGTTTTATTAAAAATAGATAAATATTAAATTACTTTTATTTGATGTAGCTTTACGAAAAAATTTTAATAGAAAACAATCGAAGCTTATGTAAAAAGTCGCACCTCGTTGATCAAAACAATAGTTTGAATATTGTAGTGCGCATATTTTTTTTTAAATTCTGTACGCACCTTATGCGTAGTATATGAAAAGTGTGTAAGTACAAAAGTGTATACTTTAATATTCATTTATATGTCAAACTAATAATAGTTTTCTTTATTTATTTACAAAACATTTCTACAAATTAATTTGACGAACGAGAAATGTACTGATCTTATTTTCTAATTGTTTTCTAATTTCTTGCAATCATTCAAAAATTTTAATCATAAATAAAAGACTGTTTCTCAATTTTTGTCAAAAGATAAAAAAGATGTGAAACGTTGTTCAGACGGTTCCAAAAGTAAATAGTAATGACGTTGTTTAAATGAAATAGCATTATTTATAGTTAAACATAAGAACCAAATCAACTTTTAGACTCTTGTAAGGAAAATTCAATAAAATTATTTGATGTTATTAAAAATGAAAAAAACAACTTAATTTTTCACTTACCTTTGTACTTTTCTCCTGAGCACTTCTTCTCAGCCCGATAGAAGAATATGAAAGGTGAAATATTTGGTAAAGAAACTAAAACTAAGATTTTGTTGATGGTGATTAAAAAACCAAAAAATTTATAACAAGTCCTAATAAATTTATTTTGATGATGACATCATTTATAAGAAAAAATTATTTACAATATCATGTATTTTAGTAGCAGAAAAATTGGATGATTTTAAACTCCAAGAAAAACTTGTCATTATTAATTTAAAAGTTTTAAATGAAATAAAAAATTAATAACTAATTTACGAATTATATTTTAAAAGTAACTTATTTCCTAGTATGGTTTTATTTTTTTTCTTTTTTGAACAGAAGAAAAATTTAATTTTTTAAAATTTTATAAATATTAAAATTTGTTGAACGTAATTTGAAAAAAAATACGAAGAAAAAAATTCAAAAGTTCGCGCCCCTCACCATGCTCGGGCCTCGAAGCCACCAAGTCGGCGGTCGTCAGAATTTAGATCGACGCGCGCTCTATAGTCTATGACACTAGCATGCTGCCCCAGCGGTGTTAAGGTGGTTTTCTACCAAATGCATGACAATAGAGAATCAGCTCAAATTTTCTGGAGGTGTTTATTAGATATTAATAAACATTTCTACGAAGTCTGATCAAAATTGACCATATAGTTTGAAAGTTACAGCAAGTTAAAGATTGAATTTTTTTCATTACGCGTATGGCCGCTACGCTGAAAAAGTGTACTAAATTATTAATATTTATCTTCTTACAATAGAGATCCTTTAGAAAAACCACATACATATAGTTTCACTATCAAAGAATTCATTTCTTCAAACTGCAAAAAATTGACCTTTTACAAATTTTACAGTAATTTTACAAAAATAATTTTCACGTAAATAACCTCCAAAACTGCGGTATTCAAAGGTGAGGTTAAAAGTTTAAAAAAATGTTTTGTTGTGATTGTCAATGTTTTTTTGGTAGAAAATAATTTCAGAAGCCATAAAAAGTTAAAAAATAAATTTTAATAACCAATTGTTAGTAATTTGGTAAAATAATTTTTTTTTAGTCTTGAACTTGACTAGCTCTGGTAGAAAACCACCTTAAAGTGAGCGAAATCCAAAATTTACCATTCGGCGACTTTCTACAAAAAGGATACAATTCGTGTTGGGGTAGCCCGTTTCGTAGCAGACGGTCGACGGTATGCTAACCTGAATGAGAGATGGACAATTTTTCAAAATAAACTCAGTTGATGATGAGAGCTTGAATTTTTTAAAGTCTTTGTCTAAAAATTCTTTTATAAAACTTCTACGCTTTTGAAACAAATAAATAAAAAAAAGAAATTTTTGTGAAAAAAAAAGTATAGTAAAGTTGGAAGAAAAGATGTTTTTGATAGAAAAAATTTTTTTATTGTAGTAAATTGTCAAAGTGAAAAAAAAACCATTAATATTTGCAATAAATTAAAACAATTTTTAATCTAACTTTAATAATTGTGTAAGTGCTAATGTTCATCCCCATAACGCCGAGCTCACGATCTTTTTTTTTATGAATAAATGAACCAATACCTAATCCCTCAAGCTGCTACAGCCCCATAACGGCAAGCTCGTGAGTTTCTTCTGAATAAATGAACCAATTCCCAATCCCCAAGCTGCTACAACCCAATAACGCCGAGCTCGGGGTTTTTTTATGAATATTTACATACAAAATCCCCCAAACTGATACAACCCTAGAACGCCGAGCTTGTAAGTTCTTTTTACGAATAAATAAATACCAAAACCCTGAAGCTGCTACAACCCCATAACGCCGAGCTCGAGATTTTTTTTCATGAATAAATGAACCAATACCTAATCCCTAAAGCTGCTACAACCCCATGACGCCGATCTCGCGAGTTTTTCATGAATAAATGAACCAATTCAAAATCCCCCAAGCCACTACAACCCCATAACGCCGAGCTCACGAGTTTTTTATGAATATTTACATACAAAATCCCCCAAGCTGCTACAACCCTAGAACGCCGAGCTTGTAAGTTCTTTTAACGAATAAATAAATACAAAACCCTCAAGCTGCTGCAACCCCATAACGCCGAGCTCGGGATTTTTTTTCATGAATAAATGAACCAATACCTAATCCCTCAAGCTGCTACAACCCCATAACGGCGAGCTCGTGAGTTTTTTATGAATATATGAACCAATTCAAAATCCCCCAAGCCGCTACAACCCCATAACGCCAAACTCACGAGTTTTTTATGAATATTTACATACAAAATCCCCCAAGCTGCTACAACCCTAGAACACCGAGCTAGTAAGTTCTTTTTACGAATAAATAAATACAAGAACCCTAAAGCTGCTACAACCCCATGACGCTGATCTCGCGAGTTTTTCATGAATAAATGAACGAATATAAAATCCCTCAAGCTGCTACAAACCCATAACGCCGAGCTCACGAGTTTTTGAAGAATATTTACATACAAAATCCCCCAAGCTGCTACAACCCTAGAACGCCAAAATTGTAAGTTCTTTTTACGAATAAATAAATACCAAACGGAGGCTCGAATGTGATACCCAGTTTCAAAAATTCGGAGCTTTTTTTACTTCAAGTTTGGGGAGCCGATCGTAGAATAACTATCCTCATTGAATGCTTAACTTTCGATTTGTTCGCCGATTTTGATGAAATTTTTAAAGGAATCGGTGAAATAATTAAAAAGAAAAAAAGTTTTTCTAACCTAATACGGTAAAGTTTGTTTGAATTCGAATTTTTTGTTCGGAACTTGAAAAAATGTTTATAATGATAAATTTCAAAGATTTTAAAGTGCCTGCACGTTTAGTAGTTATTTAAAAAAGATGAAAAAGTTATTTTTAATTTTTGATTGCTAAATAATACAAAAAAATGGTAAAAATTTTACTATAACCGGTCGAATTATCATGAAAAAGTTATTTTTTTCATTGTTTTTTTAAATAAAATTGTAATTTTGGAAATTTTTATTCATTTTCTCGTATAGGACCAAAATATTCAATCGATCTCAAAATTGAAATTGAAAATATTTGAGTACTTGACATTTACAAGTAGTTGCTTATTTTCGAAGTTTAATTATTTTCTCCGATATTGTAATATTATCGAATTTAATATTATTAAGTTTTTTTCTTCGATAGAGAAGCGAGTGTAGTTAATACAATAAAATCAGTACTTGGAACACTTCATTTAAGTTGTGTAAATCGTTTTTTATGCAATAAGTAATTTAGGATTTTTGCAAAGTACTTAACATTTCAGAAACTATTTGTTTCATAAAATTATGAGGCCTTTAATATACATGTATTTTCGTACTTTTGACGAGAATATTTCAGTGGTGTAGCAATCAAACTCAAAACAATGTTCATTTTGTAGTTACATAAATTGAAAGTAATACCACTAATATTCTTTCAATGAAGTTTATAATATACTTAGCTCAGATTTTTGTTCTTATTTTGTCTTTGATTACTACAACGATAAAAAAAGATTATTAAAGTTTTGGAAATACTGTAAACTGAAAAAGAAGTTTTTCTTCATTAGATAGTTTTAATTTTTCTAAATTACAAAGTATTTTATTTAGAAAATCTATGTGCAAATTAAATGACTTATAAGGAACTTATGTGGGATGATCAAATCATTCTATTTCATAAACTTAAATATAGTATAAGTATTCAAAAAGTTACAGGAAGTTTATAATGTATTTTTTATAAATTTGTTGTAATTACTTATGAGTTTAAAATTTTAGACTTGAAACTCGTACCGAAAAGTGTCTGATTCTTGAAACTCGTATCTTAGAGTCATGAGTCTGAAAGTTTATTCTCAAAATTTTAAATGAAACATTTTCTTTCATTTCAATAAAGTTAAATTATTGAATTTTTTGTTTCAAACTTTTTTGAAACGACTTGGGCTCTATATTTTTAAACCCCGATTCGTTCAAATGTCTGAGCCAGAGTTTTAAGACTTAATATTTGGACTAATAAAGTTACAGAATTGCGACTTTATAGATTTAAAAGTCTTTACAATAATTACTATTAAATGAATAAAATATTTTCTATAGTGTAGTGATCAGGGATCTAATACGAAATTAACATAAAATGATTGATATTTATTCAATTATTTTTATACATTATTCATTTTACCATTTATAAAAATCAGGGTGTCTACTGATCCTGGAAATCCTGGAAATTTCCTGGAATTATTTTTTTGTCCTTGAGATCCTTGAAAAAGAGTAATTTTTGATACTTTTTCAGGATTTTCTTTGTAATCCTTGAAATATAACAATTTGAGTCGAAAACTTTTGATGAAGCAATCAAAAAGGGTTTAACAAAAATTTACGACCAAAAATCTACGGAAAAATTGATCATCAAAATAAGGAATTAACAAAAAAATATTAAAAATTCTTCTCTCTTAATCGAAACTTTAATAATATGATTTTTTCGTAGTTTTTCTCGTCGGAAATTTTTTCAGATTAACTGTCAAAACTTTCAATCAGATATTTTTAAGATTGAAAAATAACTGAATTTGTTCGAAAAGCTTATGAGATAATTAACTAATCATCTCCTGACCTTGGAGCCCAGGTTTTTGGGTTTCAAGATTTAGGGTAGTATTTTATTTATTGAACTTGACACCCGGAGATAGGGAGCTTGAATCTTGGGAATAACTATTAAACTATTTAAGAATCCTAGTGCTTGTTGCTTACTGCTAAAAGCTTCAAATATTACTAATTAATAAACGGTGCATCCAGGGTTCTAGGGGTTCAAGGCTTAGAGGAAAATGAAGAGAAGAATATCTGATCTATCAAACTTTACGCTCAAAGTTTTTAAAGAATAAGGTTTTGGGGATTCAACAGAAAGGATCATCTATACAAAAACGAGTTGAGTCTACTGGACATTTTATTTTGTGAAGAATTAAAATGTATTCTTGGGGAAATTCTTGAAAAACTTTTTTTTTATCCTGGAAATTCTGGAAAAATCCTTAAATTTTTTTCTTTTTTATAGTAGACACCTTGAGAATTAAACAGAGTTATAATAAATAAGGCTAAAATTTTACAAATTAAAAATTAATTTCTTATGTTATTTCTTATGTATTAACTAAATTAGCTTATGTTTTATTTACAATATATTACATATAATATAAGAAGGCTAAATTATTTTTTCTACTTAAAGTGAGTCATTTCAAACAAGAATCAGCAATAAAAAAAATTGCACCACAATAGTTGGCTTAGGGAGGATTTTTTAAAAAGTGCGAGATATCCACCTCCGTCAAAGGAGCAGTTTTCCGAGGTGTAAGGCTCTGCAATTATTAGGCTGGTAAATATTGTTTATTAAGCGTTAGCTTAGAATCTAATTTTTCATAATTTTTCAGATAATTGTTAAATAAAAATGATTTTTAGGATCATGTTCAAGAATTATGAGATTATCCTTGAAATAATCATACGGAGCAAGTTTTAGGATAATAAATAATCCCTTTATAAAAGAGAGCTATCGCCATCTTGCGTAAGATTTTTATTCGTGAGCTGATTGGTGAACAAGTTTTTAAAATATTCGAAAAGTGCATTTTGAGGTTACTCTTATTGTTTTTTCCTATGCGCGCTTGAAGCGCGCTCAGAAGAGCTAGTAATAATAAATGGGTCATTCCAAATGACATCACCCAGACCACTAAGGTTAACTTCTCGGATCATCTTGAAACTATTTTTTTCGTAATCTACAGTTAATTTTGAGCGGAAATCTAACATTTTAAATTAGTTTTTACCACTTTTTTATCACTTTCAGGCTGGCTAAAGAATTTTTTTTTTTTTTTTTTTTTCAAATTAAAATTTTTTTTTTTCTGCTGAAAATCGAAATGATTCAAGCTCCCTATCCTTGGGTGTCAAGTTCAATAAATAAAATATTACCCTAAATCTTAAAACCCAAAAACCTGGGCTCCAAGGTCAGGAGATGATTAGTTAATTATCTCATAAGCTTTTCGACCCGTTTATTATTATTATTTACTATCCAAAAACTTGCTCCTTATGATTATTTCAAGGATAATCTCATATAACAAACATCTTTTTACCAGCCTAATAATTGCAGAGCCTTACACCTCGGAAAACTGCTCCTTTGACGGAGGTGGATATCTCGCACTTTTTAAAAAATCCTCCCTAAGCCAACTATTGTGGTGCAATTTTTTTTATTGCTGATTCTTGTTTGAAATGACTCACTTTAAGTAGAAAAAATAATTTAGCCTTCTTATATTATATGTAATATATTGTAAATAAAACATAAGCTAATTTAGTTAATACATAAGAAATAACATAAGAAATTAATTTTTAATTTGTAAAATTTTAGCCTTATTTATTATAACTCTGTTTAATTCTCAAGGTGTCTACTATAAAAAAGAAAAAAATTTAAGGATTTTTCCAGAATTTCCAGGATAAAAAAAAAGTTTTTCAAGAATTTCCCCAAGAATACATTTTAATTCTTCACAAAATAAAATGTCCAGTAGACTCAACTCGTTTTTGTATAGATGATCCTTTCTGTTGAATCCCCAAAACCTTATTCTTTAAAAACTTTGAGCGTAAAGTTTGATAGATCAGATATTCTTCTCTTCATTTTCCTCTAAGCCTTGAACCCCTAGAACCCTGGATGCACCGTTTATTAATTAGTAATATTTGAAGCTTTTAGCAGTAAGCAACAAGCACTAGGATTCTTAAATAGTTTAATAGTTATTCCCAAGATTCAAGCTCCCTATCTCCGGGTGTCAAGTTCAATAAATAAAATACTACCCTAAATCTTGAAACCCAAAAACCTGGGCTCCAAGGTCAGGAGATGATTAGTTAATTATCTCATAAGCTTTTCGAACAAATTCAGTTATTTTTCAATCTTAAAAATATCTGATTGAAAGTTTTGACAGTTAATCTGAAAAAATTTCCGACGAGAAAAACTACGAAAAAATCATATTATTAAAGTTTCGATTAAGAGAGAAGAATTTTTAATATTTTTTTGTTAATTCCTTATTTTGATGATCAATTTTTCCGTAGATTTTTGGTCGTAAATTTTTGTTAAACCCTTTTTGATTGCTTCATCAAAAGTTTTCGACTCAAATTGTTATATTTCAAGGATTACAAAGAAAATCCTGAAAAAGTATCAAAAATTACTCTTTTTCAAGGATCTCAAGGACAAAAAAATAATTCCAGGAAATTTCCAGGATTTCCAGGATCAGTAGACACCCTGATTTTTATAAATGGTAAAATGAATAATGTATAAAAATAATTGAATAAATATCAATCATTTTGTGTTAATTTTGTATTAGATCCCTGATCACTACACTATAAAAAATATTTTATTTATTTAATAGTAATTATTGTAAAGACTTTTAAATCTTTAAAGTCGCGATTCTATAACTTTATTAGTCCAAATGTTAAGTCTTAAAACTCTGGCTCAGACATTTGAACGAATCGGGGTTTAAAAATATAGAGCCCAAGTCGTTTCAAAAAAGTTTGAAAAAAAAAAATTTAATAATTTAACTTTATTGAAATGAAAGAAAATGTTTCATTTAAAATTTTGAGAATAAACTTTCAGACTCATGACTCTAAGATACGAGTTTTAAGAATCAGACACTTTTCGGTACGAGTTTCAATTAAGTCTCAAATTTTGAACTCATAAGTAATTACAACAAATTTATAAAAAATACATTATAAACTTCCTGTAACTTTTTGAATACTTATACTATAATTAAGTTTATGAAATAGAATGATTTGATCATCCCACATAAGTTCCTTATAAATCATTTAATTTGCACATAGATTTTCTAAATAAAATACTTTGTAATTTAGAAAAATTAAAACTATCTAATGAAGAAAAACTTCTTTTTCAGTTTACAGTATTTCCAAAACTTTAATAATCTTTTTTTATCGTTGTAGTAATCAAAGACAAAATAAGAACAAAAATCTGAGCTAAGTATATTATAAACTTCATTGAAAGAATATTAGTGGTATTACTTTCAAATGATGTAACTACAAAATAAACATTATTTTGAGTTTGATTGCTACACAACTGAAATATTCTCGTCAAAAGTACGAAAGTACACGTATATTAAAAGCCTCATAATTTTATGAAACAAATAATTTCTGAAATGTTAAGTACTTTGCAAAAATCCTAAATTACTTATTGCATAAAAAACGATTTACAAAACTTAAATAAAGTGTTCCAAGTACTGATTTTATTGTATTAAGGGGCAGCGAAAGTAGATAATTTTTTATTCTTTTTTTATTATTTTTTTCCATAACTAATTTATCAAAGTAAAAAAAAATAAAAATAAAATCGGTACCAGCAAAGTTTCTTGCACTTGATCAACATAATATGAATCATTCTGCAAAATTTTGAAATCGAAGTTTTAATTATTTTCGGTTGACCATTGTCAGTCATTTTCACAAAACACTGTTTTTCAAGCAAAATTTCGATAAAATACGGCTGACAAGGTTTTTCCAAATGTAATCAAAATTTTGATTTGAAATTTGGCAGAAAGGAACATTACTTGTATATCTAGTGCAAGTATCTCTTCATTTTCAATAATATTATTTGGTTTTTAAAAAAAATAATAATATATAAGAACTATCAAAATCAGATCAAAGATATTGTGTTAAAGAAGAACTAAAATAACTTAAATATTGATCTCAAACTTAATTAGTAAACAATATTATTGAAAATGAAGAGATACTTGCACTAGATATACAAGTAATGTAACTTTCTGCCAAATTTCAAATCAAAATTTTGATTACATTTGGAAAAACCTTGTCAGCCGTATTTTATCGAAATTTTGCTTGAAAAACAGTGTTATGTAAAAATGGGTGACAATGGTAAACCGAAAATAATTAAAACTTCGATTTAAAAAATTTTGCAGAATCATTCATATTATGTTGATCAAGTGCACGAAACTTTACTGGTACCGATTATATTTTTTATTTTTTTTATATTGATAAATAAGTTATGGAAAAAATTAATAAACAAGGAATAAAAAATTATCTACTTTCACTGCCCCTTAACTAAACTCGCTTCTCTATCGAAGAAAAAAACTTAATAATATTAAATTCGATAATATTACAATATCGGAGAAAATAATTAAACTTCGAAAATAAGCAACTACTTGTAAATGTCAAGTACTCAAATATTTTCAATTTCAATTTTGAGATCGATTGAATATTTTGGTCCTATACGAGAAAATGAATAAAAATTTCCAAAATTACAATTTTGTTTAAAAAAACAATGAAAAAAATAACTTTTTCATGATAATTCGACCTGTTATAGTAAAATTTTTACCATTTTTTTGTATTATTTAGCAATCAAAAATTAAAAATAACTTTTTCAGCTTTTTTAAATAACTATTAAACGTGCAGGCACTTTAAAATCTTTGAAATTTATCATTATAAACATTTTTTCAAGTTCCGAACAAAAAATTCGAATTCAAACAAACTTTACCGTATTAGGTTAGAAAAACTTTTTTTCTTTTTAATTATTTCACCGATTCCTTTAAAAATTTCATCAAAATCGGCGAACAAATCAAAAGTTAAGCATTCAATGAGGATAGTTATTCTACGATCGGCTCCCCAAACTTGAAGTAAAAAAAGCTCCGAATTTTTGAAACTGGGTATCACATTCGAGCCTCCGTGCATAACACCGAGCTCGGGATTTTTTTTCAAGAACAAATGAACCAATACATAATCCCTCAAGCTGCTACAACCCCATGACGGCGATCTCGCAAGTTTTTTATGAATAAATGAACGAATATAAAATCCCCCAAACCGCTACAACCCCATAACGCCGATCTCGCCAGTTTTTTATGAATAAATACATACAAAATCCCCCAAGCTACTACAACCCTAGAACGCTGAGCTCGTGAGTTTTTTTTATGAATAAATAAATACCAGATCCCTCAAGCTGCTACAACCCCATAACGCCGAACTCGGGATTTTTTTTCTTGAATCAATTAGTTAATACCTAATCCCTCAAGCTGCTACAACCCCATGACGCCGAGCTCGATAGTTTTTTATGAATAAATGAACCAATACAAAATCCCTCAAGCTGCTACAACCCCATAACGCCGAGCTCGCGAGTTTTTTATGAATAAATACATACCAAATCCCCCAAGCTGCTACAACCCTAGAACGCTGAGCTCGTGAGTTTTTTTTATGAATAAATAAATACCAGATCCCTCAAGCTGCTACAACCCCATAACGCCAAACTCGGGATTTTTTTTCATGAATCAATTAGTTAATACCTAATCCCTCAAGCTGCTACAACCCCATGACGCCGAGCTCGATAGTTTTTTATGAATAAATGAACCAATACAAAATCCCTCAAGCTGCTACAACCCCATAACGCCGAGCTCAAGAGTTTTTTATGAATAAATACATACCAAATCCCCCAAGCTGCAACAACCCTGGAACGCTGAGCTCGTGAATTTTTTTTATGAATAAATAAATACGAAATCCCTCAAGCTGCTACAACCCCATAACGCCAAGCTCGGGATTTTATTTCATGAATCAATTAATTAATACCTAATCCATCAAACTGCTAGAACCCCATGACGCCGAGCTCGCGAATTTTTTTTATGAATAAATAAATACAAAATCCCTCAAGCTGCTACAACCTCATAGCGCTGAGCTCGCGAGATTTATTTCAAATAAATAAATACATACAAAATCCCCCAAGCTGCTACAACCCTAGAACGGCAAGCTTGCGAGTTTTTTATGAAAAAATGAACCTCTACAAAATCCCACAAACTTCTAAAACCCCATAACGCCGAGCTCGGGATTTTTTTTCATGAATAAATGAAGCAATACCTAATCCCTTAAGCTGCTGCGCCCCATAACGCCAAGCTCAGGATTTTTTTTCATGAAAAATGAACCAATACCAAATCCCCCAAGCTACTACAACCCCATAACGCCAAGCTTGCGAGATTTTTAAGAATAAATGAACTAATACAAAATCCCCCAAGCTGCTACAACCCCACAACGTTAATCTCGCGAGTTTTTTTTATGAATAAATAAATACAAAATCCCTCAAGCTGCTACAACCCCATAACGCCGAGCTCGCGAGTTTTTTATGAATAAATACATACCAAATCCCCCAAGCTGCTACAACCCTAGAACGCTGAGCTCGTTTCAGAGCAAACTCACGAGCTCAGCGTTCTAGTGTTGTAGCAGCTTGGAGGTTTGTATGTATTTATTCATAAAAAACGAGTGGGCTCAGCGTTATGGGGTTGTAGCAGCTTAAGGGATTTTGTATTGGTTCATTTATTCAAAAAAATCTCGCTAGCTCGGCGTCATGGGGTTGTAGCAGCTTGAGGGATTTTTTATTTATTTATTCATAAAGAAAACTCACGAGCTCAGCGTTCTAGGGTCGTAGCAGCTTGGGGGCTTTTGTATGTATTTATTCATAAAAAACTCGCGAGCTTGGCGTTATGGGGTTGAAGCGGCTTGAGGGATTAGGTATTGGTTCATTTATTCATGAAAAAAAATCTCGTGAGCTCAGCGTTATGGGGTTGTAGCAGCTTGAGGGAATTTGTATTGGTTCATTTATTCAAAAAAATCTCGCTAGCTCGACGTCATGGGATTGTAGCAGCTTGAGGGATTAGGTATTAATTAAATGATTCATGAAAAAAAATCCCGAACTCAGCGTTATGGGGTTGTAGCAGCTTGAGGGATTTTGTATTTTTTTATTTATAAAAAAAACTCACGAGCTCAGCGTTCTAGGGTTGTAGCAGCTTGGGAGATTTTGTATGTATTTATTTATAAAAAACTCGCGAGCTCGGTGACATGGGGTTGTAGCAGCTTGAGGGATTAGGTATAGGTTCATTTATTCATAAAAAACTCGCAAGCTTGCCGTTATGGGGTTGTAGCAGCTGGGGGGATTTTGTATTTATTTATTTATTTGAATAAAAATCCGGAGCTCGATGTTTTGGGGTTGTAGCAGCTTGAGGGATTTTGTATTTATTTATTCATAAAAAAAACTCACGATCTCAGCGTTCTAGGATCGTAGCAGCTTGGGGGATTTTGTATGTATTTATTCATAAAAAACTGGCGAGATCGGCGTTATGGGGTTGTAGCGGTTTGGGGGATTTTGAATTGGTTAGTTTATTCATAAAAAATTGGTTGGCTACCCCCCAAGCTCCAAGCCCCCAAAACCCTGGGTGCCCGAGTTCAGGAAAAAAAACTCATTGGCTATCCCTCAAGCTCCAAGCCCCAAAATCCTTTTGCGCTCAAGTTTAACAAAATACTGATTGGTGAACCCCCAAACTCCAAGCATCCAAAACCCTGGGTGCCCGAGTTCAACAAGATACTGATTGGCTACCTCCCAAGCTTCAAGCCCCAAAAACCTTTTGCGCCCGAGTTCAACAAAATACTGATTGGCTACCTCCCAAGCTCCAAGCCCCCAAAACCTTGGGCGCCCGAGTTCAAGAAAAAAAACTGACTGTCTATCCCTCAAGCTCAAAGCTCCCAAAAACGAGGGCACCCGAGTTCAACAAAATACTGCTTGGCTACCTCCCAAGCTCCAAGCCCCCAAAACCTCGGGCGCCTGAGTTCAACAAAATACTGATTGGCTACCTCCCGAGCTTCAAGCCCCCCAAACCATGGGCGCCCAAGTTCAACAAATTACTGATTGACGAACCCCCAAGCTCAAAGCATCCAAAACCCTGGGTGCCCGAGTTCAGGAAAAAAACTCATTGGCTATCCCTCAAGCTCCAAGCCCCAAAATCCTTTTGCGCTCAAGTTTAACAAAATACTGATTGGTGAACCCCCAAGCTCCAAGCATCCAAAACCCTGGGTGCCCGAGTTCAAGAAAAAAAACTGACTGGCTATCCCTCAAGCTCAAAGCTCCCAAAAACGAGGGCACCTGAGTTCAACAAAATACTGCTTGGCTACCTCCCAAGCTCCAAGCCCCCAAAACCTTGGGCGCCTGAGTTCAACCAAATACTGATTGGCTACCCCCAAAGCTCCAAGCCCCCAAAACCTTGGGCGCCCGAGTTCAACAAAATACTGATTGACGAACCCCCAAACTCCAAGCATCCAAAACCCTGGGTGCCCGAGTTCAACAAGATACTGATTGGCTACCTCCCAAGCTTCAAGCCCCAAAAACCTTTTGCGCCCAAGTTCAACAAAATACTGATTGGCTACCTCCCAAGCTTCAAGCCCCCCAAACCATGGGCGCCCGAGTTCAACAAAATACTGATTGGCGAACCCCCAAGCTCCAAGCCCCCAAAACCCTGGGTGCCTGAGTTCAAGAAAAAAAACTGATTGGCTATCCCTCAAGCTCCAAGCCCCCAAAACCCGGGGTGCCCGAGTTCAACAAAATACTGCTTGGCTACTTCCCAAGCTCCAAGCCCCCAAAACCTTGGGCGCCCGAGTTCAACAAAATACTGATTGGCTACTCCCGAAGCTCCAAGCCCCCAAAACCTTGGGTGCCCGAGTTCAACAAAATACTGATTCGCGAATCCCCAAGCTCCAAGCATCCAAAACCCTGGGTGCCTGAGTTCAAGAAAAGAAACTAATTGGCTACCCCCCAAGCTCCAAGCCCCCAAAAGCCTGGGTGCCCTTGCTCAACATAGTTACTGATTGGCTACCTCCCAAACTCCAAGCCCCCAAAACCATAAGCGCCCGAGTTCAACAAAATACTGATTGGCGAACCCCCAAGCTCCAAGCCCCAAAAACCCTGGGGGCCCGAGTTAAAAAAAAAAAACTAATTGGCTATCCCCCAAGCTCCAAGCATCCAAAACCCTGGGTGCCCGAGTTCAAGAAAAAAAACTGATTGGCTATCCCTTAAGCTCAAAGCCCCCAAAACCTCAGGGCGACCGAGTTCAACAAAATACTGTTTCGCACCTCCCCAAGCTCCAAGCCCCCAAAACCCTGGGCGCCCGAGTTCAACAAAATACTGATTGGCTACCCCCGAAGCTCCAAGCCCCCAAAACCTTGGGCGCCCGAGTTCAACAAAATACTGATTGGCGAGCCCCCAAGCTCCAAGCATCCAAAACCCTGGGTGCCCTTGCTCAACATGGTAACTGATTGGCAACCTCCTAAGCTCCAAGCCTCGAAAAACCCTGATCGCCCGAGTTCAACAAAATACTGATTGGCACCTCCCCAAGCTCCAAGCCCCCAAAACCCTGGGCGCCTGAGTTCAACAAAATACTGATTGGCTACCCCCGAAGCTCCAAGCCCCCAAAACCTTGGGTGCCCGAGTTCAACAAAATACTGATTGGCGAACCCCCAAGCTCCAAGCATCCAAAACCCTGGGCACCCGAGTTCAACAAGATACTGATTGGCAAGCCCCCAAGCTCAAAGCTCCAAAAACCCCAGGGTACCCGAGTTCAACAAAATACTGATTCGCGAACCCCCAAGCTCCAAGCATCCAAAACCCTGGGCGCCCGAGTTCAACAGGATATTGATTTGCTACCCTCCAAGCTCCAAGCCCCCAAAAGCCTGGGTGCCCTTGCTCAACATAGTAACTGATTGGCAACCCCCAAGCTCCAAGCCTCCAAAACCCTGGTCGCCCGAGTTCAACAAAATACTGATTGGCTACCCCCCAAGCTCCAAGCCCCCAACAACCTGGGTGCTCTTGCTCAACATAGTAACTGATTGGCAACCTCCTAAGCTCCAAGCATCCAAAACCCTGGGTGCCCGAGTTCAGGAAAAAAAACTGATTGGCTACCCCTCAAGCTCAAAGCCCCCATAAGCCTGGGCACCCGATTTCAACAAAATACCGATTGGCAAGCCCCCAAGCTCCAAGCCCCCAAAACCTTGGACGCCCGAATTCAACAAAATACTGATTTGTGAACCCTCAAGCTCCAAGCCCTCAAAACCGTGGGTGCCCAAGATTAAGCAAAAAAACTGATTGGCTATCCCCCTAGCTCAAAGCTCCCAAAACCCCAGAGCATCCGAGTTCATCAAAATACTGATTGGCTATCTCCCAAGCTCCAAGCCCCCAAAACCTTGGGCGCCCGAGTTCAACGAAATACTGATTGGCGAACCCCCAAACTCCAAGCATCCAAAACCCTGGGTGCCCGAGTTAAAAAAAAAAAACCGATTGGCTATCCCCCAAGCTCAAAGCTCCCAAAAACCCAGGGCACCCGAATTCAACAAGATACTGATTGGCTAGCCCCCAAGCTCCAAGCCCCCAAAACCTTGGGCGCCCGAGTTCAACAAAATACTGATTGGAAACCCCCAAGCTCCAAGCATCCAAAACCCTGGGTGCCCTTTCTCAACATAGTTACTGATTGGCAACCCCCTAAGCTCCAAGCATCCAAAACCCTGGGTGCCCGAGTTCAACAAAATACTGATTGGCAAGCCCCTAAGCTCCAAGCTCTCAAAAACCTGGGTGCCTGAGTTCAAGAAAAGAAACTGATTGGCTATCCCTCAAGCTCAAAGCTCCCAAAACTCCAGGGCACCCGAGTTCAACAAAATACTGATTGGCACCTCCCCAAGCTCCAAGCCCCCAAGACCCTGGTCGCCCAGTTCAACAAAATACTGATTGGCTACCCCCGAAGCTCCAAGGCCCAAAAACCTTGGGCGCCCGAGTTCAACAAAATACTGATTGGCAAGCCCCCAAGCTCCAAGCTCTCAAAACCCTGGGTGCCTGAGTTCAAGAAAAGAAACTAATTGGCTATCCCTTAGGCTCAAAGCTCCCAAAACCCCAGGGCACCCGAGTTCCACAAAATACTGATTGGCACCTCCCCAAACTCCAAGCCCCCAAAACCCTGGGCGCCCGATTTCAACAAAATACTGATTGGCTACCCCGAAAACTCCAAGGCCCAAAAACCTTGGGCGCCCGAGTTCAACAAAATACTGATTGGCAAACCCCCAAGCTCCAAACATCGAAAACCCTGGGTGCCTGAGTTCAAGAAAAGAAACTGATTGGCTACCCCCCAAGCTCCAAGCCCCCAAAAGCCTGGGTGCCCTTGCTCAACATAGTTACTGATTGGCAACCCCCTAAGCTCCAAGCATACAAAACCCTGGGTGCCCGAGTTCAGGAAAAAAAACTGATTGGCTATCCCTCAAGCTCCAAGCCCCCAAAAGCCTGGGCGCCCGATTTCAACAAAATACTGATTGGCTACCCCCGAAGCTCCAAGCCCCCAAAACCCTGGGTGCTCTTGCTCAACATAGTAACTGATTCGCAACCTCCTAAGCTCCAAGCATCCAAAACCCTGGGTACTCGAGTTCTAGAAAAGAAACTGATTGTCTATCCCTCAAGCTCAAAGCTCCTAAAACCTCAGGGCACCCGAGTTCAACAAAATACTGATTCGCACCTCCCCAAGCTCCAAGCCCTCAAAACCCTGGGTGCCCTTGCTCAACATAGTTACTGATTGGCAACGCCCTTAGCTCCAAGCATCCGAAACCCTGGGTGCCCGAGTTCAGGAAAAAAAACTGATTGGCTATCCCTCAAGCTCAAAGCCCCTAAAAGCCTGGGCACCCGAGTTCAACAAAATACTGATTGGCAAGCCCCCAAGCTCCAAACATCCAAAACCCTGGGTGCCCGAGTTCAGGAAAAAAACTGATTGGCTATCCCTCAAGCTCAAAGCCCCCAAAAGCCTGGACGCCCGAGTTCAACAAAATACTGATTGGCAAGCCCCCAAGCTCCAAGCATCCAAAACCCTGGGTGCCCGAGTTCAGGAAAAAAAACTGATTGGCTATCCCTCAAGCTCAAAGCCCCTAAAAGCCTGGGCACCCGAGTTCAACAAAATACCGATTGGCAAGCCCCTAAGCTCCAAGCTCTCAAAACCCTGGGTGCCTGAGTTCAAGAAAAGAAACTGATTGGCTATCCCTCAAGCTCAAAGCCCCCAAAAGCCTGGGTACCCGAGTTCAACAAAATACTGATTGGCTACCCCCGAAGCTCCAAGCCCCCAAAACCTTGGGCGCCCGAGTTAAACAAAATACTAATTGGCGAACCCCCAAGCTCCCAGCATCCAAAAGCCTGGGTGCCCTTGCTCAACATAGTTACTGATTGGCAACCCCCTAAGCTCCAAGCATCTAAAACCCTGGGTGCCCGAGTTCAACAAAATACTGATTGGCAAGCCCCCAAGCTCCAAGCTCTCAAAACCCTGGGTGCCTGAGTTCAAGAAAAGAAACTGATTGGCTACCCCCCAAGCTCCAAGCCCCCAAAAGCCTGGGTGCCCTTGCTCAACATAGTTACTGATTGGCAACCCCCTAAGCTCCAAGCATCTAAAACCCTGGGTGCCCGAGTTCAACAAAATACTGATTGGCAAGCCCCCAAGCTCCAAGCTCTCAAAACCCTGGGTGCCTGAGTTCAAGAAAAGAAACTGATTGGCTATCCCTCAAGCTCAAAGCTTCCAAAACCCCAGGGCACCCGAGTTCAACAAAATACTGATTGGCACCTCCCCAAGCTCCAAGCCCCCAAAACCCTGGTCGCCCAGTTCAACAAAATACTGATTGGCTACCCCCGAAGCTCGAAGGCCCAAAAACCTTGGGCGCCCGAGTTCAACAAAATACTGATTAACAAGCCCCCAAGCTCCAAGCAACCAAAACCCTGGGTGCCCGAGTTCAACAAAATACTGATTGGCTACCCCCGAAGCTCCAAGCCCCCAAAACCTTGGGCGCCCGAGTTCAACAAAATACTGATTGGCAAACCCCCAAGCTTAGAGCATCCAAAACCCTGGGTGCCCTTGCTCAACATAGTTACTGATTGGCAACGCCCTTAGCTCCAAGCATCCGAAACCCTGGGTGCCCGAGTTCAGGAAAAAAAACTGATTGGCTATCCCTCAAGCTCAAAGCCCCCAAAAGCCTATGCACCCGAGTTCAACAAAATACTGATTGGCAAGCCCCCAAGCTCCAAGCAACCAAAACCCTGGGTGCCCGAGTTCAACAAAATACTGATTGGCTACCCCCGAAGCTCCAAGCCCCCAAAACCTTGGGCGCCCGAGTTCAACAAAATACTGATTGGCAAACCCCCAAGCTCAGAGCATCCAAAACCCTGGGTGCCCTTGCTGAACATAGTTACTGATTGGCAACTCCCTAAGCTTCAAGCATCCAAAACCCTGGGTGCCTGAGTTCAGGAAAAAAAAACTGCTTGGCTACCCCCCATGCTCCAAGCCCCCAAAACCCTGGGTGCTCTTGCTCAACATAGTAACTGATTCGCAACCTCCTAAGCTCCAAGCATCCAAAACCCTGGGTACTCGAGTTCTAGAAAAGAAACTGATTGTCTATCCCTCAAGCTCAAAGCTCCTAAAACCTCAGGGCACCCGAGTTCAACAAAATACTGATTCGCACCTCCCCAAGCTCCAAGCCCTCAAAACCCTGGGTGCCCTTGCTCAACATAGTTACAGATTGGCAACGCCCTTAGCTCCAAGCATCCGAAACCCTGGGTGCCCGAGTTCAGGAAAAAAAACTGATTGGCTATCCCTCAAGCTCAAAGCCCCCAAAAGCCTATGCACCCGAGTTCAACAAAATACTGATTGGCAAGCCCCCAAGCTCCAAACATCCAAAACCCTGGGTGCCCGAGTTCAGGAAAAAAACTGATTGGCTATCCCTCAAGCTCAAAGCCCCCAAAAGCCTGGACGCCCGAGTTCAACAAAATACTGATTGACGAACCCCCTCAGCTCCAAGCCTCCAAAAGCCTGGGTGCCCGAGTTCAACAAGATATTGATTTGCTACCCCCCAAGCTCCAAGCCCCCAAAAGCTTGGGTGCCCTTGCTCAACATGGTAACTGATTGGCAACCTCCTAAGCTCCAAGCCTCGAAAAACCCTGATCGCCCGAGTTCAACAAAATACTGATTGGCACCTCCCCAAGCTCCAAGCCCCCAAAACCTTGGGTGCCCGAGTTCAACAAAATACTGATTGGCGAACCCCCAAGCTCCAAGCATCCAAAACCCTGGGCACCCGAGTTCAACAAGATACTGATTGGCAAGCCCCCAAGCTCAAAGCTCCAAAAACCCCAGGGTACCCGAGTTCAACAAAATACTGATTCGCGAACCCCCAAGCTCCAAGCATCCAAAACCCTGGGCGCCCGAGTTCAACAGGATATTGATTTGCTACCCTCCAAGCTCCAAGCCCCCAAAAGCCTGGGTGCCCTTGCTCAACATAGTAACTGATTGGCAACCCCCAAGCTCCAAGCCTCCAAAACCCTGGTCGCCCGAGTTCAACAAAATACTGATTGGCTACCCCCCAAGCTCCAAGCCCCCAACAACCTGGGTGCTCTTGCTCAACATAGTAACTGATTGGCAACCTCCTAAGCTCCAAGCATCCAAAACCCTGGGTGCCCGAGTTCAGGAAAAAAACTGATTGGCTACCCCTCAAGCTCAAAGCCCCCATAAGCCTGGGCACCCGATTTCAACAAAATACCGATTGGCAAGCCCCCAAGCTCCAAGCCCCCAAAACCTTGGACGCCCGAATTCAACAAAATACTGATTCGCGAACCCCCAAGCTCCAAGCATCCAAAACCCTGGGCGCCCGAGTTCAACAGGATATTGATTTGCTACCCTCCAAGCTCCAAGCCCCCAAAAGCCTGGGTGCCCTTGCTCAACATAGTAACTGATTGGCAACCCCCAAGCTCCAAGCCTCCAAAACCCTGGTCGCCCGAGTTCAACAAAATACTGATTGGCTACCCCCCAAGCTCCAAGCCCCCAACAACCTGGGTGCTCTTGCTCAACATAGTAACTGATTGGCAACCTCCTAAGCTCCAAGCATCCAAAACCCTGGGTGCCCGAGTTCAGGAAAAAAACTCATTGGCTATCCCTCAAGCTCCAAGCCCCAAAATCCTTTTGCGCTCAAGTTTAACAAAATACTGATTGGTGAACCCCCAAGCTCCAAGCATCCAAAACCCTGGGTGCCCGAGTTCAAGAAAAAAAACTGACTGGCTATCCCTCAAGCTCAAAGCTCCCAAAAACGAGGGCACCTGAGTTCAACAAAATACTGCTTGGCTACCTCCCAAGCTCCAAGCCCCCAAAACCTTGGGCGCCTGAGTTCAACCAAATACTGATTGGCTACCCCCAAAGCTCCAAGCCCCCAAAACCTTGGGCGCCCGAGTTCAACAAAATACTGATTGACGAACCCCCAAACTCCAAGCATCCAAAACCCTGGGTGCCCGAGTTCAACAAGATACTGATTGGCTACCTCCCAAGCTTCAAGCCCCAAAAACCTTTTGCGCCCAAGTTCAACAAAATACTGATTGGCTACCTCCCAAGCTTCAAGCCCCCCAAACCATGGGCGCCCGAGTTCAACAAAATACTGATTGGCGAACCCCCAAGCTCCAAGCCCCCAAAACCCTGGGTGCCTGAGTTCAAGAAAAAAAACTGATTGGCTATCCCTCAAGCTCCAAGCCCCCAAAACCCGGGGTGCCCGAGTTCAACAAAATACTGCTTGGCTACTTCCCAAGCTCCAAGCCCCCAAAACCTTGGGCGCCCGAGTTCAACAAAATACTGATTGGCTACTCCCGAAGCTCCAAGCCCCCAAAACCTTGGGTGCCCGAGTTCAACAAAATACTGATTCGCGAATCCCCAAGCTCCAAGCATCCAAAACCCTGGGTGCCTGAGTTCAAGAAAAGATACTAATTGGCTACCCCCCAAGCTCCAAGCCCCCAAAAGCCTGGGTGCCCTTGCTCAACATAGTTACTGATTGGCTACCTCCCAAACTCCAAGCCCCCAAAACCATGGGCGCCCGAGTTCAACAAAATACTGATTGGCGAACCCCCAAGCTCCAAGCCCCAAAAACCCTGGGGGCCCGAGTTAAAAAAAAAAAACTAATTGGCTATCCCCCAAGCTCCAAGCATCCAAAACCCTGGGTGCCCGAGTTCAAGAAAAAAAACTGATTGGCTATCCCTTAAGCTCAAAGCCCCCAAAACCTCAGGGCGACCGAGTTCAACAAAATACTGTTTCGCACCTCCCCAAGCTCCAAGCCCCCAAAACCCTGGGCGCCCGAGTTCAACAAAATACTGATTGGCTACCCCCGAAGCTCCAAGCCCCCAAAACCTTGGGCGCCCGAGTTCAACAAAATACTGATTGGCGAGCCCCCAAGCTCCAAGCATCCAAAACCCTGGGCACCCGAGTTCAACAAGATACTGATTGGCAAGCCCCCAAGCTCAAAGCTCCAAAAACCCCAGGGTACCCGAGTTCAACAAAATACTGATTCGCGAACCCCCAAGCTCCAAGCATCCAAAACCCTGGGCGCCCGAGTTCAACAGGATATTGATTTGCTACCCTCCAAGCTCCAAGCCCCCAAAAGCCTGGGTGCCCTTGCTCAACATAGTAACTGATTGGCAACCCCCAAGCTCCAAGCCTCCAAAACCCTGGTCGCCCGAGTTCAACAAAATACTGATTGGCTACCCCCCAAGCTCCAAGCCCCCAACAACCTGGGTGCTCTTGCTCAACATAGTAACTGATTGGCAACCTCCTAAGCTCCAAGCATCCAAAACCCTGGGTGCCCGAGTTCAGGAAAAAAAACTGATTGGCTACCCCTCAAGCTCAAAGCCCCCATAAGCCTGGGCACCTGATTTCAACAAAATACCGATTGGCAAGCCCCCAAGCTCCAAGCCCCCAAAACCTTGGACGCCCGAATTCAACAAAATACTGATTTGTGAACCCTCAAGCTCCAAGCCCTCAAAACCGTGGGTGCCCAAGATTAAGCAAAAAAACTGATTGGCTATCCCCCTAGCTCAAAGCTCCCAAAACCCCAGAGCATCCGAGTTCATCAAAATACTGATTGGCTATCTCCCAAGCTCCAAGCCCCCAAAACCTTGGGCGCCCGAGTTCAACGAAATACTGATTGGCGAACCCCCAAACTCCAAGCATCCAAAACCCTGGGTGCCCGAGTTAAAAAAAAAAAACCGATTGGCTATCCCCCAAGCTCAAAGCTCCCAAAAACCCAGGGCACCCGAATTCAACAAGATACTGATTGGCTAGCCCCCAAGCTCCAAGCCCCCAAAACCTTGGGCGCCCGAGTTCAACAAAATACTGATTGGAAACCCCCAAGCTCCAAGCATCCAAAACCCTGGGTGCCCTTTCTCAACATAGTTACTGATTGGCAACCCCCTAAGCTCCAAGCATCCAAAACCCTGGGTGCCCGAGTTCAACAAAATACTGATTGGCAAGCCCCTAAGCTCCAAGCTCTCAAAAACCTGGGTGCCTGAGTTCAAGAAAAGAAACTGATTGGCTATCCCTCAAGCTCAAAGCTCCCAAAACTCCAGGGCACCCGAGTTCAACAAAATACTGATTGGCACCTCCCCAAGCTCCAAGCCCCCAAGACCCTGGTCGCCCAGTTCAACAAAATACTGATTGGCTACCCCCGAAGCTCCAAGGCCCAAAAACCTTGGGCGCCCGAGTTCAACAAAATACTGATTGGCAAGCCCCCAAGCTCCAAGCTCTCAAAACCCTGGGTGCCTGAGTTCAAGAAAAGAAACTGATTGGCTATCCCTTAGGCTCAAAGCTCCCAAAACCCCAGGGCACCCGAGTTCCACAAAATACTGATTGGCACCTCCCCAAACTCCAAGCCCCCAAAACCCTGGGCGCCCGATTTCAACAAAATACTGATTGGCTACCCCGAAAACTCCAAGGCCCAAAAACCTTGGGCGCCCGAGTTCAACAAAATACTGATTGGCAAACCCCCAAGCTCCAAACATCGAAAACCCTGGGTGCCTGAGTTCAAGAAAAGAAACTGATTGGCTACCCCCCAAGCTCCAAGCCCCCAAAAGCCTGGGTGCCCTTGCTCAACATAGTTACTGATTGGCAACCCCCTAAGCTCCAAGCATACAAAACCCTGGGTGCCCGAGTTCAGGAAAAAAAACTGATTGGCTATCCCTCAAGCTCCAAGCCCCCAAAAGCCTGGGCGCCCGATTTCAACAAAATACTGATTGGCTACCCCCGAAGCTCCAAGCCCCCAAAACCCTGGGTGCTCTTGCTCAACATAGTAACTGATTCGCAACCTCCTAAGCTCCAAGCATCCAAAACCCTGGGTACTCGAGTTCTAGAAAAGAAACTGATTGTCTATCCCTCAAGCTCAAAGCTCCTAAAACCTCAGGGCACCCGAGTTCAACAAAATACTGATTCGCACCTCCCCAAGCTCCAAGCCCTCAAAACCCTGGGTGCCCTTGCTCAACATAGTTACTGATTGGCAACGCCCTTAGCTCCAAGCATCCGAAACCCTGGGTGCCCGAGTTCAGGAAAAAAAACTGATTGGCTATCCCTCAAGCTCAAAGCCCCCAAAAGCCTATGCACCCGAGTTCAACAAAATACTGATTGGCAAGCCCCCAAGCTCCAAACATCCAAAACCCTGGGTGCCCGAGTTCAGGAAAAAAACTGATTGGCTATCCCTCAAGCTCAAAGCCCCCAAAAGCCTGGACGCCCGAGTTCAACAAAATACTGATTGGCAAGCCCCCAAGCTCCAAGCATCCAAAACCCTGGGTGCCCGAGTTCAGGAAAAAAAACTGATTGGCTATCCCTCAAGCTCAAAGCCCCTAAAAGCCTGGGCACCCGAGTTCAACAAAATACCGATTGGCAAGCCCCTAAGCTCCAAGCTCTCAAAACCCTGGGTGCCTGAGTTCAAGAAAAGAAACTGATTGGCTATCCCTCAAGCTCAAAGCCCCCAAAAGCCTGGGTACCCGAGTTCAACAAAATACTGATTGGCTACCCCCGAAGCTCCAAGCCCCCAAAACCTTGGGCGCCCGAGTTAAACAAAATACTAATTGGCGAACCCCCAAGCTCCCAGCATCCAAAAGCCTGGGTGCCCTTGCTGAACATAGTTACTGATTGGCAACCCCCTAAGCTCCAAGCATCTAAAACCCTGGGTGCCCGAGTTCAACAAAATACTGATTGGCAAGCCCCCAAGCTCCAAGCTCTCAAAACCCTGGGTGCCTGAGTTCAAGAAAAGAAACTGATTGGCTACCCCCCAAGCTCCAAGCCCCCAAAAGCCTGGGTGCCCTTGCTCAACATAGTTACTGATTGGCAACCCCCTAAGCTCCAAGCATCTAAAACCCTGGGTGCCCGAGTTCAACAAAATACTGATTGGCAAGCCCCCAAGCTCCAAGCTCTCAAAACCCTGGGTGCCTGAGTTCAAGAAAAGAAACTGATTGGCTATCCCTCAAGCTCAAAGCTCCCAAAACCCCAGGGCACCCGAGTTCAACAAAATACTGATTGGCACCTCCCCAAGCTCCAAGCCCCCAAAACCCTGGTCGCCCAGTTCAACAAAATACTGATTGGCTACCCCCGAAGCTCGAAGGCCCAAAAACCTTGGGCGCCCGAGTTCAACAAAATACTGATTGGCAAGCCCCCAAGCTCCAAGCAACCAAAACCCTGGGTGCCCGAGTTCAACAAAATACTGATTGGCTACCCCCGAAGCTCCAAGCCCCCAAAACCTTGGGCGCCCGAGTTCAACAAAATACTGATTGGCAAACCCCCAAGCTCAGAGCATCCAAAACCCTGGGTGCCCTTGCTTAACATAGTTACTGATTGGCAAGCCCCCAAGCTCCAAGCCCCCAAAACCTTGGACGCCCGAATTCAACAAAATACTGATTTGTGAACCCTCAAGCTCCAAGCCCTCAAAACCGTGGGTGCCCAAGATTAAGCAAAAAAACTGATTGGCTATCCCCCTAGCTCAAAGCTCCCAAAACCCCAGAGCATCCGAGTTCATCAAAATACTGATTGGCTATCTCCCAAGCTCCAAGCCCCCAAAACCTTGGGCGCCCGAGTTCAACGAAATACTGATTGGCGAACCCCCAAACTCCAAGCATCCAAAACCCTGGGTGCCCGAGTTAAAAAAAAAAAACCGATTGGCTATCCCCCAAGCTCAAAGCTCCCAAAAACCCAGGGCACCCGAATTCAACAAGATACTGATTGGCTAGCCCCCAAGCTCCAAGCCCCCAAAACCTTGGGCGCCCGAGTTCAACAAAATACTGATTGGAAACCCCCAAGCTCCAAGCATCCAAAACCCTGGGTGCCCTTTCTCAACATAGTTACTGATTGGCAACCCCCTAAGCTCCAAGCATCCAAAACCCTGGGTGCCCGAGTTCAACAAAATACTGATTGGCAAGCCCCTAAGCTCCAAGCTCTCAAAAACCTGGGTGCCTGAGTTCAAGAAAAGAAACTGATTGGCTATCCCTCAAGCTCAAAGCTCCCAAAACTCCAGGGCACCCGAGTTCAACAAAATACTGATTGGCACCTCCCCAAGCTCCAAGCCCCCAAGACCCTGGTCGCCCAGTTCAACAAAATACTGATTGGCTACCCCCGAAGCTCCAAGGCCCAAAAACCTTGGGCGCCCGAGTTCAACAAAATACTGATTGGCAAGCCCCCAAGCTCCAAGCTCTCAAAACCCTGGGTGCCTGAGTTCAAGAAAAGAAACTGATTGGCTATCCCTTAGGCTCAAAGCTCCCAAAACCCCAGGGCACCCGAGTTCCACAAAATACTGATTGGCACCTCCCCAAACTCCAAGCCCCCAAAACCCTGGGCGCCCGATTTCAACAAAATACTGATTGGCTACCCCGAAAACTCCAAGGCCCAAAAACCTTGGGCGCCCGAGTTCAACAAAATACTGATTGGCAAACCCCCAAGCTCCAAACATCGAAAACCCTGGGTGCCTGAGTTCAAGAAAAGAAACTGATTGGCTACCCCCCAAGCTCCAAGCCCCCAAAAGCCTGGGTGCCCTTGCTCAACATAGTTACTGATTGGCAACCCCCTAAGCTCCAAGCATACAAAACCCTGGGTGCCCGAGTTCAGGAAAAAAAACTGATTGGCTATCCCTCAAGCTCCAAGCCCCCAAAAGCCTGGGCGCCCGATTTCAACAAAATACTGATTGGCTACCCCCGAAGCTCCAAGCCCCCAAAACCCTGGGTGCTCTTGCTCAACATAGTAACTGATTCGCAACCTCCTAAGCTCCAAGCATCCAAAACCCTGGGTACTCGAGTTCTAGAAAAGAAACTGATTGTCTATCCCTCAAGCTCAAAGCTCCTAAAACCTCAGGGCACCCGAGTTCAACAAAATACTGATTCGCACCTCCCCAAGCTCCAAGCCCTCAAAACCCTGGGTGCCCTTGCTCAACATAGTTACTGATTGGCAACGCCCTTAGCTCCAAGCATCCGAAACCCTGGGTGCCCGAGTTCAGGAAAAAAAACTGATTGGCTATCCCTCAAGCTCAAAGCCCCCAAAAGCCTATGCACCCGAGTTCAACAAAATACTGATTGGCAAGCCCCCAAGCTCCAAACATCCAAAACCCTGGGTGCCCGAGTTCAGGAAAAAAACTGATTGGCTATCCCTCAAGCTCAAAGCCCCCAAAAGCCTGGACGCCCGAGTTCAACAAAATACTGATTGGCAAGCCCCCAAGCTCCAAGCATCCAAAACCCTGGGTGCCCGAGTTCAGGAAAAAAAACTGATTGGCTATCCCTCAAGCTCAAAGCCCCTAAAAGCCTGGGCACCCGAGTTCAACAAAATACCGATTGGCAAGCCCCTAAGCTCCAAGCTCTCAAAACCCTGGGTGCCTGAGTTCAAGAAAAGAAACTGATTGGCTATCCCTCAAGCTCAAAGCCCCCAAAAGCCTGGGTACCCGAGTTCAACAAAATACTGATTGGCTACCCCCGAAGCTCCAAGCCCCCAAAACCTTGGGCGCCCGAGTTAAACAAAATACTAATTGGCGAACCCCCAAGCTCCCAGCATCCAAAAGCCTGGGTGCCCTTGCTGAACATAGTTACTGATTGGCAACCCCCTAAGCTCCAAGCATCTAAAACCCTGGGTGCCCGAGTTCAACAAAATACTGATTGGCAAGCCCCCAAGCTCCAAGCTCTCAAAACCCTGGGTGCCTGAGTTCAAGAAAAGAAACTGATTGGCTACCCCCCAAGCTCCAAGCCCCCAAAAGCCTGGGTGCCCTTGCTCAACATAGTTACTGATTGGCAACCCCCTAAGCTCCAAGCATCTAAAACCCTGGGTGCCCGAGTTCAACAAAATACTGATTGGCAAGCCCCCAAGCTCCAAGCTCTCAAAACCCTGGGTGCCTGAGTTCAAGAAAAGAAACTGATTGGCTATCCCTCAAGCTCAAAGCTCCCAAAACCCCAGGGCACCCGAGTTCAACAAAATACTGATTGGCACCTCCCCAAGCTCCAAGCCCCCAAAACCCTGGTCGCCCAGTTCAACAAAATACTGATTGGCTACCCCCGAAGCTCCAAGCCCCCAAAACCCTGGTCGCCCAGTTGAACAAAATACTGATTGGCTACCCCCGAAGCTCCAAGCCCCCAAAACCTTGGGCGCCCGAGTTCAACAAAATACTGATTGGCGAACCCCCAAGCTCCAAGCATCCAAAACCCTGGGTGCCCGAGTTCAACAAAATACTGATTGGCAAGCCCCCAAGCTCCAAGCCCCTAAAACCCTGGGCGCCCGAGTTCAACAAAATACTGATTGGCTACCCCCGAAGCTCCAAGCCCCCAAAACCTTGGGCGCCCGAGTTCAACAAAATACTGATTGGCAAACCCCCAAGCTCAGAGCATCCAAAACCCTGGGTGCCCTTGCTTAACATAGTTACTGATTGGCAACTCCCTAAGCTCCAAGCATCCAAAACCCTGGGTACTCGAGTTCTAGAAAAGAAACTGATTGTCTATCCCTCAAGCTCAAAGCTCCCAAAACCTCAGGGCACCCGAGTTCAACAAAATACTGATTCGCACCTCCCCAAGCTCCAAGCCCCCAAAACCCTGGGCGCCCGAGTTCAACAAAATACTGATTGGCTACCCCCGAAGCTCCAAGCCCCCAAAACCCTGGGCGCCCGAGTTCAACAAAATACTGATTGGCTACCCCCGAAGCTCCAACCCCCAAAACCCTGGGCGCCCAGTTCAACAAAATACTGATTGGCTACCCCCGAAGCTCCAAGCGCCCAAAACCTTGGGCGCCCGAGTTCAACAAAATACTGATTGGCACCTCCCCAAGCTCCAAGCCCCCAAAACCCTGGGCGCCCAGTTCAACAAAATACTGATTGGCGAACCCCCAAGCTCCAAGCATCCAAAACCCTGGGTGCCTGAGTTCAAGAAATGAAGCTGATTGGCTACCCCCCAAGCTCCAAGCCCCCAAAAGCCCGGTTGCCCTTTCTCAACATAGTTACTGATTGGCAACCCCCTAAGCTCCAAGCATCCAAAACCCTGGGTGCCCGAGTTCAACAAAATACTGATTGGCAAGCCCCCAAGCTCCAAGCTCTCAAAACCCTGGGTGCCTGAGTTCAAGAAAAGAAACTGATTGGCTATCCCTCAAGCTCAAAGCTCCCAAAACCACAGAGCACCCGAGTTCAACAAAATACTGATTGGCACCTCCCCAAGCTCCAAGCCCCCAAAACCCTGGGCGCCCGAGTTCAACAAAATACTGATTGGCTATCCCCGAAGCTCCAAGCCCCCAAAACCTTGGGCGCCCGAGTTCATTAAAATACTGATTGGCGAACCCCCAAGCTCCAAGCATCCAAAACCCTGGGTGCCCTTGCTCAACATAGTTACTGATTGGCAAATCCCTAAGCTCCAAGCATCCAAAACCCTGAGTGCCCGAGTTCAGGAAAAAAAACTGATTGGCTAACCCTCAAGCTCAAAGCCCCCAAAAGCCTGGGCGCCCGATTTCAACAAAATACTAATTGGCAAGCCCCCAAGCTCCAAGCTCTTAAAACCCTGGGTGCCTGAGTTCAAGAAAAGAAACTGATTGGCTATCCCTCAAGCTCAAAGCTCCCAAAACCCCAGAGCACCCGAGTTCAACAAAATACTGATTGGCACCTCCCCAAGCTCCAAGCCCCCAAAACCCTGGGTGCCCGAGTTCAACAAAATACTGATTGGCTACCCCCGAAGCTCCAAGCCCCCAAAAGCCTGGGTGCCCTTGCTCAACATAGTTACTGATTGGCACCTCCACAAGCTCCAAGCCCCCAAAACCCTGGTCGCCAAGTTCAACAAAATACTGATTGGCTACCCCCGAAGCTCCAAGCCCCCAAAACCTTGGGCGCCCGAGTTCAACAAAATACTGATTGGCGAACCCCCAAGCTCCAAGCATCCAAAACCCTGGGTGCCCGAGTATAAGAAAAGAAACTGATTGGCTACCCCCCAAGCTCGAAGCCCCCAAAAGCCTGGGTGCCCTTTCTCAACATAGTTACTGATTGGCAACCCCCTAAGCTCCAAGCATCCAAAACCCTGGTTGCCCGAGTTCAACAAAATACTGATTGGCAAGCCCCTAAGCTCCAAGCTCTCAAAACCCTGGGTGCCTGAGTTCAAGAAAAGAAACTGATTGGCTATCCCTCAAGCTCAAAGCTCCCAAAACCCCAGGGCACCCGAGTTCAACAAAATACTGATTGGCACCTTTCCAAGCTCCAAGCCCCCAAAACCCTGGTCGCCCAGTTCAAATAAATACTGATTGGCTACCCCCGAAGCTCCAAGTCCAAAAACCTTGGGCGCCCGAGTTCAACAAAATACTGATTGGCAAGCCCCCAAGCTCCAAGCTCTCAAAACCCTGGGTGCCTGAGTTCAAGAAAAGAAACTGATTGGCTATCCCTCAAGCTCAAAGCTCCCAAAACCCCAGGGCACCCGAGTTCAACAAAATACTGATTGGCACCTCCCCAAACTCCAAGCCCCCAAAACCCTGGGCGCCCGAGTTCAACAAAATACTGATTGGCTACCCCCGAAGCTCCAAGCGCCCAAAACCTTGGGCGCCCGAGTTCAACAAAATACTGATTGGCGAACCCCCAAGCTCTAGGCATCCAAAACCCTGGGTGCCTGAGTTCAAGAAATGAAACTGATTGGCTACCCCCCAAGCTCCAAGCCCCCAAAAGCCCAGGGCACCCGAGTTCAACAAAATACTGATTGGCACCTCCCCAAGCTCCAAGCCCCCAAAACCCTGGGCGCCCGAGTTCAACAAAATACTGATTGGCTACCCCCGAAGTTCCAAGCCCCCAAAACCTTGGGCGCCCGAGTTCATTAAAATACTGATTGGCGAACCCCCAAGCTCCAAGCATCCAAAACCCTGGGTGCCCTTGCTCATTATAGTTACTGATTGGCAAATCCCTAAGCTCCAAGCATCCAAAACCCTGGGTGCCCGAGTTCAGGAAAAAAAACTGATTGGCTATCCCTCAAGCTCAAAGCCCCCAAAAGCCTGGGCGCCCGATTTCAACAAAATACTAATTGGCAAGCCCCCAAGCTCCAAGCTCTTAAAACCCTGGGTGCCTGAGTTCAAGAAAAGAAACTGATTGGCTATCCCTCAAGCTCAAAGCTCCCAAAACCCCAGGGCACCCGAGTTCAACAAAATACTGATTGGCACCTCCCCAAACTCCAAGCCCCCAAAACCCTGGGCGCCCGAGTTCAACAAAATACTGATTGGCTACCCCCGAAGCTCCAAGCGCCCAAAACCTTGGGCGCCCGAGTTCAACAAAATACTGATTGGCGAACCCCCAAGCTCTAGGCATCCAAAACCCTGGGTGCCTGAGTTCAAGAAATGAAACTGATTGGCTACCCCCCAAGCTCCAAGCCCCCAAAAGCCCAGGGCACCCGAGTTCAACAAAATACTGATTGGCACCTCCCCAAGCTCCAAGCCCCCAAAACCCTGGGCGCCCGAGTTCAACAAAATACTGATTGGCTACCCCCGAAGTTCCAAGCCCCCAAAACCTTGGGCGCCCGAGTTCATTAAAATACTGATTGGCGAACCCCCAAGCTCCAAGCATCCAAAACCCTGGGTGCCCTTGCTCATTATAGTTACTGATTGGCAAATCCCTAAGCTCCAAGCATCCAAAACCCTGGGTGCCCGAGTTCAGGAAAAAAAACTGATTGGCTATCCCTCAAGCTCAAAGCCCCCAAAAGCCTGGGCGCCCGATTTCAACAAAATACTAATTGGCAAGCCCCCAAGCTCCAAGCTCTTAAAACCCTGGGTGCCTGAGTTCAAGAAAAGAAACTGATTGGCTATCCCTCAAGCTCAAAGCTCCTAAAACCCCAGGGCACCCGATTTCAACAAAATACTGTCTGGCACCTCTCCAAGCTCCAAGCCCCCAAAACCCTGGGCGCCCGAGTTTAACAAAATACTGATTGGCGAGCCCCCAAGCTCCAAGAATCCAAAACCCTGGGTGCCTGAGTTCAAGAAAAGAAACTGATTGGCTACCCCCCAAGCTCCAAGCCCCCAAAAGCCTGGGTGCCCTTGCTCAACATAGTTACTGATTGGCAACCCCCTAAGCTCCAAGCATCCAAAACCTTGGGCGCCCGAGTTCAACAAAATACTGATTGGCAACCCCCTAAGCTCCAAGCATCCAAAACCCTGGGTGCCCGAGTTCAGGAAAAAAAACTGATTGGCTATCCCTCAAGCTCAAAGCCCCCAAAACCTTGGGCGCCCGAGTTCAACAAAATACTGATTGGCGAGCCCCCAAGCTCCAAGCATCCAAAACCCTGGTTGCCTGAGTTCAGGAAAAAAAACTGATTGGCTATCCCTCAAGCTCAAAGCCCCCAAAAGCCTGGGCGCACGAGTTTAACAAAATACTGATTGGCAAGCCCCCAAGCTCCAAGCTCTCAAAACCCTGGGTGCCTGAATTCAAGAAAAGAAACTGATTGTCTATCCCTCAAGCTCAAAGCTCCCAAAACCTCAGGGCACCCGAGTTCAACAAAATACTGATTCTCACCTCTCCAAGCTCCAAGCCCCCAAAACCCTGGGCGCCCGAGTTCAACAAAATACTGATTGGCTACCCCCGAAGCTCCAAGCCCCCAAAACCTTGGGCGCCCGAGTTCAAAAAAATACTGATTGGCGAGCCCCCAAGCTCCAAGCATCCAAAACCCTGGGTGCCTGAGTTCAAGAAAAGAAACTGATTGGCTACCCCCCATGCTCCAAGCCCCCAAAAGCCTGGGTGCCCTTGCTCAACATAGTTACTGATTGGCAACCCCCTAAGCTCCAAGCATCTAAAACCCTGGGTTCCCGAGTTCAGGAAAAAAAACTGATTGGCTATCCCTCAAGTTCAAAGCCCCCAAAAGCCTGGACGCCAGAGTTCAACAAAATACTGATTGGCAAGCCCCCAAGCTCCAAGCTCTCAAAACCCTGGGTGCCTGAAATCAAGAGAAGAAACTGATTGTCCACTCCCAAGCTCAAAGCTCCCAAAACCTCAGGGCACCCGAGTTCAACAAAATACTGATTCGCACCTCTCCAAGCTCCAAGCCCCCAAAACCCTGGGCGCCCGAGTTCAAAAAAATACTGATTGGCTACCCTCGAAGCTCCAAGCCCCCAAAACCTTGGGCGCCCGAGTTACACAAAATACTGATTGGCGAGCCCTTCAAGCTCCAAGCATCCAAAACCCTGGGTGCCTGAGTTCAAGAAAAGAAACTGATTGGCTACCCCCCAAGCTCCAAGCCCCAAAAAGCCTGGGTGCCCTTGCTCAACATAGTTACTGATTGGCAACCCCCTAAGCTCCAAGCATCCAAAACCCTGGGTGCCCGAGTTCAGGAAAAAAAACTGATTGGCTATCCCTCAAGCTCAAAGCCCCCAAAAGCCTGGGCGCCCAAGTTCAACAAAATACTGATTGGCACCTCCCCAAGCTCCAAGCCCCCAAAACCCTGGGCGCCCGAGTTCAACAAAATACTGATCGGCTACCCCCGAAGCTCCAAGCCCCCAAAACCTTGGGCGCCCGAGTTCAACAAATCACTGATTGGCGAATCCCCAAGCTCCAAGCATCCAAAACCCTGGGTGCCCGAGTTCAGGAAAAAAAACTGATTGGCTATCCCTCTAGCATCAAGCCCCCAAAAGCCTGGGCGCCCGAGTTCAACAAAATACATATTCGCAAGCCCCCAAGATCCAAGCTCTCAAAACCCTGGGTGCCTGAGTTCAAGAAAAGAATTTGATTGGCTATCCCTCAAGCTCAAAGCTCCCAAAACCCCAGGGCACCCGTGTTCAACGAAATACTGATTCGCAAGCCCCCAAGCTCCAAGCTCTCAAAACCCTGGGTGCCTGAGTTCAAGAAAAGAAACTGATTGGCTATCCCTCAAGCTCAAAGCTCCCAAAACCCTTGGGCGCCCAGTTCAACAAAATACTGATTGGCTACCCCCGAAGCTCCAAGCGCCCAAAACCTTGGGCGCCCGAGTTCAAAAAAATACTGATTGGCACCTCCCCAAGCTCCAAGCCCCCAAAACCCTGGGCGCCCAGTTCAACAAAATACTGATTGGCGAACCCCCAAGCTCCAAGCATTCAAAACCCTGGGTGCCTGAGTTCAAGAAAAGAAACTGTTTGGCTACCCCCCAAGCTCCAAGCCCCCAAAAGCCTGGGTGCCCTTTCTCAACATGGTTACTGATTGGCAACCCCCTAAGCTCCAAGCATCCAAAACCCTGGGTGCCCGAGTTCAGGAAAAAAAACTGATTGGCTATCCCTCAAGCTCAAAGCCCCCAAAAGCCTGGGCACCCGAGTTCAACAAAATACTGATTGGCACCTCCCCAAGCTCCAAGCCCCCAAAAGCCTGGGCGCCCGAGTTCAACAAAATACTGATTGGCTACCTCCGAAGCTCCAAGCCCCCAAAACCTTGGGCGCCCGAGTTCAACAAATCACTGATTGGCGAATCCCCAAGCTCCAAGCATCCAAAACCCTGGGTGCCTGAGTTCAGGAAAAAAAACTGATTGGCTATTCCTCTAGCTCCAAGCCCCCAAAACCCCAGGGCACCCGAGTTCAACAAAATACTGATTGGCTACCCCCGAAGCTCCAAGCCCCCAAAACCTTGGGCGCCCGAGTTCAACAAATCACTGATTGGCTATCCCTCTAGCTCCAAGCTTCCAAAAGCCTGGGCGCCCGAGTTCAACAAAATACTGATTCGCAAGCCCCCAAGCTCCAAGCTCTCAAAACCATGGGTGCCTGAAATCAAGAAAAGAAACTGATTGGCTATCCCTCAAGCTCAAAGCCCCCAAAAGCCTGGGTGCCCTTGCTCAACATAGTTACTGATTGGCAACCCCCTAAGCTCCAAGCATACAAAACCCTGGGTGCCCGAGTTCAGGAAAAAAAACTGATTGGCTATCCCTCAAGCTCCAAGCCCCCAAAAGCCTGGGCGCCCGATTTCAACAAAATACTGATTGGCTACCCCCGAAGCTCCAAGCCCCCAAAACCTTGGGCGCCCGAGTTAAACAAAATACTGATTGGCAAGCCCCCAAGCTCCAAGCAACCAAAACCCTGGGTGCCCGAGTTCAACAAAATACTGATTGGCTACCCCCGAAGCTCCAAGCCCCCAAAACCTTGGGCGCCCGAGTTAAACAAAATACTGATTGGCAAGCCCCCAAGCTCCAAGCAACCAAAACCCTGGGTGCCCGAGTTCAACAAAATACTGATTGGCAAACCCCCAAGCTCAGAGCATCCAAAACCCTGGGTGCCCTTGCTTAACATAGTTACTGATTGGCAACTCCCTAAGCTTCAAGCATCCAAAACCCTGGGTGCCCGAGTTCAGGAAAAAAAACTGCTTGGCTACCCCCCATGCTCCAAGCCCCCAAAACCCTGGGTGCTCTTGCTCAACATAGTAACTGATTCGCAACCTCCTAAGCTCCAAGCATCCAAAACCCTGGGTACTCGAGTTCTAGAAAAGAAACTGATTGTCTATCCCTCAAGCTCAAAGCTCCTAAAACCTCAGGGCACCCGAGTTCAACAAAATACTGATTCGCACCTCCCCAAGCTCCAAGCCCTCAAAACCCTGGGTGCCCTTGCTCAACATAGTTACTGATTGGCAACGCCCTTAGCTCCAAGCATCCGAAACCCTGGGTGCCCGAGTTCAGGAAAAAAAACTGATTGGCTATCCCTCAAGCTCAAAGCCCCCAAAAGCCTATGCACCCGAGTTCAACAAAATACTGATTGGCAAGCCCCCAAGCTCCAAGCAACCAAAACCCTGGGTGCCCGAGTTCAACAAAATACTGATTGGCTACCCCCAAAACTCCAAGGCCCAAAAACCTTGGGCGCCCGAGTTCAACAAAATACTGATTGGCAAACCCCCAAGCTCCAAACATCGAAAACCCTGGGTGCCTGAGTTCAAGAAAAGAAACTGATTGGCTACCCCCCAAGCTCTAAGCCCCCAATAGCCTGGGTGCCCTTGCTCAACATAGTTAATGATTGGCAACCCCCTAAGCTCCAAGCATCCAAATCCCTGGGTGCCCAAGTTCAGGAAAAAAAACTGATTGGCTATCCCTCAAGCTCCAAGCCCCCAGAAGCCTGGGCGCCCGAGTTCAACAAAATACTGATTTGCAAGCCCCCGAGCTCCAAGCTCTCAAAACCCTGGGTGCCTGAGTTCAAGAAAAGAAACTGATTGGCTATCCCTCAAGCTCAAAGCTCCCAAAACCCCAGGGCACCCGAGTTCAACAAAATACTGATTGGCACCTCCCCAAGCTCCAAGCCCCCAAAACCCAGGGCGCCAAATTCAACAAAATACTGATTGGCTACCCCCGAAGCTCCAAGCCCCCAAAACCTTGGGCGCCCGAGTTAAACAAAATACTGATTGGCGAACCCCCAAGCTCCAAGCATCCAAAACCCTGGGTGCCTGAGTTCAAGAAAAGAAACTAATTTGCTACCCCCCAAGCTCCAAGCCCCCAAAACCCTGGGTGCCCTTGCTCAACATAGTTACTGATTGGCAACCCCCTAAGCTCCAAGCATCCAAAACCCTGGGTGCCCGAGTTCAACAAAATACTGATTGGCAAGCCCCCAAGCTCCAAGCCCCCAAAACCCTGGGCGCCCGAGTTCAACAAAATACTGATTGGCTACCCCCGAAGCTCCAAGCCCCCAAAACCTTGGGCGCCCGAGTTCAACAAAATACTGATTGGCAAACCCCCAAGCTCAGAGCATCCAAAACCCTGGGTGCCCTTGCTTAACATAGTTACTGATTGGCAACTCCCTAAGCTCCAAGCATCCAAAACCCTGGGTACTCGAGTTCTAGAAAAGAAACTGATTGTCTATCCCTCAAGCTCAAAGCTCCAAAAACCTCAGGGCACCCGAGTTCAACAAAATACTGATTCGCACCTCCCCAAGCTCCAAGCCCCCAAAACCCTGGGTGCCCTTGCTCAACATAGTTACTGATTGGCAACGCCCTTAGCTCCAAGCATCCGAAACCCTGGGTGCCCGAGTTCAGGAAAAAAAACTGATTGGCTATCCCTCAAGCTCAAAGCCCCCAAAAGCCTGGGCACCCGAGTTCAACAAAATACTGATTGGCAAGCCCCCAAGCTCCAAGCATCCAAAACCCTGGGTGCCCGAGTTCAGGAAAAAAAACTGATTGGCTATCCCTCAAGCTCAAAGCCCCTAAAAGCCTGGGCACCCGAGTTCAACAAAATACCGATTGGCAAGCCCCTAAGCTCCAAGCTCTCAAAACCCTGGGTGCCTGAGTTCAAGAAAAGAAACTGATTGGCTATCCCTCAAGCTCAAAGCCCCCAAAAGCCTGGGTACCCGAGTTCAACAAAATACTGATTGGCTACCCCCGAAGCTCCAAGCCCCCAAAAGCCTGGGTGCCCTTGCTCAACATAGTTACTGATTGGCACCTCCCCAAGCTCCAAGCCCCCAAAACCCTGGTCGCCCAGTTGAACAAAATACTGATTGGCTACCCCCGAAGCTCCAAGCCCCCAAAACCTTGGGCGCCCGAGTTCAACAAAATACTGATTGGCGAACCCCCAAGCTCCAAGCATCCAAAACCCTGGGTGCCCGAGTATAAGAAAAGAAACTGATTGGCTACTCCCCAAGCTCGAAGCCCCCAAAAGCCTGGGTGCCCTTTCTCAACATAGTTACTGATTGGCAACCCCCTAAGCTCCAAGCATCCAAAACCCTGGGTGCCCGAGTTCAACAAAATACTGATTGGCAAGCCCCTAAGCTCCAAGCTCTCAAAACCCTGGGTGCCTGAGTTCAAGAAAAGAAACTGATTGGCTATCCCTCAAGCTCAAAGCTCCCAAAACCCCAGGGCACCCGAGTTCAACAAAATACTGATTGGCACCTCCCCAAGCTCCAAGCCCCCAAAACCCTGGTCGCCCAGTTCAACAAAATACTGATTGGCTACCCCCGAAGCTCCAAGGCCCAAAAACCTTGGGCGCCCGTGTTCAACAAAATACTGATTGGCAAGCCCCCAAGCTCCAAGCTCTCAAAACCCTGGGTGCCTGAGTTCAAGAAAAGAAACTGATTGGCTATCCCTCAAGCTCAAAGCTCCCAAAGCCCAGGGCACCCGAGTTCAACAAAATACTGATTGGCACCTCCCCAAGCTCCAAGCCCCCAAAACCCTGGGCGCCCGATTTTAACAAAATACTGTTTGGCACCTCCCCAAACTCCAAGCCCCCAAAACCCTGGGCGCCCGATTTTAACAAAATACTGATTGGCTACCCCCAAAACTCCAAGGCCCAAAAACCTTGGGCGCCCGAGTTCAACAAAATACTGATTGGCAAACCCCCAAGCTCCAAACATCGAAAACCCTGGGTGCCTGAGTTCAAGAAAAGAAACTGATTGGCTACCCCCCAAGCTCCAAGCCCCCAAAAGCCTGGGTGCCCTTGCTCAACATAGTTACTGATTGGCAACACCCTAAGCTCCAAGCATCCAAAACCCTGGGTGCCCGAGTTCAGGAAAAAAAACTGATTGGCTATCCCTCAAGCTCCAAGCCCCCAGAAGCCTGGGCGCCCGAGTTCAACAAAATACTGACTTGCAAGCCCCCGAGCTCCAAGCTCTCAAAACCCTGGGTGCCTGAGTTCAAGAAAAGAAACTGATTGGCTATCCCTCAAGCTCAAAGCTCCCAAAACCCCAGGGCACCCGAGTTCAACAAAATACTTATTTGCACCTCCCCAAGCTCCAAGCCCCCAAAACCCTGGGCGCCAATTTCAACAAAATACTGATTGGCTACCCCCGAAGCTCCAAGCCCCCAAAACCTTGGGCGCCCGAGTTCATTAAAATACTGATTGGCGAACCCCCAAGCTCCAAGCATCCAAAACCCTGGGTGCCCTTGCTCAACATAGTTACTGATTGGCAAATCCCTAAGCTCCAAGCATCCAAAACCCTGAGTGCCCGAGTTCAGGAAAAAAAACTGATTGGCTAACCCTCAAGCTCAAAGCCCCCAAAAGCCTGGGCGCCCGATTTCAACAAAATACTAATTGGCAAGCCCCCAAGCTCCAAGCTCTTAAAACCCTGGGTGCCTGAGTTCAAGAAAAGAAACTGATTGGCTATCCCTCAAGCTCAAAGCTCCCAAAACCCCAGAGCACCCGAGTTCAACAAAATACTGATTGGCTACCCCCGAAGCTCCAAGCCCCCAAAAGCCTGGGTGCCCTTGCTCAACATAGTTACTGATTGGCACCTCCACAAGCTCCAAGCCCCCAAAACCCTGGTCGCCCAGTTCAACAAAATACTGATTGGCTACCCCCGAAGCTCCAAGCCCCCAAAACCTTTGGCGCCCGAGTTCAACAAAATACTGATTGGCGAACCCCCAAGCTCCAAGCATCCAAAACCCTGGGTGCCCGAGTATAAGAAAAGAAACTGATTGGCTACCCCCCAAGCTCGAAGCCCCCAAAAGCCTGGGTGCCCTTTCTCAACATAGTTACTGATTGGCAACCCCCTAAGCTCCAAGCATCCAAAACCCTGGTCGCCCAGTTCAACAAAATACTGATTGGCTACCCCCGAAGCTCCAAGTCCAAAAACCTTGGGCGCCCGAGTTCAACAAAATACTGATTGGCAAGCCCCCAAGCTCCAAGCTCTCAAAACCCTGGGTGCCTGAGTTCAAGAAAAGAAACTGATTGGCTATCCCTCAAGCTCAAAGCTCCCAAAACCCCAGGGCACCCGAGTTCAACAAAATACTGATTGGCACCTCCCCAAACTCCAAGCCCCCAAAACCCTGGGCGCCCGAGTTCAACAAAATACTGATTGGCTACCCCCGAAGCTCCAAGCGCCCAAAACCTTGGGCGCCCGAGTTCAACAAAATACTGATTGGCGAACCCCCAAGCTCTAGGCATCCAAAACCCTGGGTGCCTGAGTTCAAGAAATGAAACTGATTGGCTACCCCCCAAGCTCCAAGCCCCCAAAAGCCCAGGGCACCCGAGTTCAACAAAATACTGATTGGCACCTCCCCAAGCTCCAAGCCCCCAAAACCCTGGGCGCCCGAGTTCAACAAAATACTGATTGGCTACCCCCGAAGTTCCAAGCCCCCAAAACCTTGGGCGCCCGAGTTCATTAAAATACTGATTGGCGAACCCCCAAGCTCCAAGCATCCAAAACCCTGGGTGCCCTTGCTCATTATAGTTACTGATTGGCAAATCCCTAAGCTCCAAGCATCCAAAACCCTGGGTGCCCGAGTTCAGGAAAAAAAACTGATTGGCTATCCCTCAAGCTCAAAGCCCCCAAAAGCCTGGGCGCCCGATTTCAACAAAATACTAATTGGCAAGCCCCCAAGCTCCAAGCTCTTAAAACCCTGGGTGCCTGAGTTCAAGAAAAGAAACTGATTGGCTATCCCTCAAGCTCAAAGCTCCTAAAACCCCAGGGCACCCGATTTCAACAAAATACTGTCTGGCACCTCTCCAAGCTCCAAGCCCCCAAAACCCTGGGCGCCCGAGTTTAACAAAATACTGATTGGCGAGCCCCCAAGCTCCAAGAATCCAAAACCCTGGGTGCCTGAGTTCAAGAAAAGAAACTGATTGGCTACCCCCCAAGCTCCAAGCCCCCAAAAGCCTGGGTGCCCTTGCTCAACATAGTTACTGATTGGCAACCCCCTAAGCTCCAAGCATCCAAAACCTTGGGCGCCCGAGTTCAACAAAATACTGATTGGCAACCCCCTAAGCTCCAAGCATCCAAAACCCTGGGTGCCCGAGTTCAGGAAAAAAAACTGATTGGCTATCCCTCAAGCTCAAAGCCCCCAAAACCTTGGGCGCCCGAGTTCAACAAAATACTGATTGGCGAGCCCCCAAGCTCCAAGCATCCAAAACCCTGGTTGCCTGAGTTCAGGAAAAAAAACTGATTGGCTATCCCTCAAGCTCAAAGCCCCCAAAAGCCTGGGCGCACGAGTTTAACAAAATACTGATTGGCAAGCCCCCAAGCTCCAAGCTCTCAAAACCCTGGGTGCCTGAATTCAAGAAAAGAAACTGATTGTCTATCCCTCAAGCTCAAAGCTCCCAAAACCTCAGGGCACCCGAGTTCAACAAAATACTGATTCTCACCTCTCCAAGCTCCAAGCCCCCAAAACCCTGGGCGCCCGAGTTCAACAAAATACTGATTGGCTACCCCCGAAGCTCCAAGCCCCCAAAACCTTGGGCGCCCGAGTTCAACAAAATACTGATTGGCGAGCCCCCAAGCTCCAAGCATCCAAAACCCTGGGTGCCTGAGTTCAAGAAAAGAAACTGATTGGCTACCCCCCATGCTCCAAGCCCCCAAAAGCCTGGGTGCCCTTGCTCAACATAGTTACTGATTGGCAACCCCCTAAGCTCCAAGCATCTAAAACCCTGGGTTCCCGAGTTCAGGAAAAAAAACTGATTGGCTATCCCTCAAGTTCAAAGCCCCCAAAAGCCTGGACGCCAGAGTTCAACAAAATACTGATTGGCAAGCCCCCAAGCTCCAAGCTCTCAAAACCCTGGGTGCCTGAAATCAAGAGAAGAAACTGATTGTCCACTCCCAAGCTCAAAGCTCCCAAAACCTCAGGGCACCCGAGTTCAACAAAATACTGATTCGCACCTCTCCAAGCTCCAAGCCCCCAAAACCCTGGGCGCCCGAGTTCAAAAAAATACTGATTGGCTACCCTCGAAGCTCCAAGCCCCCAAAACCTTGGGCGCCCGAGTTACACAAAATACTGATTGGCGAGCCCTTCAAGCTCCAAGCATCCAAAACCCTGGGTGCCTGAGTTCAAGAAAAGAAACTGATTGGCTACCCCCCAAGCTCCAAGCCCCAAAAAGCCTGGGTGCCCTTGCTCAACATAGTTACTGATTGGCAACCCCCTAAGCGCCAAGCATCCAAAACCCTGGGTGCCCGAGTTCAGGAAAAAAAACTGATTGGCTATCCCTCAAGCTCAAAGCCCCCAAAAGCCTGGGCGCCCAAGTTCAACAAAATACTGATTGGCACCTCCCCAAGCTCCAAGCCCCCAAAACCCTGGGCGCCCGAGTTCAACAAAATACTGATCGGCTACCCCCGAAGCTCCAAGCCCCCAAAACCTTGGGCGCCCGAGTTCAACAAATCACTGATTGGCGAATCCCCAAGTTCCAAGCATCCAAAACCCTGGGTGCCCGAGTTCAGGAAAAAAAACTGATTGGCTATCCCTCTAGCATCAAGCCCCCAAAAGCCTGGGCGCCCGAGTTCAACAAAATACATATTCGCAAGCCCCCAAGATCCAAGCTCTCAAAACCCTGGGTGCCTGAGTTCAAGAAAAGAATTTGATTGGCTATCCCTCAAGCTCAAAGCTCCCAAAACCCCAGGGCACCCGTGTTCAACAAAATACTGATTCGCAAGCCCCCAAGCTCCAAGCTCTCAAAACCCTGGGTGCCTGAGTTCAAGAAAAGAAACTGATTGGCTATCCCTCAAGCTCAAAGCTCCCAAAACCCTTGGGCGCCCAGTTCAACAAAATACTGATTGGCTACCCCCGAAGCTCCAAGCGCCCAAAACCTTGGGCGCCCGAGTTCAAAAAAATACTGATTGGCACCTCCCCAAGCTCCAAGCCCCCAAAACCCTGGGTGCCCTTGCTCAACATAGTTACTGATTGGCAACGCCCTTAGCTCCAAGCATCCGAAACCCTGGGTGCCCGAGTTCAGGAAAAAAAACTGATTGGCTATCCCTCAAGCTCAAAGCCCCCAAAAGCCTGGGCACCCGAGTTCAACAAAATACTGATTGGCAAGCCCCCAAGCTCCAAGCATCCAAAACCCTGGGTGCCCGAGTTCAGGAAAAAAAACTGATTGGCTATCCCTCAAGCTCAAAGCCCCCAAAAGCCTGGGCACCCGAGTTCAACAAAATACTGATTGGCACCTCCCCAAGCTCCAAGCCCCCAAAAGCCTGGGCGCCCGAGTTCAACAAAATACTGATTGGCTACCTCCGAAGCTCCAAGCCCCCAAAACCTTGGGCGCCCGAGTTCAACAAATCACTGATTGGCGAATCCCCAAGCTCCAAGCATCCAAAACCCTGGGTGCCTGAGTTCAGGAAAAAAAACTGATTGGCTATTCCTCTAGCTCCAAGCCCCCAAAACCCCAGGGCACCCGAGTTCAACAAAATACTGATTGGCTACCCCCGAAGCTCCAAGCCCCCAAAACCTTGGGCGCCCGAGTTCAACAAATCACTGATTGGCTATCCCTCTAGCTCCAAGCTTCCAAAAGCCTGGGCGCCCGAGTTCAACAAAATACTGATTCGCAAGCCCCCAAGCTCCAAGCTCTCAAAACCATGGGTGCCTGAAATCAAGAAAAGAAACTGATTGGCTATCCCTCAAGCTCAAAGCCCCCAAAAGCCTGGGTGCCCTTGCTCAACATAGTTACTGATTGGCAACCCCCTAAGCTCCAAGCATACAAAACCCTGGGTGCCCGAGTTCAGGAAAAAAAACTGATTGGCTATCCCTCAAGCTCCAAGCCCCCAAAAGCCTGGGCGCCCGATTTCAACAAAATACTGATTGGCTACCCCCGAAGCTCCAAGCCCCCAAAACCTTGGGCGCCCGAGTTAAACAAAATACTGATTGGCAAGCCCCCAAGCTCCAAGCAACCAAAACCCTGGGTGCCCGAGTTCAACAAAATACTGATTGGCTACCCCCGAAGCTCCAAGCCCCCAAAACCTTGGGCGCCCGAGTTAAACAAAATACTGATTGGCAAGCCCCCAAGCTCCAAGCAACCAAAACCCTGGGTGCCCGAGTTCAACAAAATACTGATTGGCAAACCCCCAAGCTCAGAGCATCCAAAACCCTGGGTGCCCTTGCTTAACATAGTTACTGATTGGCAACTCCCTAAGCTTCAAGCATCCAAAACCCTGGGTGCCCGAGTTCAGGAAAAAAAACTGCTTGGCTACCCCCCATGCTCCAAGCCCCCAAAACCCTGGGTGCTCTTGCTCAACATAGTAACTGATTCGCAACCTCCTAAGCTCCAAGCATCCAAAACCCTGGGTACTCGAGTTCTAGAAAAGAAACTGATTGTCTATCCCTCAAGCTCAAAGCTCCTAAAACCTCAGGGCACCCGAGTTCAACAAAATACTGATTCGCACCTCCCCAAGCTCCAAGCCCTCAAAACCCTGGGTGCCCTTGCTCAACATAGTTACTGATTGGCAACGCCCTTAGCTCCAAGCATCCGAAACCCTGGGTGCCCGAGTTCAGGAAAAAAAACTGATTGGCTATCCCTCAAGCTCAAAGCCCCCAAAAGCCTATGCACCCGAGTTCAACAAAATACTGATTGGCAAGCCCCCAAGCTCCAAGCAACCAAAACCCTGGGTGCCCGAGTTCAACAAAATACTGATTGGCTACCCCCAAAACTCCAAGGCCCAAAAACCTTGGGCGCCCGAGTTCAACAAAATACTGATTGGCAAACCCCCAAGCTCCAAACATCGAAAACCCTGGGTGCCTGAGTTCAAGAAAAGAAACTGATTGGCTACCCCCCAAGCTCTAAGCCCCCAATAGCCTGGGTGCCCTTGCTCAACATAGTTAATGATTGGCAACCCCCTAAGCTCCAAGCATCCAAATCCCTGGGTGCCCAAGTTCAGGAAAAAAAACTGATTGGCTATCCCTCAAGCTCCAAGCCCCCAGAAGCCTGGGCGCCCGAGTTCAACAAAATACTGATTTGCAAGCCCCCGAGCTCCAAGCTCTCAAAACCCTGGGTGCCTGAGTTCAAGAAAAGAAACTGATTGGCTATCCCTCAAGCTCAAAGCTCCCAAAACCCCAGGGCACCCGAGTTCAACAAAATACTGATTGGCACCTCCCCAAGCTCCAAGCCCCCAAAACCCAGGGCGCCAAATTCAACAAAATACTGATTGGCTACCCCCGAAGCTCCAAGCCCCCAAAACCTTGGGCGCCCGAGTTAAACAAAATACTGATTGGCGAACCCCCAAGCTCCAAGCATCCAAAACCCTGGGTGCCTGAGTTCAAGAAAAGAAACTAATTTGCTACCCCCCAAGCTCCAAGCCCCCAAAACCCTGGGTGCCCTTGCTCAACATAGTTACTGATTGGCAACCCCCTAAGCTCCAAGCATCCAAAACCCTGGGTGCCCGAGTTCAACAAAATACTGATTGGCAAGCCCCCAAGCTCCAAGCCCCCAAAACCCTGGGCGCCCGAGTTCAACAAAATACTGATTGGCTACCCCCGAAGCTCCAAGCCCCCAAAACCTTGGGCGCCCGAGTTCAACAAAATACTGATTGGCAAACCCCCAAGCTCAGAGCATCCAAAACCCTGGGTGCCCTTGCTTAACATAGTTACTGATTGGCAACTCCCTAAGCTCCAAGCATCCAAAACCCTGGGTACTCGAGTTCTAGAAAAGAAACTGATTGTCTATCCCTCAAGCTCAAAGCTCCAAAAACCTCAGGGCACCCGAGTTCAACAAAATACTGATTCGCACCTCCCCAAGCTCCAAGCCCCCAAAACCCTGGGTGCCCTTGCTCAACATAGTTACTGATTGGCAACGCCCTTAGCTCCAAGCATCCGAAACCCTGGGTGCCCGAGTTCAGGAAAAAAAACTGATTGGCTATCCCTCAAGCTCAAAGCCCCCAAAAGCCTGGGCACCCGAGTTCAACAAAATACTGATTGGCAAGCCCCCAAGCTCCAAGCATCCAAAACCCTGGGTGCCCGAGTTCAGGAAAAAAAACTGATTGGCTATCCCTCAAGCTCAAAGCCCCTAAAAGCCTGGGCACCCGAGTTCAACAAAATACCGATTGGCAAGCCCCTAAGCTCCAAGCTCTCAAAACCCTGGGTGCCTGAGTTCAAGAAAAGAAACTGATTGGCTATCCCTCAAGCTCAAAGCCCCCAAAAGCCTGGGTACCCGAGTTCAACAAAATACTGATTGGCTACCCCCGAAGCTCCAAGCCCCCAAAAGCCTGGGTGCCCTTGCTCAACATAGTTACTGATTGGCACCTCCCCAAGCTCCAAGCCCCCAAAACCCTGGTCGCCCAGTTGAACAAAATACTGATTGGCTACCCCCGAAGCTCCAAGCCCCCAAAACCTTGGGCGCCCGAGTTCAACAAAATACTGATTGGCGAACCCCCAAGCTCCAAGCATCCAAAACCCTGGGTGCCCGAGTATAAGAAAAGAAACTGATTGGCTACTCCCCAAGCTCGAAGCCCCCAAAAGCCTGGGTGCCCTTTCTCAACATAGTTACTGATTGGCAACCCCCTAAGCTCCAAGCATCCAAAACCCTGGGTGCCCGAGTTCAACAAAATACTGATTGGCAAGCCCCTAAGCTCCAAGCTCTCAAAACCCTGGGTGCCTGAGTTCAAGAAAAGAAACTGATTGGCTATCCCTCAAGCTCAAAGCTCCCAAAACCCCAGGGCACCCGAGTTCAACAAAATACTGATTGGCACCTCCCCAAGCTCCAAGCCCCCAAAACCCTGGTCGCCCAGTTCAACAAAATACTGATTGGCTACCCCCGAAGCTCCAAGGCCCAAAAACCTTGGGCGCCCGTGTTCAACAAAATACTGATTGGCAAGCCCCCAAGCTCCAAGCTCTCAAAACCCTGGGTGCCTGAGTTCAAGAAAAGAAACTGATTGGCTATCCCTCAAGCTCAAAGCTCCCAAAGCCCAGGGCACCCGAGTTCAACAAAATACTGATTGGCACCTCCCCAAGCTCCAAGCCCCCAAAACCCTGGGCGCCCGATTTTAACAAAATACTGTTTGGCACCTCCCCAAACTCCAAGCCCCCAAAACCCTGGGCGCCCGATTTTAACAAAATACTGATTGGCTACCCCCAAAACTCCAAGGCCCAAAAACCTTGGGCGCCCGAGTTCAACAAAATACTGATTGGCAAACCCCCAAGCTCCAAACATCGAAAACCCTGGGTGCCTGAGTTCAAGAAAAGAAACTGATTGGCTACCCCCCAAGCTCCAAGCCCCCAAAAGCCTGGGTGCCCTTGCTCAACATAGTTACTGATTGGCAACACCCTAAGCTCCAAGCATCCAAAACCCTGGGTGCCCGAGTTCAGGAAAAAAAACTGATTGGCTATCCCTCAAGCTCCAAGCCCCCAGAAGCCTGGGCGCCCGAGTTCAACAAAATACTGACTTGCAAGCCCCCGAGCTCCAAGCTCTCAAAACCCTGGGTGCCTGAGTTCAAGAAAAGAAACTGATTGGCTATCCCTCAAGCTCAAAGCTCCCAAAACCCCAGGGCACCCGAGTTCAACAAAATACTTATTTGCACCTCCCCAAGCTCCAAGCCCCCAAAACCCTGGGCGCCAATTTCAACAAAATACTGATTGGCTACCCCCGAAGCTCCAAGCCCCCAAAACCTTGGGCGCCCGAGTTAAACAAAATACTGATTGGCGAACCCCCAAGCTCCAAGCATCCAAAACCCTGGGTGCCTGAGTTCAAGAAACGAAACTAATTGGCTACCCCCAAGGCTCCAAGCCCCCAAAACCCTGGGTGCCCTTGCTCAACATAGTTACTGATTGGCAACCCCCTAAGCTCCAAGCATCCAAAACCCTGGGTGCCCGAGTTCAACAAAATACTGATTGGCAAGCCCCCAAGCTCCAAGCCCCTAAAACCCTGGGCGCCCGAGTTCAACAAAATACTGATTGGCTACCCCCGAAGCTCCAAGCCCCCAAAACCTTGGGCGCCCGAGTTCAACAAAATACTGATTGGCAAACCCCCAAGCTCAGAGCATCCAAAACCCTGGGTGCCCTTGCTTAACATAGTTACTGATTGGCAACTCCCTAAGCTCCAAGCATCCAAAACCCTGGGTACTCGAGTTCTAGAAAAGAAACTGATTGTCTATCCCTCAAGCTCAAAGCTCCCAAAACCTCAGGGCACCCGAGTTCAACAAAATACTGATTCGCACCTCCCCAAGCTCCAAGCCCCCAAAACCCTGGGCGCCCGAGTTCAACAAAATACTGATTGGCTACCCCCGAAGCTCCAAGCCCCCAAAACCCTGGGCGCCCGAGTTCAACAAAATACTGATTGGCTACCCCCGAAGCTCCAACCCCCAAAACCCTGGGCGCCCAGTTCAACAAAATACTGATTGGCTACCCCCGAAGCTCCAAGCGCCCAAAACCTTGGGCGCCCGAGTTCAACAAAATACTGATTGGCACCTCCCCAAGCTCCAAGCCCCCAAAACCCTGGGCGCCCAGTTCAACAAAATACTGATTGGCGAACCCCCAAGCTCCAAGCATCCAAAACCCTGGGTGCCTGAGTTCAAGAAATGAAGCTGATTGGCTACCCCCCAAGCTCCAAGCCCCCAAAAGCCCGGTTGCCCTTTCTCAACATAGTTACTGATTGGCAACCCCCTAAGCTCCAAGCATCCAAAACCCTGGGTGCCCGAGTTCAACAAAATACTGATTGGCAAGCCCCCAAGCTCCAAGCTCTCAAAACCCTGGGTGCCTGAGTTCAAGAAAAGAAACTGATTGGCTATCCCTCAAGCTCAAAGCTCCCAAAACCACAGAGCACCCGAGTTCAACAAAATACTGATTGGCACCTCCCCAAGCTCCAAGCCCCCAAAACCCTGGGCGCCCGAGTTCAACAAAATACTGATTGGCTATCCCCGAAGCTCCAAGCCCCCAAAACCTTGGGCGCCCGAGTTCATTAAAATACTGATTGGCGAACCCCCAAGCTCCAAGCATCCAAAACCCTGGGTGCCCTTGCTCAACATAGTTACTGATTGGCAAATCCCTAAGCTCCAAGCATCCAAAACCCTGAGTGCCCGAGTTCAGGAAAAAAAACTGATTGGCTAACCCTCAAGCTCAAAGCCCCCAAAAGCCTGGGCGCCCGATTTCAACAAAATACTAATTGGCAAGCCCCCAAGCTCCAAGCTCTTAAAACCCTGGGTGCCTGAGTTCAAGAAAAGAAACTGATTGGCTATCCCTCAAGCTCAAAGCTCCCAAAACCCCAGAGCACCCGAGTTCAACAAAATACTGATTGGCTACCCCCGAAGCTCCAAGCCCCCAAAAGCCTGGGTGCCCTTGCTCAACATAGTTACTGATTGGCACCTCCACAAGCTCCAAGCCCCCAAAACCCTGGTCGCCCAGTTCAACAAAATACTGATTGGCTACCCCCGAAGCTCCAAGCCCCCAAAACCTTTGGCGCCCGAGTTCAACAAAATACTGATTGGCGAACCCCCAAGCTCCAAGCATCCAAAACCCTGGGTGCCCGAGTATAAGAAAAGAAACTGATTGGCTACCCCCCAAGCTCGAAGCCCCCAAAAGCCTGGGTGCCCTTTCTCAACATAGTTACTGATTGGCAACCCCCTAAGCTCCAAGCATCCAAAACCCTGGTCGCCCAGTTCAACAAAATACTGATTGGCTACCCCCGAAGCTCCAAGTCCAAAAACCTTGGGCGCCCGAGTTCAACAAAATACTGATTGGCAAGCCCCCAAGCTCCAAGCTCTCAAAACCCTGGGTGCCTGAGTTCAAGAAAAGAAACTGATTGGCTATCCCTCAAGCTCAAAGCTCCCAAAACCCCAGGGCACCCGAGTTCAACAAAATACTGATTGGCACCTCCCCAAACTCCAAGCCCCCAAAACCCTGGGCGCCCGAGTTCAACAAAATACTGATTGGCTACCCCCGAAGCTCCAAGCGCCCAAAACCTTGGGCGCCCGAGTTCAACAAAATACTGATTGGCGAACCCCCAAGCTCTAGGCATCCAAAACCCTGGGTGCCTGAGTTCAAGAAATGAAACTGATTGGCTACCCCCCAAGCTCCAAGCCCCCAAAAGCCCAGGGCACCCGAGTTCAACAAAATACTGATTGGCACCTCCCCAAGCTCCAAGCCCCCAAAACCCTGGGCGCCCGAGTTCAACAAAATACTGATTGGCTACCCCCGAAGTTCCAAGCCCCCAAAACCTTGGGCGCCCGAGTTCATTAAAATACTGATTGGCGAACCCCCAAGCTCCAAGCATCCAAAACCCTGGGTGCCCTTGCTCATTATAGTTACTGATTGGCAAATCCCTAAGCTCCAAGCATCCAAAACCCTGGGTGCCCGAGTTCAGGAAAAAAAACTGATTGGCTATCCCTCAAGCTCAAAGCCCCCAAAAGCCTGGGCGCCCGATTTCAACAAAATACTAATTGGCAAGCCCCCAAGCTCCAAGCTCTTAAAACCCTGGGTGCCTGAGTTCAAGAAAAGAAACTGATTGGCTATCCCTCAAGCTCAAAGCTCCTAAAACCCCAGGGCACCCGATTTCAACAAAATACTGTCTGGCACCTCTCCAAGCTCCAAGCCCCCAAAACCCTGGGCGCCCGAGTTTAACAAAATACTGATTGGCGAGCCCCCAAGCTCCAAGAATCCAAAACCCTGGGTGCCTGAGTTCAAGAAAAGAAACTGATTGGCTACCCCCCAAGCTCCAAGCCCCCAAAAGCCTGGGTGCCCTTGCTCAACATAGTTACTGATTGGCAACCCCCTAAGCTCCAAGCATCCAAAACCTTGGGCGCCCGAGTTCAACAAAATACTGATTGGCAACCCCCTAAGCTCCAAGCATCCAAAACCCTGGGTGCCCGAGTTCAGGAAAAAAAACTGATTGGCTATCCCTCAAGCTCAAAGCCCCCAAAACCTTGGGCGCCCGAGTTCAACAAAATACTGATTGGCGAGCCCCCAAGCTCCAAGCATCCAAAACCCTGGTTGCCTGAGTTCAGGAAAAAAAACTGATTGGCTATCCCTCAAGCTCAAAGCCCCCAAAAGCCTGGGCGCACGAGTTTAACAAAATACTGATTGGCAAGCCCCCAAGCTCCAAGCTCTCAAAACCCTGGGTGCCTGAATTCAAGAAAAGAAACTGATTGTCTATCCCTCAAGCTCAAAGCTCCCAAAACCTCAGGGCACCCGAGTTCAACAAAATACTGATTCTCACCTCTCCAAGCTCCAAGCCCCCAAAACCCTGGGCGCCCGAGTTCAACAAAATACTGATTGGCTACCCCCGAAGCTCCAAGCCCCCAAAACCTTGGGCGCCCGAGTTCAACAAAATACTGATTGGCGAGCCCCCAAGCTCCAAGCATCCAAAACCCTGGGTGCCTGAGTTCAAGAAAAGAAACTGATTGGCTACCCCCCATGCTCCAAGCCCCCAAAAGCCTGGGTGCCCTTGCTCAACATAGTTACTGATTGGCAACCCCCTAAGCTCCAAGCATCTAAAACCCTGGGTTCCCGAGTTCAGGAAAAAAAACTGATTGGCTATCCCTCAAGTTCAAAGCCCCCAAAAGCCTGGACGCCAGAGTTCAACAAAATACTGATTGGCAAGCCCCCAAGCTCCAAGCTCTCAAAACCCTGGGTGCCTGAAATCAAGAGAAGAAACTGATTGTCCACTCCCAAGCTCAAAGCTCCCAAAACCTCAGGGCACCCGAGTTCAACAAAATACTGATTCGCACCTCTCCAAGCTCCAAGCCCCCAAAACCCTGGGCGCCCGAGTTCAAAAAAATACTGATTGGCTACCCTCGAAGCTCCAAGCCCCCAAAACCTTGGGCGCCCGAGTTACACAAAATACTGATTGGCGAGCCCTTCAAGCTCCAAGCATCCAAAACCCTGGGTGCCTGAGTTCAAGAAAAGAAACTGATTGGCTACCCCCCAAGCTCCAAGCCCCAAAAAGCCTGGGTGCCCTTGCTCAACATAGTTACTGATTGGCAACCCCCTAAGCGCCAAGCATCCAAAACCCTGGGTGCCCGAGTTCAGGAAAAAAAACTGATTGGCTATCCCTCAAGCTCAAAGCCCCCAAAAGCCTGGGCGCCCAAGTTCAACAAAATACTGATTGGCACCTCCCCAAGCTCCAAGCCCCCAAAACCCTGGGCGCCCGAGTTCAACAAAATACTGATCGGCTACCCCCGAAGCTCCAAGCCCCCAAAACCTTGGGCGCCCGAGTTCAACAAATCACTGATTGGCGAATCCCCAAGTTCCAAGCATCCAAAACCCTGGGTGCCCGAGTTCAGGAAAAAAAACTGATTGGCTATCCCTCTAGCATCAAGCCCCCAAAAGCCTGGGCGCCCGAGTTCAACAAAATACATATTCGCAAGCCCCCAAGATCCAAGCTCTCAAAACCCTGGGTGCCTGAGTTCAAGAAAAGAATTTGATTGGCTATCCCTCAAGCTCAAAGCTCCCAAAACCCCAGGGCACCCGTGTTCAACAAAATACTGATTCGCAAGCCCCCAAGCTCCAAGCTCTCAAAACCCTGGGTGCCTGAGTTCAAGAAAAGAAACTGATTGGCTATCCCTCAAGCTCAAAGCTCCCAAAACCCTTGGGCGCCCAGTTCAACAAAATACTGATTGGCTACCCCCGAAGCTCCAAGCGCCCAAAACCTTGGGCGCCCGAGTTCAAAAAAATACTGATTGGCACCTCCCCAAGCTCCAAGCCCCCAAAACCCTGGGCGCCCAGTTCAACAAAATACTGATTGGCGAACCCCCAAGCTCCAAGCATTCAAAACCCTGGGTGCCTGAGTTCAAGAAAAGAAACTGTTTGGCTACCCCCCAAGCTCCAAGCCCCCAAAAGCCTGGGTGCCCTTTCTCAACATGGTTACTGATTGGCAACCCCCTAAGCTCCAAGCATCCAAAACCCTGGGTGCCCGAGTTCAGGAAAAAAAACTGATTGGCTATCCCTCAAGCTCAAAGCCCCCAAAAGCCTGGGCACCCGAGTTCAACAAAATACTGATTGGCACCTCCCCAAGCTCCAAGCCCCCAAAAGCCTGGGCGCCCGAGTTCAACAAAATACTGATTGGCTACCTCCGAAGCTCCAAGCCCCCAAAACCTTGGGCGCCCGAGTTCAACAAATCACTGATTGGCGAATCCCCAAGCTCCAAGCATCCAAAACCCTGGGTGCCTGAGTTCAGGAAAAAAAACTGATTGGCTATTCCTCTAGCTCCAAGCCCCCAAAACCCCAGGGCACCCGAGTTCAACAAAATACTGATTGGCTACCCCCGAAGCTCCAAGCCCCCAAAACCTTGGGCGCCCGAGTTCAACAAATCACTGACTGGCTATCCCTCTAGCTCCAAGCTTCCAAAAGCCTGGGCGCCCGAGTTCAACAAAATACTGATTCGCAAGCCCCCAAGCTCCAAGCTCTCAAAACCCTGGGTGCCTGAAATCAAGAAAAGAAACTGATTGGCTATCCCTCAAGCTCAAAGCCCCCAAAAGCCTGGGTGCCCTTGCTCAACATAGTTACTGATTGGCAACCCCCTAAGCTCCAAGCATCCAAAACCCTGATTGCCTGAGTTCAAGAAAGGAAACTGATTGTCTATCCCTCAAGCTCAAAGCTCCCAAAACCCCAGGGCACCCGAGTTCAACAAAATACTGATTGGCACCTCCCCAAGCTCCAAGCCCCCAAAACCCTGGGCGCCCGAGTTCAACAAAATACTGATTGGCTATCCCTCAAGCTCAAAGCCCCCAAAACCTTGGGCGCCCGAGTTCAACAAAATACTGATTGGCGAGCCCCCAAGCTCCAAGCATCCAAAACCCTGGGTGCCTGAGTTCAGGAAAAAAAACTGATTGGCTATCCCTCAAGCTCAAAGCCCCCAAAAGCCTGGGCGCACGAGTTTAACAAAATACTGATTGGCAAGCCCCCAAGCTCCAAGCTCTCAAAACCCTGGGTGCCTGAATTCAAGAAAAGAAACTGATTGTCTATCCCTCAAGCTCAAAGCTCCCAAAACCTCAGGGCACCCGAGTTCAACAAAATACTGATTCGCACCTCTCCAAGCTCCAAGCCCCCAAAACCCTGGGCGCCCGAGTTCAACAAAATACTGATTGGCTACCCCCGAAGCTCCAAGCCCCCAAAACCTTGGGCGCCCGAGTTCAACAAAATACTGATTGGCGAGCCCCCAAGCTCCAAGCATCCAAAACCCTGGGTGCCTGAGTTCAAGAAATGAAACTGATTGGCTACCCCCCAAGCTCCAAGCCCCCAAAAGCCCAGGGCACCCGAGTTCAACAAAATACTGATTGGCACCTCCCCAAGCTCCAAGCCCCCAAAACCCTGGGCGCCCGAGTTCAACAAAATACTGATTGGCTACCCCCGAAGTTCCAAGCCCCCAAAACCTTGGGCGCCCGAGTTCATTAAAATACTGATTGGCGAACCCCCAAGCTCCAAGCATCCAAAACCCTGGGTGCCCTTGCACATTATAGTTACTGATTGGCAAATCCCTAAGCTCCAAGCATCCAAAACCCTGGGTGCCCGAGTTCAGGAAAAAAAACTGATTGGCTATCCCTCAAGCTCAAAGCCCCCAAAAGCCTGGGCGCCCGATTTCAACAAAATACTAATTGGCAAGCCCCCAAGCTCCAAGCTCTTAAAACCCTGGGTGCCTGAGTTCAAGAAAAGAAACTGATTGGCTATCCCTCAAGCTCAAAGCTCCTAAAACCCCAGGGCACCCGATTTCAACAAAATACTGTCTGGCACCTCTCCAAGCTCCAAGCCCCCAAAACCCTGGGCGCCCGAGTTTAACAAAATACTGATTGGCGAGCCCCCAAGCTCCAAGAATCCAAAACCCTGGGTGCCTGAGTTCAAGAAAAGAAACTGATTGGCTACCCCCCAAGCTCCAAGCCCCCAAAAGCCTGGGTGCCCTTGCTCAACATAGTTACTGATTGGCAACCCCCTAAGCTCCAAGCATCCAAAACCTTGGGCGCCCGAGTTCAACAAAATACTGATTGGCAACCCCCTAAGCTCCAAGCATCCAAAACCCTGGGTGCCCGAGTTCAGGAAAAAAAACTGATTGGCTATCCCTCAAGCTCAAAGCCCCCAAAACCTTGGGCGCCCGAGTTCAACAAAATACTGATTGGCGAGCCCCCAAGCTCCAAGCATCCAAAACCCTGGGTGCCTGAGTTCAGGAAAAAAAACTGATTGGCTATCCCTCAAGCTCAAAGCCCCCAAAAGCCTGGGCGCACGAGTTTAACAAAATACTGATTGGCAAGCCCCCAAGCTCCAAGCTCTCAAAACCCTGGGTGCCTGAATTCAAGAAAAGAAACTGATTGTCTATCCCTCAAGCTCAAAGCTCCCAAAACCTCAGGGCACCCGAGTTCAACAAAATACTGATTCGCACCTCTCCAAGCTCCAAGCCCCCAAAACCCTGGGCGCCCGAGTTCAACAAAATACTGATTGGCTACCCCCGAAGCTCCAAGCCCCCAAAACCTTGGGCGCCCGAGTTCAACAAAATACTGATTGGCGAGCCCCCAAGCTCCAAGCATCCAAAACCCTGGGTGCCTGAGTTCAAGAAATGAAACTGATTGGCTACCCCCCAAGCTCCAAGCCCCCAAAAGCCTGGGTGCCCTTGCTCAACATAGTTACTGATTGGCAACCCCCTAAGCTCCAAGCATCCAAAACCTTGGGCGCCCGAGTTCAACAAAATACTGATTGGCAACCCCCTAAGCTCCAAGCATCCAAAACCCTGGGTGCCCGAGTTCAGGAAAAAAAACTGATTGGCTATCCCTCAAGCTCAAAGCCCCCAAAACCTTGGGCGCCCGAGTTCAACAAAATACTGATTGGCGAGCCCCCAAGCTCCAAGCATCCAAAACCCTGGGTGCCTGAGTTCAGGAAAAAAAACTGATTGGCTATCCCTCAAGCTCAAAGCCCCCAAAAGCCTGGGCGCACGAGTTTAACAAAATACTGATTGGCAAGCCCCCAAGCTCCAAGCTCTCAAAACCCTGGGTGCCTGAATTCAAGAAAAGAAACTGATTGTCTATCCCTCAAGCTCAAAGCTCCCAAAACCTCAGGGCACCCGAGTTCAACAAAATACTGATTCGCACCTCTCCAAGCTCCAAGCCCCCAAAACCCTGGGCGCCCGAGTTCAACAAAATACTGATTGGCTACCCCCGAAGCTCCAAGCCCCCAAAACCTTGGGCGCCCGAGTTCAACAAAATACTGATTGGCGAGCCCCCAAGCTCCAAGCATCCAAAACCCTGGGTGCCTGAGTTCAAGAAATGAAACTGATTGGCTACCCCCCAAGCTCCAAGCCCCCAAAAGCCCAGGGCACCCGAGTTCAACAAAATACTGATTGGCACCTCCCCAAGCTCCAAGCCCCCAAAACCCTGGGCGCCCGAGTTCAACAAAATACTGATTGGCTACCCCCGAAGTTCCAAGCCCCCAAAACCTTGGGCGCCCGAGTTCATTAAAATACTGATTGGCGAACCCCCAAGCTCCAAGCATCCAAAACCCTGGGTGCCCTTGCACATTATAGTTACTGATTGGCAAATCCCTAAGCTCCAAGCATCCAAAACCCTGGGTGCCCGAGTTCAGGAAAAAAAACTGATTGGCTATCCCTCAAGCTCAAAGCCCCCAAAAGCCTGGGCGCCCGATTTCAACAAAATACTAATTGGCAAGCCCCCAAGCTCCAAGCTCTTAAAACCCTGGGTGCCTGAGTTCAAGAAAAGAAACTGATTGGCTATCCCTCAAGCTCAAAGCTCCTAAAACCCCAGGGCACCCGATTTCAACAAAATACTGTCTGGCACCTCTCCAAGCTCCAAGCCCCCAAAACCCTGGGCGCCCGAGTTTAACAAAATACTGATTGGCGAGCCCCCAAGCTCCAAGAATCCAAAACCCTGGGTGCCTGAGTTCAAGAAAAGAAACTGATTGGCTACCCCCCAAGCTCCAAGCCCCCAAAAGCCTGGGTGCCCTTGCTCAACATAGTTACTGATTGGCAACCCCCTAAGCTCCAAGCATCCAAAACCTTGGGCGCCCGAGTTCAACAAATCACTGATTGGCAACCCCCTAAGCTCCAAGCATCCAAAACCCTGGGTGCCCGAGTTCAGGAAAAAAAACTGATTGGCTATCCCTCAAGCTCAAAGCCCCCAAAACCTTGGGCGCCCGAGTTCAACAAAATACTGATTGGCGAGCCCCCAAGCTCCAAGCATCCAAAACCCTGGGTGCCTGAGTTCAGGAAAAAAAACTGATTGGCTATCCCTCAAGCTCAAAGCCCCCAAAAGCCTGGGCGCACGAGTTTAACAAAATACTGATTGGCAAGCCCCCAAGCTCCAAGCTCTCAAAACCCTGGGTGCCTGAATTCAAGAAAAGAAACTGATTGTCTATCCCTCAAGCTCAAAGCTCCCAAAACCTCAGGGCACCCGAGTTCAACAAAATACTGATTCGCACCTCTCCAAGCTCCAAGCCCCCAAAACCCTGGGCGCCCGAGTTCAACAAAATACTGATTGGCTACCCCCGAAGCTCCAAGCCCCCAAAACCTTGGGCGCCCGAGTTCAACAAAATACTGATTGGCGAGCCCCCAAGCTCCAAGCATCCAAAACCCTGGGTGCCTGAGTTCAAGAAAAGAAACTGATTGGCTACCCCCCAAGCTCCAAGCCCCCAAAAGCCTGGGTGCCCTTGCTCAACATAGTTACTGATTGGCAACCCCCTAAGCTCCAAGCATCTAAAACCCTGGGTTCCCGAGTTCAGGAAAAAAAACTGATTGGCTATCCCTCAAGCTCAAAGCCCCCAAAAGCCTGGACGCCAGAGTTCAACAAAATACTGATTGGCAAGCCCCCAAGCTCCAAGCTCTCAAAACCCTGGGTGCCTGAAATCAAGAAAAGAAACTGATTGTCCACCCCCAAGCTCAAAGCTCCCAAAACCTCAGGGCACCCGAGTTCAACAAAATACTGATTCGCACCTCCCCAAGCTCCAAGCCCCCAAAACCCTGGGCGCCCGAGTTCAACAAAATACTGATCTGCTACCCCCGAAGCTCCAAACCCCCAAAACCTTGGGCGCCCGAGTTCAACAAAATACTGATTGGCGAGCCCTCAAGCTCCAAGCATCCAAAACCCTGGGTGCCTGAGTTCAAGAAAAGAAGATGATTGGCTACCCCCCAAGCTTCAAGCCCCCAAAAGCCTGGGTGCCCTTGCTCAACATAGTTACTGATTGGCAACCCCCTAAGCTCAAAGCCCCCAAAAGCCTGGGCGCCCGAGTTCAACAAAATACTGATTGGCACCTCCCCAAGCTCCAAGCCCCCAAATCCCTGGGCGCCCAGTTCGACAAAATACTGATTGGCTACCCCCGAAGCTCCAAGCCCCCAAAACCCTGGGCGCCCGAGTTCAACAAAATACTGATTGGCGAGCCCCCAAGCTCCAAGCATCCAAAACCCTGGGTGCTTGAGTTCAAGAAAAGAAACTGATTGGCTACCCCCCAAGCTCCAAGCCCCCAAAAGCCTGGGTGCCCTTGCTCAACATAGTTACTGATTGGCAACCCCCTAAGCTCCAAGCATCCAAAACCCTGGGTGCCTGAGTTCAAGAAAAGAAACTGATTGTCTATCCCTCAAGCTCAAAGCTCCCAAAACCCCAGGGCACCCGAGTTCAACAAAATACTGATTGGCACCTCCCCAAGCTCCAAGCCCCCAAAACCCTGGGCGCCCGAGTTCAACAAAATACTGATTGGCTACCCCCGAAGCTCCAAGCCCCCAAAACCTTGGGCGCCCGAGTTCATCAAAATACTGATTGGCGAACCCCCAAGCTCCAAGCATCCAAAACCCTGGGTGCCTGAGTTCAAGAAAAAAACTGATTGGCTATCCCTCTAGCTCCAAGCCCCCAAAAGCCTGGGCACCCGAGTTCAACAAAATACTGATTCGCAAGCCCCCAAGCTCCAAGCTCTCAAAACCCTGGGTGCCTGAGTTCAAGAAAAGAAACTGATTGGCTATCCCTCAAGCTCAAAGCTCCCTAAACCCCAGGGCACCCGAGTTCAACAAAATACTGATTGGCACCTTCCCAAGCTCCAAGCCCCCAAAACCCTGGGCGCCCAGTTCAACAAAATACTGATTGGCTACCCCCGAAGCTTCAAGCGCCCAAAACCTTGGGCGCCCGAGTTCAACAAAATACTGATTGGCTACCCCCGAAGCTTCAAGCGCCCAAAACCTTGGGCGCCCGAGTTCAACAAAATACTGATTGGCACCTCCCCAAGCTCCAAGCCCCCAAAACCCTGGGCGCCCAGTTCAACAAAATACTGATTGGCAAACCCCCAAGCTCCAGGCATCCAAAACCCTGGGTGCCTGAGTTCAAGATAAGAAACTGATTGGCTACCCCCCAAGCTCCAAGTCCCCAAAACCCTGGGCGCCCGAGTTCAACAAAATACTGATTGGCGAGCCCCCAAGCTCCAAGCATCCAAAACCCTGGGTGCCTGAGTTCAAGAAAAGAAACTGATTGGCTACCTCCCAAGCTCCAAGCCCCCAAAAGCCTGGGTGCCCTTGCTCAACATAGTTACTGATTGACAACCCCCTAAGCTCCAAGCATCCAAAACCCTGGGTGCCCGAGTTCAGGAAAAAAAACTGATTGGCTATCCCTCAAGCTCAAAGCCCCCAAAAGCCTGGGCGCCCGAGTTCAACAAAATACTGATTGGCACCTGCCGAAGCTCCAAGCCCCCAAAACCCTGGGCGCCCGAGTTCAAAAAAATACTGATTGGCTACCCCCGAAGCTCCAAGCCCCCAAAACCTTGGGCGCCCGAGTTCAACAAAATACTGATTGGCAAGCCCCCAAGCTCAAAGCTCCAAAAACCCCAGGGTACCCGAGTTCAACAAAATACTGATTCGCGAACCCCAAAGCTCCAAGCATCCAAAACCCTGGGTGCCCGAGTTCAAGAAAAAAAACTGATTGGCTATCCCTAAAGCTCAAAGCCCCCAAAAGCCTGGGCACCCGAGTTCAACAAAAGACAGATTGGCAAGCCCCTAAGCTCCAAGCTCTCAAAACCCTGGGTGCCTGAGTTCAAGAAAAGAAACTGATTGGCTATCCCTCAAGCTCAAAGCTCCAAAAACCCCAGGGCACCCGAGTTCAACAAGATATTGATTTGCTACCCCTCAAGCTCCAAGCCCCCAAAAGCCTGGGTGCCCTTGCTCAACATAGTAACTGATTGGCAACTCCCTAAGCTCCAAGCCTCCAAAACCCTGGGCACCCGAGTTCAACAAAATACTGATTGGCTACCCCCCATGCTCCAAGCCCCCAAAACCCTGGGTGCTCTTGCTCAACATAGTAACTGATTGGCAACCTCCTAAGCTCCAAGCATCCAAAACCCTGGGTACTCGAGTTCAAGAAAAGAAACTGATTGTCTATCCCTCAAGCTGAAAGCTCCGAAAACCTTGGACGCCCAAATTCAACTAAATACTGATTTGTGAACCCTCAAGCTCCAAGCCCTCAAAACCCTAGGTTCCCAAGTTTAAGAAAAAAAACTGATTGGCTATCCCCCTAGCTCAAAGCTCCCAAAACCCCAGGGCACCCGAGTTCATCAAAATACTGATTGGCTATCTCCCAAGCTCCAAGCCTCCAAAACCCTGGGTGCTCGAGTTCAGGAAAAACAACTGATTGGCTATCCTTCAAGCTCAAAGCCCCCAAAAGCCTGCCCTTGCTCAACATAACTACTGATTGGCAACCCCCTAAGCGCAAAGCATCCAAAACCCTGGGTGCCCGAGTTCAGGAAAAAAAACTGATTGGCTATCCCTCAAGCTCAAAGCCCCCAAAAGCCTGGACGCCAAAGTTCAACAAAATACTGATTGGCAAGCCTTCAAGCTCCAAGCTCTCAAAACCCTGGGTGCCTGAATTCAAGAAAAGAAACTGATTGTCTATCCCTCAAGCTCAAAGCTCCCAAATCCTCAGGGAACCCGAAATCAACAAAATACTGATTCGCACCTCCCCAAGCTCCAAGCCCCCAAAACCCTGGGCGCCCGAGTTCAACAAAATACTGATTGGCTACACCCGAAGCTCCAACCCCCAAAACCCTGGGCGCCCAGTTCAACAAAATACTGATTGGCTACCCCCGAAGCTCCAAGCGCCCAAAACCTTGGGCGCCCGAGTTCAACAAAATACTGATTGGCGAGCCCCCAAGCTCCAAGCATCCAAAACCCTGGGTGCCTGAGTTCAAGAAAAGAAACTGATTGGCTACCCCCCATGCTCCAAGCCCCCAAAAGCCTGGGTGCCCTTGCTCAACATAGTTACTGATTGGCAACCCCCTAAGCTCCAAGCATCTAAAACCCTGGGTTCCCGAGTTCAGGAAAAAAAACTGATTGGCTATCCCTCAAGTTCAAAGCCCCCAAAAGCCTGGACGCCAGAGTTCAACAAAATACTGATTGGCAAGCCCCCAAGCTCCAAGCTCTCAAAACCCTGGGTGCCTGAAATCAAGAAAAGAAACTGATTGTCCACTCCCAAGCTCAAAGCTCCCAAAACCTCAGGGCACCCGAGTTCAACAAAATACTGATTCGCACCTCTCCAAGCTCCAAGCCCCCAAAACCCTGGGCGCCCGAGTTCAAAAAAATACTGATTGGCTACCCTCGAAGCTCCAAGCCCCCAAAACCTTGGGCGCCCGAGTTCAACAAAATACTGATTGGCGAGCCCTTCAAGCTCCAAGCATCCAAAACCCTGGGTGCCTGAGTTCAAGAAAAGAAACTGATTGGCTACCCCCCAAGCTCCAAGCCCCAAAAAGCCTGGGTGCCCTTGCTCAACATAGTTACTGATTGGCAACCCCCTAAGCTCCAAGCATCCAAAACCCTGGGTGCCCGAGTTCAGGAAAAAAAACTGATTGGCTATCCCTCAAGCTCAAAGCCCCCAAAAGCCTGGGCGCCCAAGTTCAACAAAATACTGATTGGCACCTCCCCAAGCTCCAAGCCCACAAAACCCTGGGCGCCCGAGTTCAACAAAATACTGATCGGCTACCCCCGAAGCTCCAAGCCCCCAAAACCTTGGGCGCCCGAGTTCAACAAATCACTGATTGGCGAATCCCCAAGCTCCAAGCATCCAAAACCCTGGGTGCCTGAGTTCAGGAAAAAAAACTGATTGGCTGTTCCTCTAGCTCCAAGCCCCCAAAACCCCAGGGCACCCGAGTTCAACAAAATACTGATTGGCTACCCCCGAAGCTCCAAGCCCCCAAAACCTTGGGCGCCCGAGTTCAACAAATCACTGATTGGCTATCCCTCTAGCTCCAAGCTTCCAAAAGCCTGGGCGCCCGAGTTCAACAAAATACTGATTCGCAAGCCCCCAAGCTCCAAGCTCTCAAAACCCTGGGTGCCTGAAATCAAGAAAAGAAACTGATTGGCTATCCCTCAAGCTCAAAGCCCCCAAAAGCCTGGGTGCCCTTGCTCAACATAGTTACTGATTGGCAACCCCCTAAGCTCCAAGCATCCAAAACCCTGATTGCCTGAGTTCAAGAAAGGAAACTGATTGTCTATCCCTCAAGCTCAAAGCTCCCAAAACCCCAGGGCACCCGAGTTCAACAAAATACTGATTGGCACCTCCCCAAGCTCCAAGCCCCCAAAACCCTGGGCGCCCGAGTTCAACAAAATACTGATTGGCTACCCCCGAAGCTCCAAGCGCCCAAAACCTTGGGCGCCCGAGTTTAACAAAATACTGATTGGCGAACCCCCAAGCTCCAGGCATCCAAAACCCTGGGTGCCTGAGTTCAAGAAATGAAACTGATTGGCTACCCCCCAAGCTCCAAGCCCCCAAAAGCCCAGGGCACCCGAGTTCAACAAAATACTGATTGGCACCTCCCCAAGCTCCAAGCCCCCAAAACCCTGGGCGCCCGAGTTCAACAAAATACTGATTGGCTACCCCCGAAGTTCCAAGCCCCCAAAACCTTGGGCGCCCGAGTTCATTAAAATACTGATTGGCGAACCCCCAAGCTCCAAGCATCCAAAACCCTGGGTGCCCTTGCACATTATAGTTACTGATTGGCAAATCCCTAAGCTCCAAGCATCCAAAACCCTGGGTGCCCGAGTTCAGGAAAAAAAACTGATTGGCTATCCCTCAAGCTCAAAGCCCCCAAAAGCCTGGGCGCCCGATTTCAACAAAATACTAATTGGCAAGCCCCCAAGCTCCAAGCATCCAAAACCCTGGGTGCCCTTGCTCATTATAGTTACTGATTGGCGAGCCCCCAAGCTCCAAGAATCCAAAACCCTGGGTGCCTGAGTTCAAGAAAAGAAACTGATTGGCTACCCCCCAAGCTCCAAGCCCCCAAAAGCCTGGGTGCCCTTGCTCAACATAGTTACTGATTGGCAACCCCCTAAGCTCCAAGCATCCAAAACCTTGGGCGCCCGAGTTCAACAAAATACTGATTGGCAACCCCCTAAGCTCCAAGCATCCAAAACCCTGGGTGCCCGAGTTCAGGAAAAAAAACTGATTGGCTATCCCTCAAGCTCAAAGCCCCCAAAACCTTGGGCGCCCGAGTTCAACAAAATACTGATTGGCGAGCCCCCAAGCTCCAAGCATCCAAAACCCTGGGTGCCTGAGTTCAGGAAAAAAAACTGATTGGCTATCCCTCAAGCTCAAAGCCCCCAAAAGCCTGGGCGCACGAGTTTAACAAAATACTGATTGGCAAGCCCCCAAGCTCCAAGCTCTCAAAACCCTGGGTGCCTGAATTCAAGAAAAGAAACTGATTGTCTATCCCTCAAGCTCAAAGCTCCCAAAACCTCAGGGCACCCGAGTTCAACAAAATACTGATTCTCACCTCTCCAAGCTCCAAGCCCCCAAAACCCTGGGCGCCCGAGTTCAACAAAATACTGATTGGCTACCCCCGAAGCTCCAAGCCCCCAAAACCTTGGGCGCCCGAGTTCAACAAAATACTGATTGGCGAGCCCCCAAGCTCCAAGCATCCAAAACCCTGGGTGCCTGAGTTCAAGAAAAGAAACTGATTGGCTACCCCCCAAGCTCCAAGCCCCCAAAAGCCTGGGTGCCCTTGCTCAACATAGTTACTGATTGGCAACCCCCTAAGCTCCAAGCATCTAAAACCCTGGGTTCCCGAGTTCAGGAAAAAAAACTGATTGGCTACCCCTCAAGTTCAAAGCCCCCAAAAGCCTGGACGCCAGAGTTCAACAAAATACTGATTGGCAAGCCCCCAAGCTCCAAGCTCTCAAAACCCTGGGTGCCTGAAATCAAGAAAAGAAACTGATTGTCCACTCCCAAGCTCAAAGCTCCCAAAACCTCAGGGCACCCGAGTTCAACAAAATACTGATTCGCACCTCTCCAAGCTCCAAGCCCCCAAAACCCTGGGCGCCCGAGTTCAAAAAAATACTGATTGGCTACCCTCGAAGCTCCAAGCCCCCAAAACCTTGGGCGCCCGAGTTCAACAAAATACTGATTGGCGAGCCCTTCAAGCTCCAAGCATCCAAAACCCTGGGTGCCTGAGTTCAAGAAAAGAAACTGATTGGCTACCCCCCAAGCTCCAAGCCCCAAAAAGCCTGGGTGCCCTTGCTCAACATAGTTACTGATTGGCAACCCCCTAAGCTCCAAGCATCCAAAACCCTGGGTGCCCGAGTTCAGGAAAAAAAACTGATTGGCTATCCCTCAAGCTCAAAGCCCCCAAAAGCCTGGGCGCCCAAGTTCAACAAAATACTGATTGGCACCTCCCCAAGCTCCAAGCCCCCAAAACCCTGGGCGCCCGAGTTCAACAAAATACTGATCGGCTACCCCCGAAGCTCCAAGCCCCCAAAACCTTGGGCGCCCGAGTTCAACAAATCACTGATTGGCGAATCCCCAAGCTCCAAGCATCCAAAACCCTGGGTGCCCGAGTTCAGGAAAAAAAACTGATTGGCTATCCCTCTAGCATCAAGCCCCCAAAAGCCTGGGCGCCCGAGTTCAACAAAATACATATTCGCAAGCCCCCAAGTTCCAAGCTCTCAAAACCCTGGGTGCCTGAGTTCAAGAAAAGAATTTGATTGGCTATCCCTCAAGCTCAAAGCTCCCAAAACCCCAGGGCACCCGTGTTCAACAAAATACTGATTCGCAAGCCCCCAAGCTCCAAGCTCTCAAAACCCTGGGTGCCTGAGTTCAAGAAAAGAAACTGATTGGCTATCCCTCAAGCTCAAAGCTCCCAAAACCCTTGGGCGCCCAGTTCAACAAAATACTGATTGGCTACCCCCGAAGCTCCAAGCGCCCAAAACCTTGGGCGCCCGAGTTCAAAAAAATACTGATTGGCACCTCCCCAAGCTCCAAGCCCCCAAAACCCTGGGCGCCCAGTTCAACAAAATACTGATTGGCGAACCCCCAGACTCCAAGCATTCAAAACCCTGGGTGCCTGAGTTCAAGAAAAGAAACTGTTTGGCTACCCCCCAAGCTCCAAGCCCCCAAAAGCCTGGGTGCCCTTTCTCAACATAGTTACTGATTGGCAACCCCCTAAGCTCCAAGCATCCAAAACCCTGGGTGCCCGAGTTCAGGAAAAAAAACTGATTGGCTATCCCTCAAGCTCAAAGCCCCCAAAAGCCTGGGCACCCGAGTTCAACAAAATACTGATTGGCACCTCCCCAAGCTCCAAGCCCCCAAAAGCCTGGGCGCCCGAGTTCAACAAAATACTGATTGGCTACCCCCGAAGGTCCAAGCCCCCAAAACCTTGGACGCCCGAGTTCAACAAATCACTGATTGGCGAATCCCCAAGCTCCAAGCATCCAAAACCCTGGGTGCCTGAGTTCAGGAAAAAAAACTGATTGGCTATTCCTCTAGCTCCAAGCCCCCAAAACCCCAGGGCACCCGAGTTCAACAAAATACTGATTGGCTACCCCCGAAGCTCCAAGCCCCCAAAACCTTGGGCGCCCGAGTTCAACAAATCACTGATTGGCTATCCCTCTAGCTCCAAGCTTCCAAAAGCCTGGGCGCCCGAGTTCAACAAAATACTGATTCGCAAGCCCCAAAGCTCCAAGCTCTCAAAACCCTGGGTGCCTGAGTTCAAGAAAAGAAACTGATTGGCTATCCCTCAAGCTCAAAGCCCCCAAAAGCCTGGGTGCCCTTGCTCAACATAGTTACTGATTGGCAACCCCCTAAGCTCCAAGCATCCAAAACCCTGATTGCCTGAGTTCAAGAAAGGAAACTGATTGTCTATCCCTCAAGCTCAAAGCTCCCAAAACCCCAGGGCACCCGAGTTCAACAAAATACTGATTGGCACCTCCCCAAGCTCCAAGCCCCCAAAACCCTGGGCGCCCGAGTTCAACAAAATACTGATTGGCTACCCCCGAAGCTCCAAGCGCCCAAAACCTTGGGCGCCCGAGTTCAACAAAATACTGATTGGCGAACCCCCAAGCTCCAGGCATCCAAAACCCTGGGTGCCCTTGCTCATTATAGTTACTGATTGGCAAATCCCTAAGCTCCAAGCATCCAAAACCCTGGGTGCCCGAGTTCAGGAAAAAAAACTGATTGGCTATCCCTCAAGCTCAAAGCCCCCAAAAGCCTGGGCGCCCGATTTCAACAAAATACTAATTGGCAAGCCCCCAAGCTCCAAGCTCTTAAAACCCTGGGTGCCTGAGTTCAAGAAAAGAAACTGATTGGCTATCCCTCAAGCTCAAAGCTCCTAAAACCCCAGGGCACCCGATTTCAACAAAATACTGTCTGGCACCTCTCCAAGCTCCAAGCCCCCAAAACCCTGGGCGCCCGAGTTTAACAAAATACTGATTGGCGAGCCCCCAAGCTCCAAGAATCCAAAACCCTGGGTGCCTGAGTTCAAGAAAAGAAACTGATTGGCTACCCCCCAAGCTCCAAGCCCCCAAAAGCCTGGGTGCCCTTGCTCAACATAGTTACTGATTGGCAACCCCCTAAGCTCCAAGCATCCAAAACCTTGGGCGCCCGAGTTCAACAAAATACTGATTGGCAACCCCCTAAGCTCCAAGCATCCAAAACCCTGGGTGCCCGAGTTCAGGAAAAAAAACTGATTGGCTATCCCTCAAGCTCAAAGCCCCCAAAACCTTGGGCGCCCGAGTTCAACAAAATACTGATTGGCGAGCCCCCAAGCTCCAAGCATCCAAAACCCTGGGTGCCTGAGTTCAGGAAAAAAAACTGATTGGCTATCCCTCAAGCTCAAAGCCCCCAAAAGCCTGGGCGCACGAGTTTAACAAAATACTGATTGGCAAGCCCCCAAGCTCCAAGCTCTCAAAACCCTGGGTGCCTGAATTCAAGAAAAGAAACTGATTGTCTATCCCTCAAGCTCAAAGCTCCCAAAACCTCAGGGCACCCGAGTTCAACAAAATACTGATTCGCACCTCTCCAAGCTCCAAGCCCCCAAAACCCTGGGCGCCCGAGTTCAACAAAATACTGATTGGCTACCCCCGAAGCTCCAAGCCCCCAAAACCTTGGGCGCCCGAGTTCAACAAAATACTGATTGGCGAGCCCCCAAGCTCCAAGCATCCAAAACCCTGGGTGCCTGAGTTCAAGAAAAGAAACTGATTGGCTACCCCCCAAGCTCCAAGCCCCCAAAAGCCTGGGTGCCCTTGCTCAACATAGTTACTGATTGGCAACCCCCTAAGCTCCAAGCATCTAAAACCCTGGGTTCCCGAGTTCAGGAAAAAAAACTGATTGGCTATCCCTCAAGCTCAAAGCCCCCAAAAGCCTAGACGCCAGAGTTCAACAAAATACTGATTGGCAAGCCCCCAAGCTCCAAGCTCTCAAAACCCTGGGTGCCTGAAATCAAGAAAAGAAACTGATTGTCCACCCCCAAGCTCAAAGCTCCCAAAACCTCAGGGCACCCGAGTTCAACAAAATACTGATTCGCACCTCCCCAAGCTCCAAGCCCCCAAAACCCTGGGCGCCCGAGTTCAACAAAATACTGATCTGCTACCCCCGAAGCTCCAAACCCCCAAAACCTTGGGCGCCCGAGTTCAACAAAATACTGATTGGCGAGCCCTCAAGCTCCAAGCATCCAAAACCCTGGGTGCCTGAGTTCAAGAAAAGAAGATGATTGGCTACCCCCCAAGCTTCAAGCCCCCAAAAGCCTGGGTGCCCTTGCTCAACATAGTTACTGATTGGCAACCCCCTAAGCTCAAAGCCCCCAAAAGCCTGGGCGCCCGAGTTCAACAAAATACTGATTGGCACCTCCCCAAGCTCCAAGCCCCCAAATCCCTGGGCGCCCAGTTCGACAAAATACTGATTGGCTACCCCCGAAGCTCCAAGCCCCCAAAACCCTGGGCGCCCGAGTTCAACAAAATACTGATTGGCGAGCCCCCAAGCTCCAAGCATCCAAAACCCTGGGTGCCTGAGTTCAAGAAAAGAAACTGATTGGCTACCCCCCAAGCTCCAAGCCCCCAAAAGCCTGGGTGCCCTTGCTCAACATAGTTACTGATTGGCAACCCCCTAAGCTCCAAGCATCCAAAACCCTGGGTGCCTGAGTTCAAGAAAAGAAACTGATTGTCTATCCCTCAAGCTCAAAGCTCCCAAAACCCCAGGGCACCCGAGTTCAACAAAATACTGATTGGCACCTCCCCAAGCTCCAAGCCCCCAAAACCCTGGGCGCCCGAGTTCAACAAAATACTGATTGGCTACCCCCGAAGCTCCAAGCCCCCAAAACCTTGGGCGCCCGAGTTCATCAAAATACTGATTGGCGAACCCCCAAGCTCCAAGCATCCAAAACCCTGGGTGCCTGAGTTCAAGAAAAAAACTGATTGGCTATCCCTCTAGCTCCAAGCCCCCAAAAGCCTGGGCACCCGAGTTCAACAAAATACTGATTCGCAAGCCCCCAAGCTCCAAGCTCTCAAAACCCTGGGTGCCTGAGTTCAAGAAAAGAAACTGATTGGCTATCCCTCAAGCTCAAAGCTCCCTAAACCCCAGGGCACCCGAGTTCAACAAAATACTGATTGGCACCTTCCCAAGCTCCAAGCCCCCAAAACCCTGGGCGCCCAGTTCAACAAAATACTGATTGGCTACCCCCGAAGCTTCAAGCGCCCAAAACCTTGGGCGCCCGAGTTCAACAAAATACTGATTGGCTACCCCCGAAGCTTCAAGCGCCCAAAACCTTGGGCGCCCGAGTTCAACAAAATACTGATTGGCACCTCCCCAAGCTCCAAGCCCCCAAAACCCTGGGCGCCCAGTTCAACAAAATACTGATTGGCAAACCCCCAAGCTCCAGGCATCCAAAACCCTGGGTGCCTGAGTTCAAGATAAGAAACTGATTGGCTACCCCCCAAGCTCCAAGTCCCCAAAACCCTGGGCGCCCGAGTTCAACAAAATACTGATTGGCGAGCCCCCAAGCTCCAAGCATCCAAAACCCTGGGTGCCTGAGTTCAAGAAAAGAAACTGATTGGCTACCTCCCAAGCTCCAAGCCCCCAAAAGCCTGGGTGCCCTTGCTCAACATAGTTACTGATTGACAACCCCCTAAGCTCCAAGCATCCAAAACCCTGGGTGCCTGAGTTCAAGAAAAGAAACTGATTGTCTATCCCTCAAGCTCAAAGCTCCCAAAACCCCAGGGCACCCGAGTTCAACAAAATACTGATTGGCACCTCCCCAAGCTCCAAGCCCCCAAAACCCTGGGCGCCCGAGTTCAAAAAAATACTGATTGGCTACCCCCGAAGCTCCAAGCCCCCAAAACCTTGGGCGCCCGAGTTCAACAAAATACTGATTGGCAAGCCCCCAAGCTCAAAGCTCCAAAAACCCCAGGGTACCCGAGTTCAACAAAATACTGATTCGCGAACCCCAAAGCTCCAAGCATCCAAAACCCTGGGTGCCCGAGTTCAACAAAATACTGATTGGCGAGCCCCCAAGCTCCAAGCATCCAAAAACCTGGGTGCCTGAGTTCAAGAAAAGAAACTGATTGGCTACCCCCCAAGCTCCAAGCCCCCAAAAGCCTGGGTGCCCTTGCTCAACATAGTTACTGATTGGCAACCCCCTAAGCTCCAAGCATCCAAAACCCTGGGTGCCTGAGTTCAAGAAAAGAAACTGATTGTCTATCCCTCAAGCTCAAAGCTCCCAAAACCCCAGGGCACCCGAGTTCAACAAAATACTGATTGGCACCTCCCCAAGCTCCAGGCATCCAAAACCCTGGGTGCCTGAGTTCAAGATAAGAAACTGATTGGCTACCCCCCAAGCTCCAAGTCCCCAAAACCCTGGGCGCCCGAGTTCAACAAAATACTGATTGGCGAGCCCCCAAGCTCCAAGCATCCAAAACCCTGGGTGCCTGAGTTCAAGAAAAGAAACTGATTGGCTACCCCCCAAGCTCCAAGCCCCCAAAAGCCTGGGTGCCCTTGCTCAACATAGTTACTGATTGGCAACCCCCTAAGCTCCAAGCATCCAAAACCCTGGGTGCCTGAGTTCAAGAAAAGAAACTGATTGTCTATCCCTCAAGCTCAAAGCTCCCAAAACCCCAGGGCACCCGAGTTCAACAAAATACTGATTGGCACCTCCCCAAGCTCCAAGCCCCCAAAACCCTGGGCGCCCGAGTTCAACAAAATACTGATTGGCTACCCCCGAAGCTCCAAGCCCCCAAAACCTTGGGCGCCCGAGTTCATCAAAATACTGATTGGCGAACCCCCAAGCTCCAAGCATCCAAAACCCTGGGTGCCTGAGTTCAAGAAAAAAACTGATTGGCTATCCCTCTAGCTCCAAGCCCCCAAAAGCCTGGGCACCCGAGTTCAACAAAATACTGATTCGCAAGCCCCCAAGCTCCAAGCTCTCAAAACCCTGGGTGCCTGAGTTCAAGAAAAGAAACTGATTGGCTATCCCTCAAGCTCAAAGCTCCCTAAACCCCAGGGCACCCGAGTTCAACAAAATACTGATTGGCACCTTCCCAAGCTCCAAGCCCCCAAAACCCTGGGCGCCCAGTTCAACAAAATACTGATTGGCTACCCCCGAAGCTTCAAGCGCCCAAAACCTTGGGCGCCCGAGTTCAACAAAATACTGATTGGCTACCCCCGAAGCTTCAAGCGCCCAAAACCTTGGGCGCCCGAGTTCAACAAAATACTGATTGGCACCTCCCCAAGCTCCAAGCCCCCAAAACCCTGGGCGCCCAGTTCAACAAAATACTGATTGGCAAACCCCCAAGCTCCAGGCATCCAAAACCCTGGGTGCCTGAGTTCAAGATAAGAAACTGATTGGCTACCCCCCAAGCTCCAAGTCCCCAAAACCCTGGGCGCCCGAGTTCAACAAAATACTGATTGGCGAGCCCCCAAGCTCCAAGCATCCAAAACCCTGGGTGCCTGAGTTCAAGAAAAGAAACTGATTGGCTACCTCCCAAGCTCCAAGCCCCCAAAAGCCTGGGTGCCCTTGCTCAACATAGTTACTGATTGACAACCCCCTAAGCTCCAAGCATCCAAAACCCTGGGTGCCCGAGTTCAGGAAAAAAAACTGATTGGCTATCCCTCAAGCTCAAAGCCCCCAAAAGCCTGGGCGCCCGAGTTCAACAAAATACTGATTGGCACCTGCCGAAGCTCCAAGCCCCCAAAACCCTGGGCGCCCGAGTTCAAAAAAATACTGATTGGCTACCCCCGAAGCTCCAAGCCCCCAAAACCTTGGGCGCCCGAGTTCAACAAAATACTGATTGGCAAGCCCCCAAGCTCAAAGCTCCAAAAACCCCAGGGTACCCGAGTTCAACAAAATACTGATTCGCGAACCCCAAAGCTCCAAGCATCCAAAACCCTGGGTGCCCGAGTTCAAGAAAAAAAACTGATTGGCTATCCCTAAAGCTCAAAGCTTCCAAAAGCCTGGGCACCCGAGTTCAACAAAATACAGATTGGCAAGCCCCTAAGCTCCAAGCTCTCAAAACCCTGGGTGCCTGAGTTCAAGAAAAGAAACTGATTGGCTATCCCTCAAGCTCAAAGCTCCAAAAACCCCAGGGCACCCGAGTTCAACAAGATATTGATTTGCTACCCCTCAAGCTCCAAGCCCCCAAAAGCCTGGGTGCCCTTGCTCAACAAAATACTGATTGGCACCTCCCCAAGCTCCAAGCCCCCAAAACCCTGGGCGCCCAGTTCAACAAAATACTGATTGGCGAACCCCCAAGCTCCAAGCATCCCAAACCCTGGGTGCCTGAGTTCAAGAAATGAAACTGATTGGCTACCCCCCAAGCTCCAAGCCCCCAAAAGCCTGGGTGCCCTTGCTCAACAAAATACTGATTGGCACCTCCCCAAGCTCCAAGCCCCCAAAACCCTGGGCGCCCAGTTCAACAAAATACTGATTGGCGAACCCCCAAGCTCCAAGCATCCCAAACCCTGGGTGCCTGAGTTCAAGAAATGAAACTGATTGGCTATCCCTCAAGCTCAAAGCCCCCAAAAGCCTGGGTGCCCTTGCTCAACATAGTTACTGATTGGCAACCCCCTAAGCTCCAAGCATCCAAAACCCTGATTGCCTGAGTTCAAGAAAGGAAACTGATTGTCTATCCCTCAAGCTCAAAGCTCCCAAAACCCCAGGGCACCCGAGTTCAACAAAATACTGATTGGCACCTCCCCAAGCTCCAAGCCCCCAAAACCCTGGGCGCCCGAGTTCAACAAAATACTGATTGGCTACCCCCGAAGCTCCAAGCGCCCAAAACCTTGGGCGCCCGAGTTCAACAAAATACTGATTGGCGAACCCCCAAGCTCCAGGCATCCAAAACCCTGGGTGCCCTTGCTCATTATAGTTACTGATTGGCAAATCCCTAAGCTCCAAGCATCCAAAACCCTGGGTGCCCGAGTTCAGGAAAAAAAACTGATTGGCTATCCCTCAAGCTCAAAGCCCCCAAAAGCCTGGGCGCCCGATTTCAACAAAATACTAATTGGCAAGCCCCCAAGCTCCAAGCTCTTAAAACCCTGGGTGCCTGAGTTCAAGAAAAGAAACTGATTGGCTATCCCTCAAGCTCAAAGCTCCTAAAACCCCAGGGCACCCGATTTCAACAAAATACTGTCTGGCACCTCTCCAAGCTCCAAGCCCCCAAAACCCTGGGCGCCCGAGTTTAACAAAATACTGATTGGCGAGCCCCCAAGCTCCAAGAATCCAAAACCCTGGGTGCCTGAGTTCAAGAAAAGAAACTGATTGGCTACCCCCCAAGCTCCAAGCCCCCAAAAGCCTGGGTGCCCTTGCTCAACATAGTTACTGATTGGCAACCCCCTAAGCTCCAAGCATCCAAAACCTGTGGCGCCCGAGTTCAACAAAATACTGATTGGCAACCCCCTAAGCTCCAAGCATCCAAAACCCTGGGTGCCCGAGTTCAGGAAAAAAAACTGATTGGCTATCCCTCAAGCTCAAAGCCCCCAAAACCTTGGGCGCCCGAGTTCAACAAAATACTGATTGGCGAGCCCCCAAGCTCCAAGCATCCAAAACCCTGGGTGCCTGAGTTCAGGAAAAAAAACTGATTGGCTATCCCTCAAGCTCAAAGCCCCCAAAAGCCTGGGCGCACGAGTTTAACAAAATACTGATTGGCAAGCCCCCAAGCTCCAAGCTCTCAAAACCCTGGGTGCCTGAATTCAAGAAAAGAAACTGATTGTCTATCCCTCAAGCTCAAAGCTCCCAAAACCTCAGGGCACCCGAGTTCAACAAAATACTGATTCGCACCTCTCCAAGCTCCAAGCCCCCAAAACCCTGGGCGCCCGAGTTCAACAAAATACTGATTGGCTACCCCCGAAGCTCCAAGCCCCCAAAACCTTGGGCGCCCGAGTTCAACAAAATACTGATTGGCGAGCCCCCAAGCTCCAAGCATCCAAAACCCTGGGTGCCTGAGTTCAAGAAAAGAAACTGATTGGCTACCCCCCAAGCTCCAAGCCCCCAAAAGCCTGGGTGCCCTTGCTCAACATAGTTACTGATTGGCAACCCCCTAAGCTCCAAGCATCTAAAACCCTGGGTTCCCGAGTTCAGGAAAAAAAACTGATTGGCTATCCCTCAAGCTCAAAGCCCCCAAAAGCCTAGACGCCAGAGTTCAACAAAATACTGATTGGCAAGCCCCCAAGCTCCAAGCTCTCAAAACCCTGGGTGCCTGAAATCAAGAAAAGAAACTGATTGTCCACCCCCAAGCTCAAAGCTCCCAAAACCTCAGGGCACCCGAGTTCAACAAAATACTGATTCGCACCTCCCCAAGCTCCAAGCCCCCAAAACCCTGGGCGCCCGAGTTCAACAAAATACTGATCTGCTACCCCCGAAGCTCCAAACCCCCAAAACCTTGGGCGCCCGAGTTCAACAAAATACTGATTGGCGAGCCCTCAAGCTCCAAGCATCCAAAACCCTGGGTGCCTGAGTTCAAGAAAAGAAGATGATTGGCTACCCCCCAAGCTTCAAGCCCCCAAAAGCCTGGGTGCCCTTGCTCAACATAGTTACTGATTGGCAACCCCCTAAGCTCAAAGCCCCCAAAAGCCTGGGCGCCCGAGTTCAACAAAATACTGATTGGCACCTCCCCAAGCTCCAAGCCCCCAAATCCCTGGGCGCCCAGTTCGACAAAATACTGATTGGCTACCCCCGAAGCTCCAAGCCCCCAAAACCCTGGGCGCCCGAGTTCAACAAAATACTGATTGGCGAGCCCCCAAGCTCCAAGCATCCAAAACCCTGGGTGCCTGAGTTCAAGAAAAGAAACTGATTGGCTACCCCCCAAGCTCCAAGCCCCCAAAAGCCTGGGTGCCCTTGCTCAACATAGTTACTGATTGGCAACCCCCTAAGCTCCAAGCATCCAAAACCCTGGGTGCCTGAGTTCAAGAAAAGAAACTGATTGTCTATCCCTCAAGCTCAAAGCTCCCAAAACCCCAGGGCACCCGAGTTCAACAAAATACTGATTGGCACCTCCCCAAGCTCCAAGCCCCCAAAACCCTGGGCGCCCGAGTTCAACAAAATACTGATTGGCTACCCCCGAAGCTCCAAGCCCCCAAAACCTTGGGCGCCCGAGTTCATCAAAATACTGATTGGCGAACCCCCAAGCTCCAAGCATCCAAAACCCTGGGTGCCTGAGTTCAAGAAAAAAACTGATTGGCTATCCCTCTAGCTCCAAGCCCCCAAAAGCCTGGGCACCCGAGTTCAACAAAATACTGATTCGCAAGCCCCCAAGCTCCAAGCTCTCAAAACCCTGGGTGCCTGAGTTCAAGAAAAGAAACTGATTGGCTATCCCTCAAGCTCAAAGCTCCCTAAACCCCAGGGCACCCGAGTTCAACAAAATACTGATTGGCACCTTCCCAAGCTCCAAGCCCCCAAAACCCTGGGCGCCCAGTTCAACAAAATACTGATTGGCTACCCCCGAAGCTTCAAGCGCCCAAAACCTTGGGCGCCCGAGTTCAACAAAATACTGATTGGCTACCCCCGAAGCTTCAAGCGCCCAAAACCTTGGGCGCCCGAGTTCAACAAAATACTGATTGGCACCTCCCCAAGCTCCAAGCCCCCAAAACCCTGGGCGCCCAGTTCAACAAAATACTGATTGGCAAACCCCCAAGCTCCAGGCATCCAAAACCCTGGGTGCCTGAGTTCAAGATAAGAAACTGATTGGCTACCCCCCAAGCTCCAAGTCCCCAAAACCCTGGGCGCCCGAGTTCAACAAAATACTGATTGGCGAGCCCCCAAGCTCCAAGCATCCAAAACCCTGGGTGCCTGAGTTCAAGAAAAGAAACTGATTGGCTACCTCCCAAGCTCCAAGCCCCCAAAAGCCTGGGTGCCCTTGCTCAACATAGTTACTGATTGACAACCCCCTAAGCTCCAAGCATCCAAAACCCTGGGTGCCCGAGTTCAGGAAAAAAAACTGATTGGCTATCCCTCAAGCTCAAAGCCCCCAAAAGCCTGGGCGCCCGAGTTCAAGAAAAGAAACTGATTGTCTATCCCTCAAGCTCAAAGCTCCCAAAACCCCAGGGCACCCGAGTTCAACAAAATACTGATTGGCACCTCCCCAAGCTCCAAGCCCCCAAAACCCTGGGCGCCCGAGTTCAACAAAATACTGATTGGCTACCCCCGAAGCTCCAAGCCCCCAAAACCCTGGGCGCCCGAGTTCAACAAAATACTGATTGGCGAGCCCCCAAGCTCCAAGCATCCAAAACCCTGGGTGCCTGAGTTCAAGAAAAGAAACTGATTGGCTACCCCCCAAGCTCCAAGCCCCCAAAAGCCTGGGTGCCCTTGCTCAACATAGTTACTGATTGGCAACCCCCTAAGCTCCAAGCATCCAAAACCCTGGGTGCCTGAGTTCAAGAAAAGAAACTGATTGTCTATCCCTCAAGCTCAAAGCTCCCAAAAGCCTGGGCGCCCGAGTTCAAGAAAAGAAACTGATTGTCTATCCCTCAAGCTCAAAGCTCCCAAAACCCCAGGGCACCCGAGTTCAACAAAATACTGATTGGCACCTCCCCAAGCTCCAAGCCCCCAAATCCCTGGGCGCCCAGTTCGACAAAATACTGATTGGCTACCCCCGAAGCTCCAAGCCCCCAAAACCCTGGGCGCCCGAGTTCAACAAAATACTGATTGGCGAGCCCCCAAGCTCCAAGCCCCCAAAACCCTGGGCGCCCGAGTTCAACAAAATACTGATTGGCTACCCCCGAAGCTCCAAGCCCCCAAAACCCTGGGCGCCCGAGTTCAACAAAATACTGATTGGCGAGCCCCCAAGCTCCAAGCATCCAAAACCCTGGGTGCCTGAGTTCAAGAAAAGAAACTGATTGGCTACCCCCCAAGCTCCAAGCCCCCAAAAGCCTGGGTGCCCTTGCTCAACATAGTTACTGATTGGCAACCCCCTAAGCTCCAAGCATCCAAAACCCTGGGCACCCGAGTTCAACAAAAAACTGATTGGCTATCCCTCAAGCTCAAAGCCCCCAAAAGCCTGGGCGCCCGAGTTCAAGAAAAGAAACTGATTGTCTATCCCTCAAGCTCAAAGCTCCCAAAACCCCAGGGCACCCGAGTTCAACAAAATACTGATTGGCACCTCCCCAAGCTCCAAGCCCCCAAATCCCTGGGCGCCCAGTTCGACAAAATACTGATTGGCTACCCCCGAAGCTCCAAGCCCCCAAAACCCTGGGCGCCCGAGTTCAACAAAATACTGATTGGCGAGCCCCCAAGCTCCAAGCATCCAAAACCCTGGGTGCCTGAGTTCAAGAAAAGAAACTGATTGGCTACCCCCCAAGCTCCAAGCCCCCAAAAGCCTGGGTGCCCTTGCTCAACATAGTTACTGATTGGCAACCCCCTAAGCTCCAAGCATCCAAAACCCTGGGTGCCTGAGTTCAAGAAAAGAAACTGATTGTCTATCCCTCAAGCTCAAAGCTCCCAAAACCCCAGGGCACCCGAGTTCAACTAAATACTGATTGGCACCTCCCCAAGCTCCAAGCCCCCAAATCCCTGGGCGCCCAGTTCGACAAAATACTGATTGGCTACCCCCGAAGCTCCAAGCCCCCAAAACCCTGGGCGCCCGAGTTCAACAAAATACTGATTGGCGAGCCCCCAAGCTCCAAGCATCCAAAACCCTGGGTGCCTGAGTTCAAGAAAAGAAACTGATTGGCTACCCCCCAAGCTCCAAGCCCCCAAAAGCCTGGGTGCCGTTGCTCAACATAGTTACTGATTGGCAACCCCCTAAGCTCCAAGCATCCAAAACCCTGGGTGCCTGAGTTCAAGAAAAGAAACTGATTGTCTATCCCTCAAGCTCAAAGCTCCCAAAACCCCAGGGCACCCGAGTTCAACAAAATACTGATTGGCACCTCCCCAAGCTCCAAGCCCCCAAAACCCTGGGCGCCCGAGTTCAACAAAATACTGATTGGCTACCCCCGAAGCTCCAAGCCCCCAAAACCTTGGGCGCCCGAGTTCATCAAAATACTGATTGGCGAACCCCCAAGCTCCAAGCATCCAAAACCCTGGGTGCCTGAGTTCAAGAAAAAAACTGATTGGCTATCCCTCTAGCTCCAAGCCCCCAAAAGCCTGGGCACCCGAGTTCAACAAAATACTGATTCGCAAGCCCCCAAGCTCCAAGCTCTCAAAACCCTGGGTGCCTGAGTTCAAGAAAAGAAACTGATTGGCTATCCCTCAAGCTCAAAGCTCCCTAAACCCCAGGGCACCCGAGTTCAACAAAATACTGATTGGCACCTTCCCAAGCTCCAAGCCCCCAAAACCCTGGGCGCCCAGTTCAACAAAATACTGATTGGCTACCCCCGAAGCTTCAAGCGCCCAAAACCTTGGGCGCCCGAGTTCAACAAAATACTGATTGGCTACCCCCGAAGCTTCAAGCGCCCAAAACCTTGGGCGCCCGAGTTCAACAAAATACTGATTGGCACCTCCCCAAGCTCCAAGCCCCCAAAACCCTGGGCGCCCAGTTCAACAAAATACTGATTGGCAAACCCCCAAGCTCCAGGCATCCAAAACCCTGGGTGCCTGAGTTCAAGATAAGAAACTGATTGGCTACCCCCCAAGCTCCAAGTCCCCAAAACCCTGGGCGCCCGAGTTCAACAAAATACTGATTGGCGAGCCCCCAAGCTCCAAGCATCCAAAACCCTGGGTGCCTGAGTTCAAGAAAAGAAACTGATTGGCTACCTCCCAAGCTCCAAGCCCCCAAAAGCCTGGGTGCCCTTGCTCAACATAGTTACTGATTGACAACCCCCTAAGCTCCAAGCATCCAAAACCCTGGGTGCCCGAGTTCAGGAAAAAAAACTGATTGGCTATCCCTCAAGCTCAAAGCCCCCAAAAGCCTGGGCGCCCTTGCTCAACATAGTTACTGATTGGCAACCCCCTAAGCTCAAAGCCCCCAAAAGCCTGGGCGCCCGAGTTCAACAAAATACTGATTGGCACCTCCCCAAGCTCCAAGCCCCCAAATCCCTGGGCGCCCAGTTCGACAAAATACTGATTGGCTACCCCCGAAGCTCCAAGCCCCCAAAACCCTGGGCGCCCGAGTTCAACAAAATACTGATTGGCGAGCCCCCAAGCTCCAAGCATCCAAAACCCTGGGTGCCTGAGTTCAAGAAAAGAAACTGATTGGCTACCCCCCAAGCTCCAAGCCCCCAAAAGCCTGGGTGCCCTTGCTCAACATAGTTACTGATTGGCAACCCCCTAAGCTCCAAGCATCCAAAACCCTGGGTGCCTGAGTTCAAGAAAAGAAACTGATTGTCTATCCCTCAAGCTCAAAGCTCCCAAAACCCCAGGGCACCCGAGTTCAACAAAATACTGATTGGCACCTCCCCAAGCTCCAAGCCCCCAAAACCCTGGGCGCCCGAGTTCAACAAAATACTGATTGGCTACCCCCGAAGCTCCAAGCCCCCAAAACCTTGGGCGCCCGAGTTCATCAAAATACTGATTGGCGAACCCCCAAGCTCCAAGCATCCAAAACCCTGGGTGCCTGAGTTCAAGAAAAAAACTGATTGGCTATCCCTCTAGCTCCAAGCCCCCAAAAGCCTGGGCACCCGAGTTCAACAAAATACTGATTCGCAAGCCCCCAAGCTCCAAGCTCTCAAAACCCTGGGTGCCTGAGTTCAAGAAAAGAAACTGATTGGCTATCCCTCAAGCTCAAAGCTCCCTAAACCCCAGGGCACCCGAGTTCAACAAAATACTGATTGGCACCTTCCCAAGCTCCAAGCCCCCAAAACCCTGGGCGCCCAGTTCAACAAAATACTGATTGGCTACCCCCGAAGCTTCAAGCGCCCAAAACCTTGGGCGCCCGAGTTCAACAAAATACTGATTGGCTACCCCCGAAGCTTCAAGCGCCCAAAACCTTGGGCGCCCGAGTTCAACAAAATACTGATTGGCACCTCCCCAAGCTCCAAGCCCCCAAAACCCTGGGCGCCCAGTTCAACAAAATACTGATTGGCAAACCCCCAAGCTCCAGGCATCCAAAACCCTGGGTGCCTGAGTTCAAGATAAGAAACTGATTGGCTACCCCCCAAGCTCCAAGTCCCCAAAACCCTGGGCGCCCGAGTTCAACAAAATACTGATTGGCGAGCCCCCAAGCTCCAAGCATCCAAAACCCTGGGTGCCTGAGTTCAAGAAAAGAAACTGATTGGCTACCTCCCAAGCTCCAAGCCCCCAAAAGCCTGGGTGCCCTTGCTCAACATAGTTACTGATTGACAACCCCCTAAGCTCCAAGCATCCAAAACCCTGGGTGCCCGAGTTCAGGAAAAAAAACTGATTGGCTATCCCTCAAGCTCAAAGCCCCCAAAAGCCTGGGCGCCCGAGTTCAACAAAATACTGATTGGCACCTGCCGAAGCTCCAAGCCCCCAAAACCCTGGGCGCCCGAGTTCAAAAAAATACTGATTGGCTACCCCCGAAGCTCCAAGCCCCCAAAACCTTGGGCGCCCGAGTTCAACAAAATACTGATTGGCAAGCCCCCAAGCTCAAAGCTCCAAAAACCCCAGGGTACCCGAGTTCAACAAAATACTGATTCGCGAACCCCAAAGCTCCAAGCATCCAAAACCCTGGGTGCCCGAGTTCAAGAAAAAAAACTGATTGGCTATCCCTAAAGCTCAAAGCCCCCAAAAGCCTGGGCACCCGAGTTCAACAAAATACAGATTGGCAAGCCCCTAAGCTCCAAGCTCTCAAAACCCTGGGTGCCTGAGTTCAAGAAAAGAAACTGATTGGCTATCCCTCAAGCTCAAAGCTCCAAAAACCCCAGGGCACCCGAGTTCAACAAGATATTGATTTGCTACCCCTCAAGCTCCAAGCCCCCAAAAGCCTGGGTGCCCTTGCTCAACAAAATACTGATTGGCACCTCCCCAAGCTCCAAGCCCCCAAAACCCTGGGCGCCCAGTTCAACAAAATACTGATTGGCGAACCCCCAAGCTCCAAGCATCCCAAACCCTGGGTGCCTGAGTTCAAGAAATGAAACTGATTGGCTACCCCCCAAGCTCCAAGCCCACAAAAGCCCGGTTGCCCTTTCTCAACATAGTTACTGATTGGCAACCCCCTAAGCTCCAAGCATCCAAAACCCTGGGTGCCCGAGTTCAACAAAATACTGATTGGCAAGCCCCCAAGCTCCAAGCTCTCAAAACCCTGGGTGCCTGAGTTCAAGAAAAGAAACTGATTGGCTATCCCTCAAGCTCAAAGCTCCCAAAACCCCAGAGCACCCGAGTTCAACAAAATACTGATTGGCAACTCCCCAAGCTCCAAGCCCCCAAAACCCTGGGCGCCCGAGTTCAACAAAATACTAATTGGCTACCCCCGAAGCTCCAACCCCCAAAACCCTGGGCGCCCAGTTCAACAAAATACTGATTGGCGACCCCCGAAGCTCCAAGCGCCCAAAACCCTGGGTGCCCGAGTTCAGAAAAAAAAATTGATTGGCTATCCCTCTAGCTCAAAGCCCCCAAAAGCCTGGGCGACCGAGTTCAACAAAATACAGATTGGCAAGCCCCTAGGCTCCAAGCTCTCAAAACCCTGGGTGCCTGAGTTCAAGAAAAGAAACTGATTGGCTATCCCTCAAGCTCAAAGCTCCAAAAACCCCAGGGCACCCGAGTTCAACAAGATATTGATTTGCTACCCCCCAAGCTCCAAGCCCCCAAAAGCCTGGGTGCCCTTGCTCAACATAGTAACTGATTGGCAACTCCCTAAGCTCCAAGCCTCCAAAACCCTGGGCACCCGAGTTCAACAAAATACTGATTGGCTACCCCCCATGCTCCAAGCCCCCAAAACCCTGGGTGCTCTTGCTCAACATAGTAACTGATTGGCAACCTCCTAAGCTCCAAGCATCCAAAACCCTGGGTACTCGAGTTCAAGAAAAGAAACTGATTGTCTATCCCTCAAGCTGAAAGCTCCGAAAACCTTGGACGCCCGAATTCAACTAAATACTTATTTGTGAACCCTCAAGCTCCAAGCCCTCAAAACCCTAGGTTCCCAAGTTTAAGAAAAAAAACTGATTGGCTATCCCCCTAGCTCAAAGCTCCCAAAACCCCAGGGCACCCAAGTTCATCAAAATACTGATTGGCTATCTCCCAAGCTCCAAGCCTCCAAAACCCTGGGTGCTCGAGTTCAGGAAAAACAACTGATTGGCTATCCCTCAAGCTCAAAGCCCCCAAAAGCCTGCCCTTGCTCAACATAACTACTGATTGGCAACCCTCTAAGCGCAAAGCATCCAAAACCCTGGGTGCCCGAGTTCAGGAAAAAAAACTGATTGGCTATCCCTCAAGCTCAAAGCCCCCAAAAGCCTGGACGCCAAAGTTCAACAAAATACTGATTGGCAAGCCTTCAAGCTCCAAGCTCTCAAAACTCTGGGTGCCTGAATTCAAGAAAAGAAACTGATTGTCTATCCCTTAAGCTCAAAGCTCCCAAATCCTCAGGGAACCCGAAATCAACAAAATACTGATTCGCACCTCCCCAAGCTCCAAGCCCCCAAAACCCTGGGCGCCCGAGTTCAACAAAATACTGATTGGCTACCTCCGAAGCTCCAACCCCCAAAACCCTGGGCGCCCAGTTCAACAAAATACTGATTGGCTACCCCCGAAGCTCCAAGCGCCCAAAACCTTGGGCGCCCGAGTTCAACAAAATACTGATTGGCGCCTCCCCAAGCTCCAAGCCTTCAAAACCCTGGGCGCCCAGTTCAACAAAATACTGATTGGCGAACCCCCAAGCTCCAAGCATCCAAAACCCTGGGTGCCTGAGTTCAAGAAATGAAACTGATTGGCTACCCCCCAAGCTCCAAGCCCCCAAAAGCCCGGTTGCCCTTTCTCAACATAGTTACTGATTGGCAACCCCCCAAGCTCCAAGCATCCAAAACCCTGGGTGCCCGAGTTCAACAAAATACTGATTGGCAAGCCCCCAAGCTCCAAGCTCTCAAAACCCTGGGTGCCTGAGTTCAAGAAAAGAAACTGATTGGCTATCCCTCATGCTCAAAGCTCCCAAAACCCCAGAGCACCCGAGTTCAACAAAATACTGATTGGCACCTCCCCAAGCTCCAAGCCCCCAAAACCCTGGGCGCCCGAGTTCAACAAAATACTGATTGGCTACCCCCGAAGCTCCAAGCCCCCAAAACCTTGGGCGCTCGAGTTCATTAAAATACTGATTGGCGAACCCCCAAGCTCCAAGCATCCAAAACCCTGGGTGCCCTTGCTCAACATAGTTACTGATTGGCAAATCCCTAAGCTCCAAGCATCCAAAGCCCTGAGTGCCCGAGTTCAGGAAAAAAAAACTGATTGGCTATCCCTCAAGCTCAAAGCCCTCAAAAGCCTGGGCGCCCGATTTCAACAAAATACTAATTGGCAAGCCCCCAAGCTCCAAGCTCTTAAAACCCTTGGTGCCTGAGTTCAAGAAAAGAAACTGATTGGCTATCCCTCAAGCTCGAAGCTCCTAAAACTCCAGGGCACCCAAGTTCAACAAAATACTGTCTGGCACCTCTCCAAGCTCCAAGCCCCCAAAACCCTGGGCGCCCGAGTTCAACAAAATACTGATTGGTGAGCCCCCAAGCTCCAAGCATCAAAAACCCTGGGTGCCTGAGTTCAAGAAAAGAAACTGATTGGCTACCCCCCAAGCTCCAAGCCCCCAAAAGCCTGGGTGCCCTTGCTCAACATAGTTACTGATTGGCAACCCCCTAAGCTCCAAGCATCCAAAACCCTGGGTGCCTGAGTTCAAGAAAAGAAACTGATTGTCTATCCCTCAAGCTCAAAGCTCCCAAAACCCCAGGGCACCCGAGTTCAACAAAATACTGATTGGCACCTCCCCAAGCTCCAAGCCCCCAAAACCCTGGGCGCCCGAGTTCAACAAAATACTGATTGGCTACCCCCGAAGCTCCAAGCCCCCAAAACCTTGGGCGCCCGAGTTCATCAAAATACTGATTGGCGAACCCCCAAGCTCCAAGCATCCAAAACCCTGGGTGCCTGAGTTCAAGAAAAAAACTGATTGGCTATCCCTCTAGCTCCAAGCCCCCAAAAGCCTGGGCACCCGAGTTCAACAAAATACTGATTCGCAAGCCCCCAAGCTCCAAGCTCTCAAAACCCTGGGTGCCTGAGTTCAAGAAAAGAAACTGATTGGCTATCCCTCAAGCTCAAAGCTCCCTAAACCCCAGGGCACCCGAGTTCAACAAAATACTGATTGGCACCTTCCCAAGCTCCAAGCCCCCAAAACCCTGGGCGCCCAGTTCAACAAAATACTGATTGGCTACCCCCGAAGCTTCAAGCGCCCAAAACCTTGGGCGCCCGAGTTCAACAAAATACTGATTGGCACCTCCCCAAGCTCCAAGCCCCCAAAACCCTGGGCGCCCAGTTCTACAAAATACTGATTGGCAAACCCCCAAGCTCCAGGCATCCAAAACCCTGGGTGCCTGAGTTCAAGATAAGAAACTGATTGGCTACCCCCCAAGCTCCAAGCCCCCAAAACCCTGGGCGCCCGAGTTCAACAAAATACTGATTGGCTACCCCCGAAGCTCCAAGCCCCCAAAACCTTGGGCGCCCGAGTTCAACAAAATACTGATTGGCGAGCCCCCAAGCTCCAAGCATCCAAAACCCTGGGTGCCTGAGTTCAAGAAAAGAAACTGATTGGCTACCCCCCAAGCTCCAAGCCCCCAAAAGCCTGGGTGCCCTTGCTCAACATAGTTACTGATTGACAACCCCCTAAGCTCCAAGCATCCAAAACCCTGGGTGCCCGAGTTCAGGAAAAAAAACTGATTGGCTATCTCTCAAGCTCAAAGCCCCCAAAAGCCTTGGCGCCCGAGTTCAACAAAATACTGATTGGCACCTCCCGAAGCTCCAAGCCCCCAAAACCCTGGGCGCCCGAGTTCAAAAAATACTGATTGGCTACCCTCGAAGCTCCAAGCCCCCAAAAGCCTGGGCACCCGAGTTCAACAAAATACTGATTCGCAAGCCCCCAAGCTCCAAGCTCTCAAAACCCTGGGTGCCTGAGTTCAAGAAAAGAAACTGATTGGCTATCCCTCAAGCTCAAAGCTCCCTAAACCCCAGGGCACCCGAGTTCAACAAAATACTGATTGGCACCTTCCCAAGCTCCAAGCCCCCAAAACCCTGGGCGCCCAGTTCAACAAAATACTGATTGGCTACCCCCGAAGCTCCAAGCGCCCAAAACCTTGGGCGCCCGAGTTCAACAAAATACTGATTGGCGCCTCCCCAAGCTCCAAGCCCCCAAAACCCTGGGCGCCCAGTTCTACAAAATACTGATTGGCAAACCCCCAAGCTCCAGGCATCCAAAACCCTGGGTGCCTGAGTTCAAGATAAGAAACTGATTGGCTACCCCCCAAGCTCCAAGCCCCCAAAACCCTGGGCGCCCGAGTTCAACAAAATACTGATTGGCTACCCCCGAAGCTCCAAGCCCCCAAAACCTTGGGCGCCCGAGTTCAACAAAATACTGATTGGCGAGCCCCCAAGCTCCAAGCATCCAAAACCCTGGGTGCCTGAGTTCAAGAAAAGAAACTGATTGGCTACCCCCCAAGCTCCAAGCCCCCAAAAGCCTGGGTGCCCTTGCTCAACATAGTTACTGATTGACAACCCCCTAAGCTCCAAGCATCCAAAACCCTGAGTGCCCGAGTTCAGGAAAAAAAACTGATTGGCTATCCCTCAAGCTCAAAGCCCCCAAAAGCCTTGGCGCCCGAGTTCAACAAAATACTGATTGGCACCTCCCGAAGCTCCAAGCCCCCAAAACCCTGGGCGCCCGAGTTCAAAAAAATACTGATTGGCTACCCTCGAAGCTCCAAGCCCCCAAAACCTTGGGCGCCCGAGTTCAACAAAATACTGATTGGCGAGCCCTTCAAGCTCCAAGCATCCAAAACCCTGGGTGCCTGAGTTCAAGAAAAGAAACTGATTGGCTACCCCCCAAGCTCCAAGCCCCAAAAAGCCTGGGTGCCCTTGCTCAACATAGTTACTGATTGGCAACCCCCTAAGCTCCAAGCATCCAAAACCCTGGGTGCCCGAGTTCAGGAAAAAAAACTGATTGGCTATCCCTCAAGCTCAAAGCCCCCAAAAGCCTGGGCGCCCGAGTTCAACAAAATACTGATCGGCTACCCCCGAAGCTCCAAGCCCCCAAAACCTTGGGCGCCCGAGTTCAACAAATCACTGATTGGCGAATCCCCAAGCTCCAAGCATCCAAAACCCTGGGTGCCCGAGTTCAGGAAAAAAAACTGATTGGCTATCCCTCTAGCATCAAGCCCCCAAAAGCCTGGGCGCCCGAGTTCAACAAAATACTTATTCGCAAGCCCCCAAGTTCCAAGCTCTCAAAACCCTGGGTGCCTGAGTTCAAGAAAAGAAACTGATTGGCTATCCCTCAAGCTCAAAGCTCCCAAAACCCCAGGGCACCCGTGTTCAACAAAATACTGATTCGCAAGCCCCCAAGCTCCAAGCTCTCAAAACCCTGGGTGCCTGAGTTCAAGAAAAGAAACTGATTGGCTATCCCTCAAGCTCAAAGCTCCCAAAACCCTTGGGCGCCCAGTTCAACAAAATACTGATTGGCTACCCCCGAAGCTCCAAGCGCCTAAAACCTTAGGCGCCCGAGTTCAACAAAATACTGATTGGCACCTCCCCAAGCTCCAAGCCCCCAAAACCCTGGGCGCCCAGTTCAACAAAATACTGATTGGCGAACCCCCAAGCTCCAAGCATTCAAAACCCTGGGTGCCTGAGTTCAAGAAAAGAAACTGTTTGGCTACCCCCCAAGCTCCAAGCCCCCAAAAGCCTGGGTGCCCTTTCTCAACATAGTTACTGATTGGCAACCCCCTAAGCTCCAAGCATCCAAAACCCTGGGTGCCCGAGTTCAGGAAAAAAAACTGATTGGCTATCCCTCAAGCTCAAAGCCCCCAAAAGCCTGGGCACCCGAGTTGAACAAAATACTGATTGGCAAGCCCCCAAGCTCCAAGCTCTTAAAACCCTGGGTGCCTGAGTTCAAGAAAAGAAACTGATTGGCTATCCCTCAAGCTCGAAGCTCCTAAAACTCCAGGGCACCCAAGTTCAACAAAATACTGTCTGGCACCTCTCCAAGCTCCAAGCCCCCAAAACCCTGGGCGCCCGAGTTCAACAAAATACTGATTGGTGAGCCCCCAAGCTCCAAGCATCAAAAACCCTGGGTGCCTGAGTTCAAGAAAAGAAACTGATTGGCTACCCCCCAAGCTCCAAGCCCCCAAAAGCCTGGGTGCCCTTGCTCAACATAGTTACTGATTGGCAACCCCCTAAGCTCCAAGCATTCAAAACCCTGGGTGCCTGAGTTCAAGAAAAGAAACTGATTGTCTATCCCTCAAGCTCAAAGCTCCCAAAACCCCAGGGCACCCGAGTTCAACAAAATACTGATTGGCACCTCCCCAAGCTCCAAGCCCCCAAAACCCTGGGCGCCCGAGTTCAACAAAATACTGATTGGCTACCCCCGAAGCTCCAAGCCCCCAAAACCTTGGGCGCCCGAGTTCATCAAAATACTGATTGGCGAACCCCCAAGCTCCAAGCATCCAAAACCCTGGGTGCCTGAGTTCAAGAAAAAAACTGATTGGCTATCCCTCTAGCTCCAAGCCCCCAAAAGCCTGGGCACCCGAGTTCAACAAAATACTGATTCGCAAGCCCCCAAGCTCCAAGCTCTCAAAACCCTGGGTGCCTGAGTTCAAGAAAAGAAACTGATTGGCTATCCCTCAAGCTCAAAGCTCCCTAAACCCCAGGGCACCCGAGTTCAACAAAATACTGATTGGCACCTTCCCAAGCTCCAAGCCCCCAAAACCCTGGGCGCCCAGTTCAACAAAATACTGATTGGCTACCCCCGAAGCTTCAAGCGCCCAAAACCTTGGGCGCCCGAGTTCAACAAAATACTGATTGGCACCTCCCCAAGCTCCAAGCCCCCAAAACCCTGGGCGCCCAGTTCTACAAAATACTGATTGGCAAACCCCCAAGCTCCAGGCATCCAAAACCCTGGGTGCCTGAGTTCAAGATAAGAAACTGATTGGCTACCCCCCAAGCTCCAAGCCCCCAAAACCCTGGGCGCCCGAGTTCAACAAAATACTGATTGGCTACCCCCGAAGCTCCAAGCCCCCAAAACCTTGGGCGCCCGAGTTCAACAAAATACTGATTGGCGAGCCCCCAAGCTCCAAGCATCCAAAACCCTGGGTGCCTGAGTTCAAGAAAAGAAACTGATTGGCTACCCCCCAAGCTCCAAGCCCCCAAAAGCCTGGGTGCCCTTGCTCAACATAGTTACTGATTGACAACCCCCTAAGCTCCAAGCATCCAAAACCCTGGGTGCCCGAGTTCAGGAAAAAAAACTGATTGGCTATCCCTCAAGCTCAAAGCCCCCAAAAGCCTTGGCGCCCGAGTTCAACAAAATACTGATTGGCACCTCCCGAAGCTCCAAGCCCCCAAAACCCTGGGCGCCCGAGTTCAAAAAATACTGATTGGCTACCCTCGAAGCTCCAAGCCCCCAAAAGCCTGGGCACCCGAGTTCAACAAAATACTGATTCGCAAGCCCCCAAGCTCCAAGCTCTCAAAACCCTGGGTGCCTGAGTTCAAGAAAAGAAACTGATTGGCTATCCCTCAAGCTCAAAGCTCCCTAAACCCCAGGGCACCCGAGTTCAACAAAATACTGATTGGCACCTTCCCAAGCTCCAAGCCCCCAAAACCCTGGGCGCCCAGTTCAACAAAATACTGATTGGCGAGCCCCCAAGCTCCAAGCATCCAAAACCCTGGGCGCCCGAGTTCAACAAAATACTGATTGGCTACCCCCGAAGCTCCAAGCCCCCAAAACCTTGGGCGCCCGAGTTCAACAAAATACTGATTGGCGAGCCCCCAAGCTCCAAGCATCCAAAACCCTGGGTGCCTGAGTTCAAGAAAAGAAACTGATTGGCTACCCCCCAAGCTCCAAGCCCCCAAAAGCCTGGGTGCCCTTGCTCAACATAGTTACTGATTGACAACCCCCTAAGCTCCAAGCATCCAAAACCCTGGGTGCCCGAGTTCAGGAAAAAAAACTGATTGGCTATCCCTCAAGCTCAAAGCCCCCAAAAGCCTTGGCGCCCGAGTTCAACAAAATACTGATTGGCTACCCCCGAAGCTTCAAGCGCCCAAAACCTTGGGCGCCCGAGTTCAACAAAATACTGATTGGCACCTCCCCAAGCTCCAAGCCCCCAAAACCCTGGGCGCCCAGTTCTACAAAATACTGATTGGCAAACCCCCAAGCTCCAGGCATCCAAAACCCTGGGTGCCTGAGTTCAAGATAAGAAACTGATTGGCTACCCCCCAAGCTCCAAGCCCCCAAAACCCTGGGCGCCCGAGTTCAACAAAATACTGATTGGCTACCCCCGAAGCTCCAAGCCCCCAAAACCTTGGGCGCCCGAGTTCAACAAAATACTGATTGGCGAGCCCCCAAGCTCCAAGCATCCAAAACCCTGGGTGCCTGAGTTCAAGAAAAGAAACTGATTGGCTACCCCCCAAGCTCCAAGCCCCCAAAAGCCTGGGTGCCCTTGCTCAACATAGTTACTGATTGACAACCCCCTAAGCTCCAAGCATCCAAAACCCTGGGTGCCCGAGTTCAGGAAAAAAAACTGATTGGCTATCCCTCAAGCTCAAAGCCCCCAAAAGCCTTGGCGCCCGAGTTCAACAAAATACTGATTGGCACCTCCCGAAGCTCCAAGCCCCCAAAACCCTGGGCGCCCGAGTTCAAAAAAATACTGATTGGCTACCCTCGAAGCTCCAAGCCCCCAAAACCTTGGGCGCCCGAGTTCAACAAAATACTGATTGGCGAGCCCTTCAAGCTCCAAGCATCCAAAACCCTGGGTGCCTGAGTTCAAGAAAAGAAACTGATTGGCTACCCCCCAAGCTCCAAGCCCCAAAAAGCCTAAGTGCCCTTGCTCAACATAGTTACTGATTGGCAACCCCCTAAGCTCCAAGCATCCAAAACCCTGGGTGCCCGAGTTCAGGAAAAAAAACTGATTGGCTATCCCTCAAGCTCAAAGCCCCCAAAAGCCTGGGCGCCCAAGTTCAACAAAATACTGATAGGCACCTCCCCAAGCTCCAAGCCCCCAAAACCCTGGGCGCCCGAGTTCAACAAAATACTGATCGGCTACCCCCGAAGCTCCAAGCCCCCAAAACCTTGGGCGCCCGAGTTCAACAAATCACTGATTGGCGAATCCCCAAGCTCCAAGCATCCAAAACCCTGGGTGCCCGAGTTCAGGAAAAAAAACTGATTGGCTATCCCTCTAGCATCAAGCCCCCAAAAGCCTGGGCGCCCGAGTTCAACAAAATACTTATTCGCAAGCCCCCAAGTTCCAAGCTCTCAAAACCCTGGGTGCCTGAGTTCAAGAAAAGAAACTGATTGGCTATCCCTCAAGCTCAAAGCTCCCAAAACCCCAGGGCACCCGTGTTCAACAAAATACTGATTCGCAAGCCCCCAAGCTCCAAGCTCTCAAAACCCTGGGTGCCTGAGTTCAAGAAAAGAAACTGATTGGCTATCCCTGAAGCTCAAAGCTCCCAAAACCCTTGGGCGCCCAGTTCAACAAAATACTGATTGGCTACCCCCGAAGCTCCAAGCGCCTAAAACCTTGGGCGCCCGAGTTCAACAAAATACTGATTGGCACCTCCCCAAGCTCCAAGCCCCCAAAACCCTGGGCGCCCAGTTCAACAAAATACTGATTGGCGAACCCCCAAGCTCCAAGCATTCAAAACCCTGGGTGCCTGAGTTCAAGAAAAGAAACTGTTTGGCTACCCCCCAAGCTCCAAGCCCCCAAAAGCCTGGGTGCCCTTTCTCAACATAGTTACTGATTGGCAACCCCCTAAGCTCCAAGCATCCAAAACCCTGGGTGCCCGAGTTCAGGAAAAAAAACTGATTGGCTATCCCTCAAGCTCAAAGCCCCCAAAAGCCTGGGCACCCGAGTTGAACAAAATACTGATTGGCACCTCCCCAAGCTCCAAGCCCCCAAAAGCCTGGGCGCCCGAGTTCAACAAAATACTGATTGGCTACCCCCGAAGCTCCAAGCCCCCAAAACCTTGGGCGCCCGAGTTCAACAAATCACTGATTGGCGAATCCCCAAGCTCCAAGCATCCAAAACCCTGGGTGCCTGAGTTCAGGAAAAAAAACTGATTGGCTATTCCTCTAGCTCCAAGCCCCCAAAACCCCAGGGCACCCGAGTTCAACAAAATACTGATTGGCTACCCCCGAAGCTCCAAGCCCCCAAAACCTTGGGCGCCCGAGTTCAACAAATCACTGATTGGCTATCCCTCTAGCTCCAAGCTTCCAAAAGCCTGGGCGCCCGAGTTCAACAAAATACTGATTCGCAAGCCCCCAAGCTCCAAGCTCTCAAAACCCTGGGTGCCCGAGTTCAAGAAAAGAAACTGATTGGCTATCCCTCAAGCTCAAAGCCCCCAAAAGCCTGGGTGCCCTTGCTCAACATAGTTACTGATTGGCAACCCCCTAAGCTCCAAGCATCCAAAACCCTGATTGCCTGAGTTCAAGAAAGGAAACTGATTGTCTATCCCTCAAGCTCAAAGCTCCCAAAACTCCAGGGCACCCGAGTTCAACAAAATACTGATTGGCACCTCCCCAAGCTCCAAGCCCCCAAAACCCTGGGCGCCCGAGTTCAACAAAATACTGATTGGCTACCCCCGAAGCTCCAAGCGCCCAAAACCTTGGGCGCCCGAGTTCAACAAAATACTGATTGGCGAACCCCCAAGCTCCAGGCATCCAAAACCCTGGGTGCCTGAGTTCAGGAAAAAAAACTGATTGGCTATTCCTCTAGCTCCAAGCCCCCAAAACCCCAGGGCACCCGAGTTCAACAAAATACTGATTGGCTACCCCCGAAGCTCCAAGCCCCCAAAACCTTGGGCGCCCGAGTTCAACAAATCACTGATTGGCTATCCCTCTAGCTCCAAGCTTCCAAAAGCCTGGGCGCCCGAGTTCAACAAAATACTGATTCGCAAGCCCCCAAGCTCCAAGCTCTCAAAACCCTGGGTGCCTGAGTTCAAGAAAAGAAACTGATTGGCTATCCCTCAAGCTCAAAGCCCCCAAAAGCCTGGGTGCCCTTGCTCAACATAGTTACTGATTGGCAACCCCCTAAGCTCCAAGCATCCAAAACCCTGATTGCCTGAGTTCAAGAAAGGAAACTGATTGTCTATCCCTCAAGCTCAAAGCTCCCAAAACTCCAGGGCACCCGAGTTCAACAAAATACTGATTGGCACCTCCCCAAGCTCCAAGCCCCCAAAACCCTGGGCGCCCGAGTTCAACAAAATACTGATTGGCTACCCCCGAAGCTCCAAGCGCCCAAAACCTTGGGCGCCCGAGTTCAACAAAATACTGATTGGCGAACCCCCAAGCTCCAGGCATCCAAAACCCTGGGTGCCTGAGTTCAAGAAATGAAACTGATTGGCTACCCCCCAAGCTCCAAGCCCCCAAAAGCCCAGGGCACCCGAGTTCAACAAAATACTGATTGGCACCTCCCCAAGCTCCAAGCCCCCAAAACCCTGGGCGCCCAAATTCAACAAAATACTGATTGGCTACCCCCGAAGTTCCAAGCCCCCAAAACCTTGGGCGCCCGAGTTCATTAAAATACTGATTGGCGAACCCCCAAGCTCCAAGCATCCAAAACCCTGGGTGCCCTTGCTCATTATAGTTACTGATTGGCAAATCCCTAAGCTCCAAGCATCCAAAACCCTGGGTGCCCGAGTTCAGGAAAAAAAACTGATTGGCTATCCCTCAAGCTCAAAGCCCCCAAAAGCCTGGGCGCCCGATTTCAACAAAATACTAATTGGCAAGCCCCCAAGCTCCAAGCTCTTAAAACCCTGGGTGCCTGAGTTCAAGAAAAGAAACTGATTGGCTATCCCTCAAGCTCAAAGCTCCTAAAACCCCAGGGCACCCGATTTCAACAAAATACTGTCTGGCACCTCTCCAAGCTCCAAGCCCCCAAAACCCTGGGCGCCCGAGTTTAACAAAATACTGATTGGCGAGCCCCCAAGCTCCAAGAATCCAAAACCCTGGGTGCCTGAGTTCAAGAAAAGAAACTGATTGGCTACCCCCCAAGCTCCAAGCCCCCAAAAGCCTGGGTGCCCTTGCTCAACATAGTTACTGATTGGCAACCCCCTAAGCTCCAAGCATCCAAAACCTTGGGCGCCCGAGTTCAACAAAATACTGATTGGCAACCCCCTAAGCTCCAAGCATCCAAAACCCTGGGTGCCCGAGTTCAGGAAAAAAAACTGATTGGCTATCCCTCAAGCTCAAAGCCCCCAAAACCTTGGGCGCCCGAGTTCAACAAAATACTGATTGGCGAGCCCCCAAGCTCCAAGCATCCAAAACCTTGGGTGCCTGAGTTCAGGAAAAAAAACTGATTGGCTATCCCTCAAGCTCAAAGCCCCCAAAAGCCTGGGCGCACGAGTTTAACAAAATACTGATTGGCAAGCCCCCAAGCTCCAAGCTCTCAAAACCCTGGGTGCCTGAATTCAAGAAAAGAAACTGATTGTCTATCCCTCAAGCTCAAAGCTCCCAAAACCTCAGGGCACCCGAGTTCAACAAAATACTGATTCTCACCTCTCCAAGCTCCAAGCCCCCAAAACCCTGGGCGCCCGAGTTCAACAAAATACTGATTGGCTACCCCCGAAGCTCCAAGCCCCCAAAACCTTGGGCGCCCGAGTTCAACAAAATACTGATTGGCGAGCCCCCAAGCTCCAAGCATCCAAAACCCTGGGTGCCTGAGTTCAAGAAAAGAAACTGATTTGCTACCCCCCAAGCTCCAAGCCCCCAAAAGCCTGGGTGCCCTTGCTCAACATAGTTACTGATTGGCAACCCCCTAAGCTCCAAGCATCTAAAACCCTGGGTTCCCGAGTTCAGGAAAAAAAACTGATTGGCTATCCCTCAAGTTCAAAGCCCCCAAAAGCCTGGACGCCAGAGTTCAACAAAATACTGATTGGCAAGCCCCCAAGCTCCAAGCTCTCAAAACCCTGGGTGCCTGAAATCAAGAAAAGAAACTGATTGTCCACCCCCAAGCTCAAAGCTCCCAAAACCTCAGGGCACCCGAGTTCAACAAAATACTGATTCGCACCTCTCCAAGCTCCAAGCCCCCAAAACCCTGGGCGCCCGAGTTCAAAAAAATACTGATTGGCTACCCTCGAAGCTCCAAGCCCCCAAAACCTTGGGCGCCCGAGTTCAACAAAATACTGATTGGCGAGCCCTTCAAGCTCCAAGCATCCAAAACCCTGGGTGCCTGAGTTCAAGAAAAGAAACTGATTGGCTACCCCCCAAGCTCCAAGCCCCAAAAAGCCTGGGTGCCCTTGCTCAACATAGTTACTGATTGGCAACCCCCTAAGCTCCAAGCATCCAAAACCCTGGGTGCCCGAGTTCAGGAAAAAAAACTGATTGGCTATCCCGCAAGCTCAAAGCCCCCAAAAGCCTGGGCGCCCAAGTTCAACAAAATACTGATTGGCACCTCCCCAAGCTCCAAGCCCCCAAAACCCTGGGCGCCCGAGTTCAACAAAATACTGATCGGCTACCCCCGAAGCTCCAAGCCCCCAAAACCTTGGGCGCCCGAGTTCAACAAATCACTGATTGGCGAATCCCCAAGCTCCAAGCATCCAAAACCCTGGGTGCCCGAGTTCAGGAAAAAAAACTGATTGGCTATCCCTCTAGCATCAAGCCCCCAAAAGCCTGGGCGCCCGAGTTCAACAAAATACTTATTCGCAAGCCCCCAAGTTCCAAGCTCTCAAAACCCTGGGTGCCTGAGTTCAAGAAAAGAATTTGATTGGCTATCCCTCAAGCTCAAAGCTCCCAAAACCCCAGGGCACCCGTGTTCAACAAAATACTGATTCGGAAGCCCCCAAGCTCCAAGCTCTCAAAACCCTGGGTGCCTGAGTTCAAGAAAAGAAACTGATTGGCTATCCCTCAAGCTCAAAGCTCCCAAAACCCTTGGGCACCCAGTTCAACAAAATACTGATTGGCTACCCCCGAAGCTCCAAGCGCCCAAAACCTTGGGCGCCCGAGTTCAACAAAATACTGATTGGCACCTCCCCAAGCTCCAAGCCCCCAAAACCCTGGGCGCCCAGTTCAACAAAATACTGATTGGCGAACCCCCAAGCTCCAAGCATTCAAAACCCTGGGTGCCTGAGTTCAAGAAAAGAAACTGATTGGCTACCCCCCAAGCTCCAAGCCCCAAAAAGCCTGGGTGCCCTTGCTCAACATAGTTACTCATTGGCAACCCCCTAAGCTCCAAGCATCCAAAACCCTGGGTGCCCGAGTTCAGGAAAAAAAACTGATTGGCTATCCCTCAAGCTCAAAGCCCCCAAAAGCCTGGGCGCCCAAGTTCAACAAAATACTGATTGGCACCTCCCCAAGCTCCAAGCCCCCAAAACCCTGGGCGCCCGAGTTCAACAAAATACTGATCGGCTACCCCCGAAGCTCCAAGCCCCCAAAACCTTGGGCGCCCGAGTTCAACAAATCACTGATTGGCGAATCCCCAAGCTCCAAGCATCCAAAACCCTGGGTGCCCGAGTTCAGGAAAAAAAACTGATTGGCTATCCCTCTAGCATCAAGCCCCCAAAAGCCTGGGCGCCCGAGTTCAACAAAATACTTATTCGCAAGCCCCCAAGTTCCAAGCTCTCAAAACCCTGGGTGCCTGAGTTCAAGAAAAGAATTTGATTGGCTATCCCTCAAGCTCAAAGCTCCCAAAACCCCAGGGCGACCGTGTTCAACAAAATACTGATTCGCAAGCCCCCAAGCTCCAAGCTCTCAAAACCCTGGGTGCCTGAGTTCAAGAAAAGAAACTGATTGGCTATCCCTCAAGCTCAAAGCTCCCAAAACCCTTGGGCGCCCAGTTCAACAAAATACTGATTGGCTACCCCCGAAGCTCCAAGCGCCCAAAACCTTGGGCGCCCGAGTTCAACAAAATACTGATTGGCACCTCCCCAAGCTCCAAGCCCCCAAAACCCTGGGCGCCCAGTTCAACAAAATACTGATTGGCGAACCCCCAAGCTCCAAGCATTCAAAACCCTGGCTGCCTGAGTTCAAGAAAAGAAACTGTTTGGCTACCCCCCAAGCTCCAAGCCCCCAAAAGCCTGGGTGCCCTTTCTCAACATAGTTACTGATTGGCAACCCCCTAAGCTCCAAGCATCCAAAACCCTGGGTGCCCGAGTTCAGGAAAAAAAACTGATTGGCTATCCCTCAAGCTCAAAGCCCCCAAAAGCCTGGGCACCCGAGTTCAACAAAATACTGATTGGCACCTCCCCAAGCTCCAAGCCCCCAAAAGCCTGGGCGCCCGAGTTCAACAAAATACTGATTGGCTACCCCCGAAGCTCCAAGCCCCCAAAACCTTGGGCGCCCGAGTTCAACAAATCACTGATTGGCGAATCCCCAAGCTCCAAGCATCCAAAACCCTGGGTGCCTGAGTTCAGGAAAAAAAACTGATTGGCTATTCCTCTAGCTCCAAGCCCCCAAAACCCCAGGGCACCCGAGTTCAACAAAATACTGATTGGCTACCCCCGAAGCTCCAAGCCCCCAAAACCTTGGGCGCCCGAGTTCAACAAATCACTGATTGGCTATCCCTCTAGCTCCAAGCTTCCAAAAGCCTGGGCGCCCGAGTTCAACAAAATACTGATTCGCAAGCCCCCAAGCTCCAAGCTCTCAAAACCCTGGGTGCCTGAGTTCAAGAAAAGAAACTGATTGGCTATCCCTCAAGCTCAAAGCCCCCAAAAGCCTGGGTGCCCTTGCTCAACATAGTTACTGATTGGCAACCCCCTAAGCTCCAAGCATCCAAAACCCTGATTGCCTGAGTTCAAGAAAGGAAACTGATTGTCTATCCCTCAAGCTCAAAGCTCCCAAAACCCCAGGGCACCCGAGTTCAACGAAATACTGATTGGCACCTCCCCAAGCTCCAAGCCCCCAAAACCCTGGGCGCCCGAGTTCAACAAAATACTGATTGGCTACCCCCGAAGCTCCAAGCGCCCAAAACCTTGGGCGCCCGAGTTCAACAAAATACTGATTGGCGAACCCCCAAGCTCCAGGCATCCAAAACCCTGGGTGCCTGAGTTCAAGAAATGAAACTGATTGGCTACCCCCCAAGCTCCAAGCCCCCAAAAGCCCAGGGCACCCGAGTTCAACAAAATACTGATTGGCACCTCCCCAAGCTCCAAGCCCCCAAAACCCTGGGCGCCCGAGTTCAACAAAATACTGATTGGCTACCCCCGAAGTTCCAAGCCCCCAAAACCTTGGGCGCCCGAGTTCATTAAAATACTGATTGGCGAACCCCCAAGCTCCAAGCATCCAAAACCCTGGGTGCCCTTGCTCATTATAGTTACTGATTGGCAAATCCCTAAGCTCCAAGCATCCAAAACCCTGGGTGCCCGAGTTCAGGAAAAAAAACTGATTGGCTATCCCTCAAGCTCAAAGCCCCCAAAAGCCTGGGCGCCCGATTTCAACAAAATACTAATTGGCAAGCCCCCAAGCTCCAAGCTCTTAAAACCCTGGGTGCCTGAGTTCAAGAAAAGAAACTGATTGTCTATCCCTCAAGCTCAAAGCTTTTAAAACCTCAGGGCACCCGAGTTCAACAAAATACTGATTCGCACCTCTCCAAGCTCCAAGCCCCCAAAACCCTGGGCGCCCGAGTTCAACAAAATACTGATTGGCTACCCCCGAAGCTCCAAGCCCCCAAAACCTTGGGCGCCCGAGTTCAACAAAATACTGATTGGCGAGCCCCCAAGCTCCAAGCATCCAAAACCCTGGGTGCCTGAGTTCAAGAAAAGAAACTGATTGGCTACCCCCCAAGCTCCAAGCCCCCAAAAGCCCAGGGCACCCGAGTTCAACAAAATACTGATTGGCACCTCCCCAAGCTCCAAGCCCCCAAAACCCTGGGCGCCCGAGTTCAACAAAATACTGATTGGCTACCCCCGAAGTTCCAAGCCCCCAAAACCTTGGGCGCCCGAGTTCATTAAAATACTGATTGGCGAACCCCCAAGCTCCAAGCATCCAAAACCCTGGGTGCCCTTGCTCATTATAGTTACTGATTGGCAAATCCCTAAGCTCCAAGCATCCAAAACCCTGGGTGCCCGAGTTCAGGAAAAAAAACTGATTGGCCATCCCTCAAGCTCAAAGCTCCTAAAACCCCAGGGCACCCGATTTCAACAAAATACTGTCTGGCACCTCTCCAAGCTCCAAGCCCCCAAAACCCTGGGCGCCCGAGTTTAACAAAATACTGATTGGCGAGCCCCCAAGCTCCAAGAATCCAAAACCCTGGGTGCCTGAGTTCAAGAAAAGAAACTGATTGGCTACCCCCCAAGCTCCAAGCCCCCAAAAGCCTGGGTGCCCTTGCTCAACATAGTTACTGATTGGCAACCCCCTAAGCTCCAAGCATCCAAAACCTTGGGCGCCCGAGTTCAACAAAATACTGATTGGCAACCCCCTAAGCTCCAAGCATCCAAAACCCTGGGTGCCCGAGTTCAGGAAAAAAAACTGATTGGCTATCCCTCAAGCTCAAAGCCCCCAAAACCTTGGGCGCCCGAGTTCAACAAAATACTGATTGGCGAGCCCCCAAGCTCCAAGCATCCAAAACCCTGGGTGCCTGAGTTCAGGAAAAAAAACTGATTGGCTATCCCTCAAGCTCAAAGCCCCCAAAAGCCTGGGCGCACGAGTTTAACAAAATACTGATTGGCAAGCCCCCAAGCTCCAAGCTCTCAAAACCCTGGGTGCCTGAATTCAAGAAAAGAAACTGATTGTCTATCCCTCAAGCTCAAAGCTTTTAAAACCTCAGGGCACCCGAGTTCAACAAAATACTGATTCGCACCTCTCCAAGCTCCAAGCCCCCAAAACCCTGGGCGCCCGAGTTCAACAAAATACTGATTGGCTACCCCCGAAGCTCCAAGCCCCCAAAACCTTGGGCGCCCGAGTTCAACAAAATACTGATTGGCGAGCCCCCAAGCTCCAAGCATCCAAAACCCTGGGTGCCTGAGTTCAAGAAAAGAAACTGATTGGCTACCCCCCAAGCTCCAAGCCCCCAAAAGCCTGGGTGCCCTTGCTCAACATAGTTACTGATTGGAAACCCCCTAAGCTCCAAGCATCTAAAACCCTGGGTTCCCGAGTTCAGGAAAAAAAACTGATTGGCTATCCCTCAAGCTCAAAGCCCCCAAAAGCCTGGACGCCAGAGTTCAACAAAATACTGATTGGCAAGCCCCCAAGCTCCAAGCTCTCAAAACCCTGGGTGCCTGAAATCAAGAAAAGAAACTGATTGTCCACCCCCAAGCTCAAAGCTCCCAAAACCTCAGGGCACCCGAGTTCAACAAAATACTGATTCGCACCTCCCCAAGCTCCAAGCCCCCAAAACCCTGGGCGCCCGAGTTCAACAAAATACTGATCTGCTACCCCCGAAGCTCCAAACCCCCAAAACCTTGGGCGCCCGAGTTCAACAAAATACTGATTGGCGAGCCCTCAAGCTCCAAGCATCCAAAACCCTGGGTGCCTGAGTTCAAGAAAAGAAACTGATTTGCTACCCCCCAAGCTTCAAGCCCCCAAAAGCCTGGGTGCCCTTGCTCAACATAGTTACTGATTGGCAACCCCCTAAGCTCAAAGCCCCCAAAAGCCTGGGCGCCCGAGTTCAACAAAATACTGATTGGCACCTCCCCAAGCTCCAAGCCCCCAAATCCCTGGGCGCCCAGTTCGACAAAATACTGATTGGCTACCCCCGAAGCTCCAAGCGCCCAAAACCTTGGGCGCCCGAGTTCAACAAAATACTGATTGGCGAACCCCCAAGCTCCAAGCATCCAAAACCCTGGGTGCCTGAGTTAAAGAAAAGAAACTGATTGGCGAACCCCCAAGCTCCAAGCATCCAAAAGCCTGGGTGCCTGAGTTAAAGAAAAGAAACTGATTGGCTACCCCCCAAGCTCCAAGCCCCCAAAAGCCTGGGTGCCCGAGTTCAACAAAATACTGATTGGCAAGCCCCCAAGCTCCAAGCTCTCAAAACCCTGGGTGCCTGAGTTCAAGAAAAGAAACTGATTGGCTACCCCCCAAGCTCCAAGCCCCCAAAAGCCTGGGTGCCCGAGTTCAACAAAATACTGATTGGCGAACCCCCAAGCTCCAAGCATCCAAAACCCTGGGTGCCTGAGTTAAAGAAAAGAAACTGATTGGCTACCCCCCAAGCTCCAAGCCCCCAAAAGCCTGGGTGCCTGAGTTAAAGAAAAGAAACTGATTGGCTACCCCCCAAGCTCCAAGCCCCCAAAAGCCTGGGTGCCCGAGTTCAACAAAATACTGATTGGCAAGCCCCCAAGCTCCAAGCCCCCAAAACCCTGGTCGCCCGAGTTCAACAAAATACTGATTGGCTACCCCCGAAGCTGCCCCGAAAGTGCCCTTTCTCAACATGGTTACTGATTGGCAACCCCCTAAGCTCCAAGCATCCAAAACCCTGGGTGCCTGAGTTCAAGAAAAAAAACTGATTGGCTACCCCCCAAGCTCGAATCTCCTGAAACTCCAGGGCGCCCGAGTGTAACAAAATACTGATTGAATACCCCCCAAGCCCCAAGCCCTCAAAACCCTGTGTGCTCTAGCTCAGCATAGAAACTGATTGGCTAACCCCCAAGCTCTAAGCCTCCAAAACCATGGGTGCCTGAATTCAACAAAATACTGATTGGCTACCCCCCAAGCTCTAAGCCCCCAAAACCCTGGGCGCCCGAGCTCAACAAACTACTGATTGGCTACCCTCTAAGCTGTAAGCCCACAAAACCCTGGGCGTTCGAGTTAAACAAAGAAACTGATCAACTATCATTTATCCCGTAAGGTTTCGACCCCAAAAACCTTGGGAGCCTGAGTTGAATTATTTCAAAAATATGTGTGCATTTTTGTTAACTTGAGCATGAAATAAATAATTGTTTAAGTATACCTAATGACGCTGCTCTGGTGCAAATACATCATGAAATTGTAAGTCTGAGATTTTATACTCCTAAAAGGCGTTGTTGACTAGGAAAACGCTATGAGTTTTTCACTTATTGTTGAACTCTTTTGTGCAACGTCATCAACAATTTTTTTTTTTTATCTATCAATTGAATGTTTTAACGAATAAGACTTATTTTGAAAAAAGAATAAAAATTTTTGCTCGGGCGCACAGGGTTTTGGGGGCTTAAAGCTTGGGAGATAGCCAATCAGTATTTTGTTGAACTTGGGCGCCAAGGGGTTTGAGGGCTTAGAGAATTGCAATCCTTTCTTTTTTAACATTTTATAATTTTATGTAACGTTTCATCCCCCTCTCTGAGCTCGTTGGGGTTGTTCCCAATGATAAAATGACCCGAAAAATTTTGTGCGACTTAGATGCTTGATAATCAATATCTTGACAAAAAAAAATCTGGGAGAATTGCAATCCTTTTTTTTTTTATGATTTTATTTAACGTTCCATACCCCTCTTTGCAGCTCGTTGGGGAAGTTCCCGATGATTAAACGACCTGACAAATTTTGTGCGACTTAGATGCTTGATAATAAATATCTTGACGTAAAAAAATCCGGCAAAATAGCACTACTTGTTTTTAGACGATATTTTCATATACTTCATCGTTCACTTTTCAAAAGTCTTTTTTTTATTACAATTGTTTTTAACAATTTTTTACAACAATGCGGGACTTTTTCTCAAAGTACTCCACCAAACGAAGAAAACGGCTCTCGGATATTTACATTACTCCTAATATTCTATGGGATGTTAATTTTTGTAAATGGACCTTTGATTTGGCCCTCTGTGACCGTCAACTAAGAGTAAAACTTCCTGGGGAAATTGATCTGGTTACCTGGTAGTCGACCTTGTGCTACCTGGGGTAAGATCCACTATCATACCGTCAACTGCGAGTAAAACTTCATGGGGAAATCCTCTCTAAGGCAAAAGTATCACCAAGTGCACCAGGTTACCGCCCTGACCCATCTGGAGTCGAAACTTCCTGGGGAAATCATCTCCAAGGCGTACGTATCACCAGGGGCACCAGGTGTCTGCCCTGACCCTTCCGGAGTCGAAACTTCCTGGGGAAATTATCTTCAAGGCGTAAGTATCGCTAAGTACACCAGGTGTCCGCCCTGCCCCTCCTAGAGTCGAAACTTCCTGGGGAAATCATCTCCAAGGCGTAAGTATCGCTAGGTACACCAGGTGTGAGCCCTGATCATTCCGGAGTCGAAACTTCCCGGGTTAATCACCTCCAAGGCGTAAGTATCGCCAGGAGCACCAGGTGCTCGCCCTGATCCCTCTGGAGTCGAAACTTCCTGGGGAAATCATCTCCAAGGCGTACGTATCACCATGTGCACCAGGAGACCGCCCTGACTCATCCGGAGTCGAAACTTCCTGGGGAAATCATCTCTGATGTGCAACGATCGCCAAGAGCACCAGGTTTCCGCCCTGACCCATCTGGAGTCGAAACTTCCTGGGGAAGTCATCTCCAAGGCGTAAGTATCGCCAGGTAAACCAGGTGTGCGCCCTGATCCCTCCGAAGTTCAAACTTCCTGGGGATATTATCTCCAAGGCATAATTAATACCAGTTGCACCAGGTGTCCTCCCTGGCCCCTTCCTAGTCAAAACTCCCGGGGGAAATCGCCCTCAAAGCGTAAGTATCACCAAATGCAGCAGGAGTACACCCTGACCCTGAAGGAGTCAAAACTTCCTGGGGTTATCATCCTCAAGGTGTAAATATCACCAAGGGCACCAGGAGTCCACCCTGACCCTTCCGGAGTCAAAATTTCCTGGAGAAATCATCTTCAAGGTGTAAATATCACCAAGCTTTATTGAAATATTTTTGATTAATAAAAAAGCTTATTGTAATTGTTGAGTATAATTATTTCGAAACTCCCTGTGCGGAATTATTGGCGACCGTGACACAGGACACTTTTGGAAAACTTACGCGAGGGAGTTTGAACGCGCGATGAGGAAAAGGAAAGTGGTTTCTCAACCAGAATCAACAAGGTCCTCGAAACAGCGGCGCCCTTTTACTCCGATTATTCGAACCAGGAGTGAAGCAGCGAGAGACGGACAATCGCCACCAAGGGAGTCATCCCCCAATGTTCCATCCAACCGATGTTCCTAATGATGCTACCGGAGGATCATTACCTGGCAACCTCGGCGAGCGCACCACAGCAGCAGACCGTGCGAAGGTCGCACCTGGCCGCCGCCGATCGCCGCCAACCGATGTCTTCGATGCCGCTGCCGGAGGGTCGTTACCCGGCAGCCTCGCCGAGCGCACCACAGCAGCAGGCCGCGCGAAGGTCACACCTGGCCGCCGCTGATCGCCGCCAACCGATATCTTCGATGCCGCTTTCGGAGGGTCGTTACCCGGCAGCCTCGCCGAGCGCACCACAGCAGCAGGCCGCGCGAAGGTCACACCTGGCCGCCGCTGATCGCCGCCAACCGATGTCTTCGATGCCGCTTTCGGAGGGTCGTTACCCGGCAGCCTCGCCGAGCGCTCCACAGCAGCAGCAGGCCGCGCGAAGGTCACACCGGGCCGCCGCTGAACGCCGTCAACCGATGTCTTCGATGCCGCTGCCGGAGGGTCGTTACCTGGCAACCTCGGCGAGCGCACCACAGCAGCAGACCGTGCGAAGGTCGCACCTGGCCGCCGCCGATCGCCGTCAACCGATGTCTTCGATGCCGCTGCCGGAGAGTCGTTACCCGGCAGCATCGCCGAGCACACCGCAGCAGCAGGCCGCGCGAAGGTCACACCTGGCCGCCGCTGATCGCCGCCAACCGATGTCTTTGATGCCGCTTTCGGAGGGTCGTTACCTGGCAGCCTCGCCGAGCGCACCAAAGCAGCAGCAGGCCGCGCGAAGGTCACACCTGGCCGCCGCTGAACGCCGTCAACCGATGTCTTTGATGCCGCTTTCGGAGGGTCGTTACCTGGCAGCCTCGCCGAGCGCACCAAAGCAGCAGCAGGCCGCGCGAAGGTCACACCTGGCCGCCGCTGAACGCCGTCAACCGATGTCTTCGATGCCGCTGCCGGAGGGTCGTTACCTGGCAGCCTCGCCGAGCGCACCAAAGCAGCAGGCCGCGCGAAGGTCGCACCTGGCCACCGCTGATCGCCGCCAACCGATGTCTTCGATGCCGCTGCCGGAGAGTCGTTACCCGGCAGCATCGCCGAGCACACCGCAGCAGCAGGCCACGCGAAGGTCGCACCTGACCGCCGCCGATCACCGCCAACCGATGTCTTCGATGCCGCTGCTGGAGGGTCATTATTTGCGCTCGTCAAACTACGTTTGTGACAATGAAAATGTTATGCGTGATTCTTATTCAGTAGGGTTTGCGAATCAGTGTGGAAATTGTAATTGGAATGAATGCCGGGAAGATTTTGTAAATCGGAGTGAGAGCTTTGCTCAGGATGGTTTTGAAAACGCTTATTCAGGAGTTGCGTCTTCTGATCCGGTAATGCGTATTGCAACTGCGCTTGAGAATGTGTCTGCGGTATTGAATACGAGTGCCTCTGGAATACATCCGCGATGCGCTAATTTGATTTCTTCGATTAAATTGCCGGAGTTCTCGGGAGATCTGCTTGAATGGATGTAATTTAAGAATGCTTATGAGTTGACTTGTGAATTGGGTAAATTTTCAGATCGGGAGAATGTTTTGCGCTTGGATAAATGTTTGCGAGGTGATGCTCGACGTATTACTAGCTCGTTATTTGTGGCAGGTAGCAGTGTGGATGTGATTATGGAGACTTTAGAAAGTCGTTTCGGAAACCCCAGGAATATCCTGGAAGAGATTGTGAGGAGAGCGAAGTTGTTACCAAGCATAGCTTCCGGAAGAATCGGTTTGATGGAGTTTGCTTTGCAGTTGAAGAATGCCGTTACAGCGGTCAAATCTTTGAATAATCAGAGTTATTTGTTTAATCCCGAATTTTTGAAGGAAATCATGAGCAAACTTCCGAAATCTATGCTTCGTGATTACGCTAAATATGCGAATGCGGCGGATCCTGGCCAAGCAGCCGTTGAAATTATTGCGGATTTTTTGATGCAGGAAGCCTAAATGGCTGCTCGAGCCGGTATTGACGGTTTAGGCGACCGCGATCAACACGACAATTCGAGTTCTCGGTATCGTCGATTTTCTTCCAGTTCGAGTCACCACGGAAACTTGAACTCCCGCAATCATCGTTCTTTCTCGTCAGCTGCTGACCGATGTACTGGTCCGAGTCGGAGTCCCACGATGGTCGTTCGTCGTTAAATTCGATTCCCAGGCGTGTTTTTGCGGTGAACGCACGCGAACCGATTCGTGATTCGCCTGTAGCAGGGGGTGAGTGCGGTTATTGTGGTCGTGATCATGCGATTTTTGAATGTCGAGCTTTTCTGAGAGAGTCGACTCATGTGAAGTGGAAAACCGCGCGTCAATTGAATCTTTGTTTTAATTGCTTGAGTTCGAAACATCAAAGGAAGAGTTGTCCTCTCAAACCGACTTGTGAACGCTGTAACCAAAATCATCACTCGACTTTGCACTACGCCGTTGAGACTCGACAGAAACGTTCTTCAAACTCGATTCAATCATCGTGTACTGATGCTCCATCGTTTAATCCGGCACAAGCCAAGAATCACGTTCGGGTTTCTGACGTGAATTCGGGTCAGGGCGCGAATGGTTCCCCACCTACTGGGACGGATTGACTATACGATGGTCACACCCTTTTGAAAATCGTTCCCTTGCAAGTTTTCGGGAAAGGCGTTTCTGAAACTATTTATGCTCTTTTAGATGAGGGCTCCACCGTTTCGATTGTTGATAGGAAAGTCGTAAGGAATTTGGGGTTGACGGAAAGTTACGCGGAAATTGATATTAAAGGGTTTGGTTTTGATAACGCGGTTTTAGCAGTTCATGGGAAAGTTTCTTTGAGAATAATTAACGCGTCTAAATTTTTGGATGTACGGAATGTCTTGGTTGTCGACGATGTGGGCCTTCCGGAGTGTGAAATGTCGAGGGAAATTTCCGACTATTTGAATCCGCGACGGGAGTCAGGGTGCCGAGTTTTAGGGCTAGTCCGAAAATTCTGTTGGGACAGGATAATGTTAGCTTGATTGTTAATTTGGAAACAATATTTTTGGATCACTGCAGTTTAGTGTTATCGCGTTGCTTGTTGGGTTGGTCCATTCATGGAATTTATGGGAGAGAGGAAAGAAAATCCATGCATCAAATAAATTATATGCGTGGCGACGGAAGGGACCATGACGATCTTCATAATTTGGTGATGCAAAACTTTGAATTCGAGGCTGTGGGTGTGAATACTCGTGCTCGTGTGAATGAGGGGGATAAGCGTGCCCTGGAGATTTTGAACCGGACCAGTAGAAAGTTAGAGATTGGATGGGAAGTTGGATTGTTGTGGAAGAGTGATGACATAAATATCCCATTTAATCGAGCTAATGCTATGCATCGTCTTCGGTTGTTGGAGAATAAACTCGATCGAGACCCTCATTGCGCTGATTTATACTATGCGGAGATGGAACGACTTTTTGAGAAAGGATACGCTGTCGAGGCCGGATAAATTTCGGGTAGCCGCGTTTGGTATCTTCCACACTTCGGTGTTCAAAATGTCAATAAACCTAATAGAGTCAGGCTTGTTTTTGACGCCGCCGCCAAGTCTAACTCAGTAAGTTTCAATGACTTATTGTTAACGGGACCGGATTTTTTGAAACCTCTTCTCGGAGTATTGATGCGTTTTCGTCAAAAACCGATAGCGATAAAGGGTGATATGCGCGACATGTTTTTGAAGGTTAGAGTAATTGAGTCTGACAGAGATGCTCAAAGATTTCTGTGGAGAGGGAGGGACAGATCCGGTACTCTTCGAGAATTCATTATTCTATCTATTTTTTTTGGCGCAAGATGTTCACTAACTTGTGTTTTATATATTAAGGATACAAACGCGAAGAAATTCATATCGGTTTATCCTGAAGTGGTGGATGATATTGTCAGAAGGTTTTATATGGATGATTTTCTCGCGAGTTATTCGTCGATCGCTGAAGCTAAAAGTAGAGTAGCGAGTGTCATAGAGATCAACTCGGCCGCTAACTGGGAGATGCATGGGTGGGCAAGCAATGAACCCTCATTATTACGTTCAATTTTAGGTCAAGAAGCCAGTCTGGGCAAGGATTTGTTGAACTCTGAGGAGAACGAGGAACGGGTCTTGGGTTTGCAATGGCTTTGTAGTTCTGATGTCTTAGTTTTCAGGTATCGTTCAACTAAGTTTTCACCAACTTTTCGTTCCGGAGAAGTGAGACCAACCAAGCGTGAATTCTTGAGTTTTATAATGTCGATTTTTGATCCTTTAGGTCTTCTTTCTCCTTTTACGATTCGAGCTCGTATTCTCATGCAGGACGTATGGGCCTGTGGTGTCAAGTGGGATCATCTTCTGCGCGATAATGAGTTTCGACAATGGCAAGTGTTGGTAAAAGATCTCAGTAAGGTGAAAGCTTGCGAGATTCCTCGATGTTATTCTTTTCGTTGTACGAGCATTGTCTCGACAGAGCTTCACACTTTTTGTGACGCTAGTGGCAAGGCTTTTTCAGCAGTTTGTTATTGGAGGTTTTTGTTGATTGGTGAGGAAATTCATACTGCGATAATAGCTGCAAAGAGTCGTGTTACTCCGTTGAAACCTTGTTCGATTCCACGGTTGGAACTTCAAGCTGCCGTACTTGCAGTGAGATTGGCCGAGACTGTCGTAGCTGAGCATGAATTTGTCGTAAAGCGAAGAGTTTTTTGGTCCGACTCAAGTACAGTTTTGAAATGGATTAGAGGCAATCCACGTGCGTTTAAAGTCTTCGTAATGAATCGTTTAGGTGAAATCAGTGAAAAATCCAAGATGTCAGATTGGCGGTGGGTCGATTCGGAAAATAATCCCGCGGATGATGCGACTAAATTATCGCCGAACGCTATGTTGTCAGGAAGTCGTTGGTTTGTAGGACCACAGTTTCTTCGCAAATCTGAAAGTTATCGGCCTGTTGAGAGAAGCAGCTCAAAACCTGAGGTCGCTGATGTTGAGTTGAAGTCTGAAAAATGCGAAGGTCTGTGTGCTCGGAGTATTTTTAATTTGGTTCGAGTAGATGTTTCAAAGATTCCTTTACCAAGAAGTTCGAGATTTTCTTCCTTTTCACAATTGTTGAGGTCAACTACTTATTTTTTCAAGGCGGTGGACAAGTGGTTACACATTTTGCAGTCGAGAACGGATTTAGAACGTTGGGAACAGGCACAGAGGGTATGGCTGCGCAAGACTCAATCCGAGACATTCGATCGCGAAATTCGTTTGCTTGAAAATTCAAAATCATTACCGCGAGATAGTCGGATCGTGTCTTATTCACCTTTTATCGATGAGTACGGTTTGATAAGGGTCAGTGGCCGGGTTAGAAAATTTCCGAATAATATGGGAAAATTTGAGCCGATTATTCTTGACGCAAAGCATCCCGTCGTTCAACTCTTGATTGTGTGGTTTCATGAGAGATTTTTTCATAAGAATCATGAGACGGTGATTAATGATTTGAGTCAGGAATATTTAATTCTAGGTTTACGGAGAAGTTTACGTTCGATAGTTCACAAATGTGGATGGTATCGGTTATTGCGTGGTCTTCTTTCGTGTCCAAAGATGGGAAATTTGCCTGTTGAAAGGTTAGGCTACGGCTTGAGACCATTCACGAATTCTGGCGTGGATTACTTTGGGCCAGTTTTTGTTAAGGTGGGTCGAAGGAGAGAGAAACGTTGGGGAGTCCTGTTTTCGTGCTTAACCACGCGGGCGATTTGGTTGGAAACAGCACATTCATTGTCCGCAGATTCAGCTATTCTGGCAATTGAAAGATTTGCCGCTAGAAGGGGGTGGCCAGAAGTTTTACGAAGCGATAATGGGACAAATTTTCGTGGTACACGCGAGGAGTTGAGGGCAGCTTTAAGGATTATGGATAGAGAGAAATTATCTGAGTTTGCATTGAGAAGGAACGTGAAGTGGAGATTTAACACTCCAGCGGCGTCGCATGCAGGAGGAGCTTGGGAGAGTCTCATTAAATCGGTAAAAGAGTGTCTCACGTTTGTGCTGCGAGGTCACGCTCCTTCGGATGAAACCCTCCTTACAATTCTGGCTGAGGTAGAGCACTCGGTAAATTCGCGCCCCTTGACTCATGTTTCTTTAGACCCACTTGACCCTGAAGCTTTAACCCCCAATCATTTTCTTTTTGGATCATCTTCTGGTACAATTCGATTGCGACGGTTCAATGCGGATGAGAAGTGTTTGAGAAAGCAGTGGCACTTAGCCCAGCATTTCGCAGATGCCTTCTGGAGGAGATGGTTGCGGGAGTATTTTCCATCTTTACTCCCTAGGAGGAAATAATACGATTCCGAGAAGGAATTGCTAAGGGTCGGAGATTTAGTTTTGGTGGTTGATAATAACACTCCTCGTAACGAATGGAGGAAAGGGGTTGTGACTCGTTGTTTTCCCGACAGCGAGAGTTTTGTGCGCAACGTGGAATTGCGGGTGTCAGGCGGTTTCCTGCGCAAGCCAATTCTTCTCGAACGCCCAGTTCACAAGCTCATACGTTTCGCATTAGTAAAAAACGCGTAAGTTTTGTACGGGGGGAAGAGTGTTACCGAACCAAGAGTAAATCAAAATAATGTATGCGATTTAATTTGTATTCTTTGTTTGAATTTTCAAATACTATTATGTGTTTTAAGCTGTGTTAAATTTTGTTTAAAAAATTGTTCCTGTATAAATGCGATTTCTGGAGTATATTTGAGTGTTAATAGTAACATTTAATTTGTATTTCGAAACGTTGCGTGTCTTGCCCTCGCGTAGGTTGCCGATAAGCAGGGGAGTCTGGTGACGATGAGCGCTGTGATCAACGCGATGATTCGTGGGCCTGTCTCCGTGGGGGGTCACGCAGCGTTTCCATGTCTGCGGGTTTGTTTTTGTTTGGAATTTTAATTTGCTCTTTATTTAAGTCCATTTTACGTGTATATGTATATATATACAGCGCACAGCGTCACGCTTTGCGCAACTCCCAACTCAAGTGAAGTGAAGTCGCTTCGACTTAAGTTCACTCTTCACTTCACTACACACCTCTGCCCGGGCCTACATGCCCCCGTCTGCCGCTGTAGGTAAGCAGTAGGTAAGAGTGAGACAGCAAAAATAGACACGCCCATCGCATTCGTCACGTCCGGTTAAGTCTACAGAGAGCTCAGGCAGAGAGACCGGATGCTCGAAACTGAAATCGATTTCTCCTGACTGCCGTGAGCCAAAGGAAAATCAGCGTTTCGAAAAATGAAACGTTCATAACTTTTCAGTGCGGGCTTTGTTCGGGATAATTTTTTTTTTTAATTACTCAGGGGATCATCAGCTACGCGCGGGATGCATAATATAAATGAAATTATTATCCTAAAATAATTTTTCTTTGAAGCGTCCTAACCTAAAACCAAAAATCAAAGTATATAAAGCCCTGCAGGCTTTCACGGCAGTCGGTTTAAAAAAAAAAAAAAACCAAATCGCCGTTAAAGCCCGATTGGGCTTTAGGATAGTCATAATAAAAGAAAAGTCACAGATTTTAGTATAGAAATTTTCGAAGTGAGAGATCGAATTTTTCTTTTGAAGAAGTATCTAGTATACTCTGTATAATTTTTTGTTTCAGTCCGCTGATAGAGAGTTACCCTTACGACGAATTGAGAGTATCGATGCACAAAGAGCTAGAGAAATAATTCTGAAGGGGATAACACTCTTGCAACTTGACTGAGGTTCAAATCTATATGCCAAAGCGCTGACAGGGTTTAACCTACATACAGTCAAGGCGATAAAAAAAGGAATTTTGTCTGATGAGTCCAGAAAAAACAGAGTCTTACAAATTGTGATTCAGTAAAAGTTTTAAAACAGAATTAGTTATTAATTAGGAAAAAAAAATTTTTTTTTATAATAAGCTGATTAAACAATTTAATTTCTTGATGAAAATGACGAATTAAGGATGCAGCTTCAAATGTCTGTAGTCTAAGTAAGGCCGAGAGTACTATATAAAATAACAAAAACAAACTGGGAGAGATTATAGCTCAGAAATATAAAGAATTAAAGCAAGAAAGTTTGAAAGGTCAAGAAGACATTAAAATATTACAATTACGTAGAGAGATTAAAAATTTAGAGAAACTATTAATTAAATCCGTGGATAAATATAATATTGACATTCCAGTAAATTCATTTTTACACCCACAAAATCGGAAGGATAATTTAGACTACAAAGATAAATTTTTGCAGTACCGTGAGAAAGTAAACGAGTCGGTCTCAACGCTTAGTGAAATTTCAGAAAAGTCAGAGCTGAACACTGTTTTCGAGCACCAAAAAACACCAAAAAGGCCTATCCTTAAGCCAGCGGTATTAAATTTGAAGGAAAAATTAGATAATTCGGAAATAATTGCCGAGCTTTTAGAAGTAGAGACAAGCCCCGTAGTAAGAAATATTGCCGCAATCACACCCCATTCGGAAAATTCAAGCGATATACTATTAAAGAAGTTCGAACTAAACTTAAATTTTCAAACATTACAGGTAGAGGAAGAAGCTATACCTGAAGAATTAATATTTCAAATCGTTAAACACAGCCTCGCAGAGAAATTACCACCCGCGGTAATCACCTCATTTTTCAAAGAAAATGAAGGGTTGAACCTTCAAAAATCATTAGTCAAAGATTTTAAATTTCCAAACGTACTGCAGTTTTTGAAAGATAAAATAATAGCTTTTAGTGAAAAATTAAATAAAAATAATAGTACGAGTCACATTGAAGAGATTGATTCAACTTCGTCAATTGAATTTAATAGTTGCATGAAAAATTCATCAAATATGAGCAACGAAAAAATTAAAGTCGGGAATAAAACCTCCGTCGGAATGGAATCGGTAATAATGCAAATGAGGGGTTTATCTTTGAGGGATATTATTGAGTTAGTGCCGCGTTGGTCAGGGTCAAATGTTCAGATTGAACAATTCTTAGAGGGATGTTATGAAGCGAAAAATTTAGTTGCCCCTGAAGCCGAAGGGGAATTAGCTAAATCAATACGCATAAGATTATTTGGCGACGCACTCAGATGTGCATGTGATCATAATTTTAAAACAGTTCGCGAAATTGAGGACTTTTTCATGCCAATCTACGGCAACACTAGAACTTATTTTGAACTTGCAGGAGAATTAGCAAATACGAAACACAAAAGGGGGGAACCAGTTATGCAATTCTTAAACAAAATTAGAGCATTAGAAAGGGAGTTGGTAAAAGCAATTTGTCGCGAAAGGAAAGATTTGGGGGAAGATTTAGCAGAGATTGAAATTAGAACTGACTGTTTGCGATATTTAGTTAAAAACCTTTCATGGGAGTTACGATCACGATTAAATAGTCCCAAAAATTGGGAAGAAGCACGAGAGCAAGCACTGCAAGCGGAACGCGAAATCACGGCAACGTTAGTAGAATTAGATCAATTCGATAATACATATAGAAATAGGAGCGAAAACCCTTGCGAAATAAGAAGAGTTCATTTTATGGAAAAAGAGACAAATAATGTTACATGTAGCTTTTGTAACGGAATGAATCACTATTTGATGAACTGCTGACGATACGCAAAATTTATGTATGAAAATACGAATTTGAGAGATAAACTAGTAATTAACTTAAAACGTCAATTGACGGAGCTCAATCCAGAATCTTTCGGAAATTGGAAACGAGACGAGGTATATGAAAGAGAGTACAGCGTCCGAGACCACCCGCGGTATTTTACTTCAAAGGGAACTCCCAATGAAAGACCTAGAGGTCGAAATTCAAACAATTATTATACTAACCACTTAGCAGCCTGGCGAAATAATCAAAATAATTATAATAGAGATAGACGTGACACTTCAAGCAATCAAAATTTTAATAGATCGGAATATTTTAATCGTGAAAACAATAATCAAAGATTTGATCAAATACAAAATAGGGGGGCATCCTATTATAACACTAACTCAAACTCAATGACGTGTTTTTACTGTAATAAACAAGACCACGGAATTAAAGCCTGTATAAAATGGCTACGCGATACTAATCAGACAAACGCAGGTAGCGGAAGCACTCAAAACTTTTCAAAAAACCTGCACCCCCCCGCCGAACAGGCGGGGACGCGCGAAAATACCAACCAGAACCCAGCTCCACGGCGAGAGACTGGAACAATACCAAAATCGAGACTGTAAACATAACACAAGCTCTTACAAGCCCCACAGTTAAATTATGCACAGAAGAATTTAAAAATCCGATTATTTTTTTGTTAGACACAGGGGCATCGGTAAGCATAGTAAAAAAAGCGAGATTAGTGAGAATGTTGAAATTGATTTTACACATATAATTTATTTAAAGGGAATAACGTCTCAGCTAGTGCAAACACTAGGAAAAATTACTTTTTATTTTCATGGTAGAAGAATTGAATTACATTTAGTCGATGACGATTTTAATCTTACGGTAGGAGTTTTAGGGACAGATTTTTTTAGAAAAAGCTCTGCAAAGATTGATTACGGAAATAATTGTTTGAACTGTGATGGGAGAATATTATTTTTCGAGAATCAAATCCAATCTAAAAATGAAAGACACATTTATCAAGATATTAATTTAAAAAATAATTATGCGTGAAATAAATATTTTATGAATAATAACTATCTAAATGAGATTGATTTAAAGAATGAAAAATCATTTACACCAATTAGAAAAGTTTGTGAAAGCGAGAACGAGGAATCGGTTAAATTCAGTGGTAAGGTAAAAAGCTACTTCGAGAATAAATTCAAAAACGAAAAAAGTACGCAGCAAGAAAATTTTTTAAAGAATCTAGGTACTGGTATCGGCTATAATAGATGCAATTTTGTTGAAAATTTATCGTTAAACTTAAAAACGAATGCGGTCGAAAGCGAGAAGACCAAAGAAAAAAGGGAAAACGATGAAGACGTTCAGGGTATTGAATGGCCACAAAACTCATTTTTCTTACGTGACGCGGAAAGCCCGATAATGGCTTGCAATAGCGGAGTAGACTTTGAGTTACTTTTAGAACTCAATGAAAAGGTCAAGCAGGGGGTTTTTCAAGACGACCCCGTAGACAAAAAGATGGCAGAGTTCGAAGAACAACCACGGCGCGTTGATCTGACAGATTTACGAGTGGGGCAGATTGATCCCTGGGAAAAAAACGAATCAGAAACTTTTGACGATTTTGAAGGTTTGGAAGAAATAAACACGTTTGAAATTTTTAAAAATGAAAGCAAAAATCCGTTTATCAATCATCAAATCGAAAATTTGTTCACTTTCGAAAACTCGCGGAGGGAAGAGGGAAACGCAAGTACCTTTATTTTAGACGAAAATGAACGGGCAGTTAAAATTAAAAATTTAATAAAATTAGATCACTTGAATGAGTTGGAGAAAATAAAAATGGAGGGGATGATCGAAAAATATTCTGATTGTTTTCACTTGAATGATGAAAAATTAAGCGCTATTGAAATATTGAGTCATTGTATTAATACTACAGATGACAGACCTATTGTTTCAAAACCTTTTCGATTACCACACGCGTTGAAGGGCGAAATGGAACGCCAAGTTCAAGAAATGCTAGGTGACGGAATTATTGAACCAAGTAATAGTAACTATTTAAATAATATTTTTCTTGTGGCTAAGCCATCAGACGGGACTAATTAGAGAGCTTATCGCTGTGTATCTAATTATAGAGCGTTGAACAGGGTCTCAGTGAGGGACCAATATCAACTCCCCTCGATATTGGATTGTTTTGATGCAATGAAGGGCGCAAAATACTATAGTAAATTTGATTTAGCGCAGGGTTTCTGGCAAGTGCCTTTACACCCCGACGATAGACATTGAACTCCTTTCGGGTTATCAAACGCACCAGCAACTTTTCAAAGAATTATGGATAAAGCCTTTTTCGATATGCAGAATAAACAGTTTTTATATATATTGATGACTGCATTATTTATTCTGATTCCATTAAAGAACATATTTTAAAAATTGAAAAATTTCTACAAAAAGTTCGAGAGGTGGGCTTAAAGTTAAAACCGCAAAAATGTGAATTTTTAAAAACCGAAATAATATTTTTAGGACATCATTTAAGTGAAATTGGGATACATCCAGATAGTTCATAATTAATAGCGGTCCGTAACTTTCCGAAACTAAATAACATTCGGTCGACTCGCAGTTTTCTTGGGTTGTATAATTATTACCGTAGACAATAAGTAGACATTGTAATCACAATTTGATCCGTGGAGAGGTATTAAATAAAGAATCAATGCAAAAAAAATTAATTTTTTTGGCAGATTAATTTTTATTTATTTAGATTGATTATCAGCAACGTTTCGTCTGCTTGGTTTGCAGACCTCTTCAGGCTATACAAAAATATTTTAAAACACAATGAAATTATAAATGTTTATATAAAAAATTATTATTGATAATTACAAAGTTTTGAAAAGTTATAATAGAGTTTACCTATGTAAAAGTGATCTTTACTCGAGTCGAGCAAGTCGTCGAATGAGACATGAAATCGAAACATAATAGATATTGAGAAATAAATGGGTGTGTATGTATACAAAAGTTTAAATAGAAAAAGAAAATTTTGTTTTGCTGAGTAAATTTGAAATGTTAGTTTTCAAGTAGATAGTTTATTAAAAAGGGATTTGTAAGATCTACTGAGGTTTTTAGTATCCTCTTTTTTATTGATTGTATGTCTTGTACTTTTGATTAACAACATTTCAGAGATCAAACGTTTCTTGAAGGCTGATTTTAATATAACTCCTTTGTTTTATTACCGGTATGTTGATGACACTATCATGTGCATTAACAAGAGATTTGTACGGAAAGTTTTAGATATTTTTAATTCTTACGACCCTAATTTGCAATTTACTCATGAAGTTGAAGAGAATGGCAAAATTAATTTTTTGGACATTACTATTATGAATGTGAATGACACTGTTTCTACTGACTGGTTTATTAAACCTATTTCTTCTAATGTTACTATCAATTTTTATTCCAATCACTCAAAAAGTCAGAAAATTAACATTGTTTTTAATTTGGTTGATCGGGCAATAAAATTGTCCGATTCTAAATTTCATGATAAAAATATTGATTTAGTCGAGAGAATTTTAATTCATAACAATTTTCCAAAAACCTTTTTCGAAAAATATATTAAGAAGAGACTGCATGCAATTAAACACAACACAAACATAGTTGACCGTGATAGTCAGATTGATAATAAAACCATTTCAGTTCTACCTTTTTATGATAATTTCTTTAAAAATTGTAAAAGTGTTTTAAAAAACTTTAATTTTAGAATTATACCAATAGTTAACAATAAATTGACTGATATTATTAAGTTAGGAAAAGATACTACAGAAGAGAGAGAAAAGACAGGTTCAGTGTACAAATTCTCTTGTAGTTCTTGTAATGTTTCATACGTTGGACAGACTAAGAGAGCATTACATAAAAGGATCTCTGAACACAGAAAGAACGTTGACCCCGAGTCAGTTGTGCACAAACACAGACTTATTTACAATCATGAATTTAAAATCTGATGACGTTAAAATTTTAGACACTGAACATAATTACAAGAAACGTTTGATCTCTGAAATGTTGTTAATCAAAAGTACAAGACATACAATCAATAAAAAAGAGGATACTAAAAACCTCAGTAGATCTTACAAATCCCTTTTTAATAAACTATCTACTTGAAAACTAACATTTCAAATTTACTCAGCAAAACAAAATTTTCTTTTTCTATTTAAACTTTTGTATACATACACACCCATTTATTTCTCAATATCTATTATGTTTCGATTTCATGTCTCATTCGACGACTTGCTCGACTCGAGTAAAGATCACTTTTACATAGGTAAACTCTATTATAACTTTTCAAAACTTTGTAATTATTAATAATAATTTTTTATATAAACATTTATAATTTCATTGTGTTTTAAAATATTTTTGTATAGCCTGAAGAGGTCTGCAAACCAAGCAGACGAAACGTTGCTGATAATCAATCTAAATAAATAAAAATTAATCTGCCAAAAAAATTAATTTTTTTTGCATTGATTCTTTATTTAATACCTCTCCACGGATCAAATTGTGATTACAATGTCTACTTATTGTGGTTTATTAAGAGAGGAAGATCGAGACTTCGATCAAAACAATTTTATTTTTAATGGTCCTGGATCAGAGACGGACTTTCATCAAACAACTTTTTTTCAACACGTCACGAACATCTACGGACGTAATGCAACAAACACAATGAAAAAATGGATGGATTTTCAACTTAAACTACTACACAATTCTCAACAACTAGTTTTCTTACTCAGATGCAGATCACATAATATCTTTCCCAAGAACATCCAAAACACATCAAGATTTACAAAACAATTTTCATGGCACAGCAACTCTTGTAAGAATAATTTTAACCTTTATGTTTTTCAATTTTGTACAAAATTATTGAAATGCGAGATCACTGACACTAATCATCACATTAAATTTTTGAAAAATAGAGTTCGAAAAACTTATATTAATATTCATAAGCAAATATCATCTTCAGATGATAGAAAAATAATTTTTAAATCTGTTAAAGAAAAATTGAAAAAAACAAGGAAAATATTGACTGACAGATATAATAAAAAATTTAATTGGCTGTTGCGCAGTTACTCGACCTCTGAAGTATATAATCCGACTGATGATAATATTAATTGTACATTTAAAAATCTGAGTTCTGTTGAAATACCCGAAGACATTATTAAATTGGTTTCGTTAGGGAGAAATTTTTCCGTGAAGAGTGAATCCTTTAAGAAACAAGACATTTTAAACACAGTAAAAAATTTAGAGACAAGTTTGCAGAAAACTAATTTCAATCATGAAACGAAAAATGATATTAGGGAAAAAATTGTACAAGCTATTAGTCACTACGATAATAGAAAACATCATCTTAATTTTTTTGACAGAGAATTAAAAAATAGTAGGAAAAAAATGAGGGAATTTTTAATTAATAATGATGATATAATTTAGAAAAAAATACAGATAGAATAAAATTTTTATATTAATACTACTTAATTACTGCGAAATAAGTCTATATAATCAATAATTAATAATCAAATGATAAAATAATCGAATAATTCATTATTCAAACAGAATTAATAATAATAAAATAAACTTGTTTGGTATTCTAAACTCTAACAAAAGTTAAGAAAAATTAAATAAAATTATTCAAAATTTTTTTTGATACTCGGGAGTTCTTACGATAGTAGACGATTGGAGTTGTCTAGACAACCTCCAATCTCGAAGGGGTGATGGGCACCAGCTCCCCTTTTTAATATTAAAATAGTTTTCAGATAATTCTTAAATTATTTATAAATTATTCAATTATTAGTTAAATAAGATAAATTAATAAGTATAAGTAGGAGAGAGACAGAATAAATAGAAGAAAAACAGAGAGAGAGAGAGGAAAAGCGAACAGGAGCTGGGAAAAGGAAGAGAGGGAGAAGACAAAAGAAACGCGTCAGCGTGGCACGCCTGGCTGAGTGAAGGAAAAGCCAGCAGCGGACCCAAACAATAGAGTGTCACGGCAAGGAGGTTGGAGGCCATAAACAAACCCCCATGATCACCGGTCAGTGACATTGACCCAATGAGGCATCAAAGAAACGGTTCCCGTGTTAGTTTAGGCGGACCATAGCTGTAGGAGAGGGATTTCACACATGAGGAGGATTATAATAAATTAAGCCAAGGCCAAGCCCTCTTGGAAAAGGGGCCAAATCATTGGTTTTTCCCCTAGATTCGGACTTACATGGGAGGGTCCATGATCCCCTCTACGGGGGTGGGTCCTCATGCGTTGGGGTATAAATAGACTCGACCCGTGCACATCGTTCTGCGAGGAAGACCTCTTTGACTTGACACACGGGAGTTAGAGATTTTCAAAGTCTCAAAGATAATAGGGGTGTAATATAAGTTCATATGATGGATTATATAACTATATAAGATTATTGATTAATTTTAAACAGTGAGAATGTAAACTATAAAGGAAGTGTAATTGCTCGCGCATGGGCAGTCTGTTGTCAAGCGCCTGCATGCGAGCATTGCTGTTTAGTTAAATAAATAAAAATTTAGAAAGAAAATAAACATAATTATTTTTAAAAACTTAAATACCTAAAACTCAAGTATTACAATAGTAAATACTTATCCCAGTGGGAATAATATTCAAAAGACGTATTATACCATACCGAATTATAAACAAATTTCCCTGTTTACAATGAGTAAGCGCAATAATATTTTCTTCTACCCCGCAAATTTTTGAGCGTGGTCACTCACTGCCCAGGTATATTTAAGGGAATCACGTGACGCGATAACCATTCGGTAATGAACGATTACCACGTATAAAGGCTACCTTAGTTGCCAGCATGTAAGAGCCGAATGCTGTCAAGGTAGACATTTAAATGATGGTAGCACAGATGATGAGCGAGCGTTATAAAGAGATGAAAGAAGACTTGCAACAAAAGGAAGTAGGATAAGAAATCTGCCAGTTCCCCAGAAAAACCGAATGTCCTACAAAAGAAAAACCAACCAGAGAAGCCGCAGTCCTTGTATCCACAGTGAGATCACGAGGAAAAGAAAGTATCTGCGAAGTCGGACGGAGAAAAAAAATTGAACTCGAATAAGGGAAAGAAAGAAAGGTTGATATGTTGGAAATGTAAACTTCCGGATTTTAAATGTAGAACGTGTCCTCGGTGCAATCTGGAAAGCCCCATCGAGCCCGGAAACTAGATGGTCCATCCCGGTCTAAAATCGAGAAAAGGACTTAAATGTGGTACTGCGATAACCGTAAAGGCTATAACAAGAACTCACGGGATGCGAGAGCCTAACCTAACCTTACAGTTAAAACACGCGACGTGGGACGTGGGATGCGGGAATTCTCGCATCCCGTGAGTTCCTGTGATAGCCTTAATGGTCCCAAATGAGCCAGAACAAAGATGAAAAATTCTCAACGCATTCGAATTGTTCCAACAGAGTAAGACCCGTTTGAAGGACTCATGGACCAGATTCTGAAGAAGTAAAAGCTCTAAAAATTATGGGCAATATCAAACGAGATGCTGTTGAAAATTCGGAATATTTACTTTTAGTGGTGATGCATAGGGTACAGACCACCGACCTAGCTGTACAAACTGAGGACCTTGAGTTTAAAAACAAAAAAAAAAACTATTCCACATCAATATTTAATAGATCTTCCAATTAACCCTATGGATATAAAGGACTCGAGAGGTTAGTCTTAAAACTTGGAGATATGCAATTGATATTTTATCAAATTTGTATAAAAAATTTCATCATACTTGCATAGAACTACCAGTAGAGTTCAAAAAACCCCCGATAGTGGCTACTTTCAAATATGTGACTCGTACAAGGACGAGTTGTATAACTTAAACTCAGGCAGAATTCTGGTATTCGAAACCATAAAAAACTTATTAGAGAAAACGCGCTCTTGACAAAAGCAACATCTGGTACTTGGATGGAACATTCAAAGTGGTCCCTACTATTTTTTTTCAATTATTCACCATAATGAGATCGGTAACACAAAAATATAAAGGTAGAGACAGAGAAATTTCTCTACCTCTAGTCTATGTGCTTTTAGAATCGAAATCTGGAACAGCTTACATTAAAGTTATCGAAGTAACTCTTACTTACGCTGAGAAATCAGGCATAAGGGCAAATAAACCAGCAACTGTGATGACTGACTTAGAGTTGGCCATTAACGCCGTGAAAAGCATCTACCTCCCGAACGCATAAGACTGTGCCAATGTCTTTTATGCTTAAGTGTATTCGAAAAAATTTAAGCAAAACGGTTTCAATACAGTGGTTAGTAGAACGCAAGCCTTTACGAGGCATCCAAAAGCAAAAGTACGCATGTTTTAGCTTTTGGATGCCTCGTAAAGTCTTGGGGTGGTTATATTAGTAGTTTAGGCTTATGCCAGATGAGAAGTTTTTTCTGTACCAGTCAATTTTTAAAATTTTATTATTTTTTATGAGTAGTGGTGATTCAAAAAAGTTTATGGAGTTATTTTTTTTATCTCGTGTGTAAATTGTAATTTAAGAGTGTATCCTTTTGAACCGGTGTTTTATAAATTCACTTTCAGTTTCCAATAAATTTTGATAATTAATTTAAATAGTAACTGTACCAATTTTTTTGGAGCTTTTTTAAAAAATTTCTTATAGTTAATTTTGGAAGCTGTATTATTCAAACAATAATACTCTGCTCGTAAAAAATCCTTGTCAAGGTAGAAAACAACCTTAAGATATTTTTAACGGTACTATTCCACAGTCAAATCCAAAACAAATTTTTCAATTGAAATAATCTTTATTTCAGAGGTAGTACGTCGGTGCGAATCGCAGATGGCAAACCTTGTCTTAGATTGAAAATGGATTTTTTGAGTTAAACTTTAAATAAAATTTATTTATTAGACGAGACAATTCGGGAACAAAATCGTTTATAATGATGAAATACTCAATACTCAATACTTTTTTCAAGTGAGATAAAATTGTTTACTTCATTTTTAATAATAGAGAAGATGCGTAATAAACATTATTTAGTTTGTTTAACTTTATTAGATAGTGTATCGAAAAATAATCGACACGTTTTCATTTCTATAATTTAAAACCGAAAGAGTAATGTTCTTCTGTAACGTCAGAATGAGAAGTGAAAGGAAAAGGAGTATTGTATGTAAGGTATACAAATCAAGGGAATATGAGTTAAATGTAAACAAAGTGCCCGGGGAGAGACGGGTCAAAACATAAGAGCGATTAATTCAGAATAGAGAGTGCTAAACTCTACTGAGGAATTAAGTGTCTTCTCTCTTGTTGATAGTATTCTTACTCTGTTGAATATTAAACATTTCAGAAATTTGCCGTTTCAGTATGTAGATTCTCTATCCATTATTGTCGTGTTGGAAAAATCGAAGGTATGTTTTTGAAGATCAGAGTGTAGACTGACTACTGAATTCTTGCTCTTCTTTTTCTTGTGTTCTTTTATGCGAACACCTACCGCACGTTTGGTTTGCCCCAAGTATGTAGCCGGACAGTCTTTAGTCTTTACAATTAACTTTATAAACGGCGTTCGTTACGTCCCATTTTTCTGTTTTGTCTTCGCCGAGTTTTGCAACCCTGTTGAATGTCCACACGTGTGAGCAACACGTGTGTCATATGTGTGGCACACGTAAAATTATTTTCAAGTAGATTATAAAAGGAAACAAAATATGGATATAGTTAATTATTTAATAATTTCATAGCCTCTTATGTCATAAATAATCAAAAAATTGTTTTTTTTATATGCTTTTCTTTAACTCACAATGTTTCGTCGTCGTCGTCGTACGTTAAAAACTGCCAAGCTCTAGAACTTGGAGCCTGTAAGACCTGGAGGTCTGAAATTTTGCAGAGGGTCTAGGTTTGGATGACAATATATGAATCCGTAGTCACTTATCGACCTGGACCTCCAGGTCGCCGATGACGGGGGTACCTGGGGGGGGGGGGGTCATCTCCAAGAATTTGGGCTAAATTCTTCGGGGACGACTTTAAGGAAAGTTCTAGAGTATTTATTGAGGCAATTTGAGCCTAAGTACCAAGGTCACCGATGATGGGGGTACCCAGGGTACCGCGGGGTCATCTCCGAGAATTCGGGTTGAATTCTTGGGGTATGACTAAGGATAGAGTTCGGGGGTGTTTTAGAGCATATGAGGGAAAAGTTTGAACCTGGAGAGCTAGGTCGACGATGACAGGTGTACCTAGGGAACCTGGAGGTCATCTTCGAGAGTTAGGGACAAGTTCGGCGGAAATGACTTTAAGAGGTGTTATAGAGTATTTATCGAGGCAATTTAAACCTAGGTACCCAGGTCACTGATGACAGGTGTACCTGAGGAACCTGGAGGCCATCTTCGAAAGTTTGGGCCAAATTCGGTGGGGATAACTTGAGAGTTCTGCAGAGGTTCTAATTTGGCAGTTATCAATATATTTGAATAAAAAAAAATGTTTCAAATATTATAATTGTAAAAAGGATGGTGATGAAAATTTCAATAATAACCAAATTTTAAACAATAATTAGACTTAAAATCTTACGCTAAAAATATTCTTTTCATTTTTCTGTCAATTTATTTAAATTACATACATTAAGCTAAGACTAAAAAGTAGAAAATGAAAAATAAATAAAAAAGTTTTGAAAAACTTTTTTTTAAGAATAGAAACTATAAAAAAACAGTGGGAATGTAAAATCAGCTAAAACCAGGCTTACTAGATTGCGCTGAAAAAATACATGCCGCCTGTGGCCGCTTGCTGCTGGAGAGGCGCGCTAAAACTCGATAAATACTCTATAACAACTCTTAAAGTCATTTCCGCAGAACTTGTCCCTAACTTTCGAAGATGACCTCCAGATTCTCTAGGTACACCCGTCATCGTCGACCTGGCTCTCCAGGTTCTAACTTCTTCCTCATATGCTCTAAAACACCCCCGTACTCTATCCTAAGTCATACCCCAAGAATTCGACCTGAATTCTCGGAGATGACCCCCAGGTACCACACACGTGTGGCTCACACGTGTGGACATTCAACAGGGAATGTTACTCATATTATGATTAATTTTAGGGACTGGAAAAATTTTGTATTTATGAAGTATTTTGTATTTATGAAGTATTTTGTTACATCTATAAAAAAACTGCTGGTCATATGGGAGAGAAACAAGAAGGGGTCGATCGCTGTCAACAGAGTCCATCTCGCGAGGAGATTCGATATGTCGAAGTTTCTTACTGATAATGACATCTATAAACCTTTCGGGATAATCATTCTCAAGCCATTGTCGTCTGATCACAAATAACACATCAAATAAACACCTCAAATTTACGTACGAGATTGAGAAATGTGGCAGCATGAATTTTCTTGATACAACCATCATAAGAAGGGGTAAGAAGAACCTTGTTATAGATTGGTACCAGAAACTCACCAACACTAGTCGTCTGATCAATTTTAGTTCTAATCATTCGACATAGCAGAAGAGGAACATCGTAATGAATCTCGTGGATAGAACTATTCTGTTGTCTCACTCTTGTTTTCATGAGCAGAATTTGAGATTGATCGCATCTACCATTGTAAATTTACAATGTGTATCAGAATGTTTGAGATTTTGCGCCTCTTTCACGCTACAACATTGGTCAGCTAAGGGATCGATGCAGCGATTGTTCCAGCTGCCTTTTTCCGCTCGTACCAGCCGTCATGCTCAGGCCAGGATAAATATGAAATAAAAAGCTGAAAAATAAAATTAATTGGACTGTTGTTTCTTGAAATAATTACTCAACATTTTTGAGGTTATAAATCCTGCTGGATAGTCACACGTAAGATGAAGTTGAATAATTTTTTTTACTTATGCTAAATATTTCGAAAAAATTAATAAATTATTTGTGAAAAAATGACAATCTCTATTGAAAATATCAGTGGGGAGCGGTTACGCCCTGAAGATGACTTCCCCGAAGAGTTTAGACTTTGGTGAGGCAGAGTAGATATCCGGTGTACCTAGTGTTAATTACACCTTGAAGATGACTTCCCCAGGAAGTTTTGACTCCGGAGGGGCCTGGGCGGACACGTGGTGCATGGGATGGTGATATATACCTGTAGATGGTTTTCCCAGGGAGTTTTGATTCCGGAGGGGTCACGGTGCACACTTGATGAGCATTCGGAAATATTTTCCTCAGGAAGTTTTGAATCCAGTGGGGTCAAATCATCAGGTTTACTATAAGAAGGGCATCTCCAGAGTGTAGTTTTTACCAGGCACACCATGTATTTAACCTGATCCCTCTGGATTCAAAACTTCCTGGGGAAAATATTCCCGGAGTGTACTAATCACCAAGTGCCTCAGGTGTCCATCGTGACGCCTCCGGAATCAAAACTTTCGAGGAAAACCTTGTCCTGGTAGTTATCACCGTAACATGCACCACGTGCCTGTCCTGACTCCTCCGGAATCAAAACTTCCTGAGGAAATCATCTTCAAGGCGTAATTATCACTAGAAGCTTCAGTTGTCCGCCCTGATGCCTCAAGTGTCGAAACTTCTTGGAGAAATCATCTCCAAGGCGTAATTATGACCAGGTGCACCAGGTGTCAACCCTGACTCCTCCGGAGTCAGAACTTTTTGGGGAAGCCATCTCAAAGGAGTAATTATCACTAGGTGCACCAGGTATCTACTCTACCTTACCAAAGTCTAAACTCCTTGGGGAAGTCATCTTCAGGGCGTAATCGCTCCCCGCTGATATTTTCAGTAAAGATTGTCAATTTTTCCGTTTTGTATTTCATATTCATCCTTTTTATACTACAATACATACTTTACGAGAGGTTTTTACAGTTTATAAACAATTTTTTATTATTAATATTTGCGTCTGGCCAGCATACGCACAGCTTAAGCTAGACGATCCTCTAAGTGAACTCAGCTAAAGTCGTGGAACTTGTTTAATTAAGAAAAACGAAAAGTAGGTAAATTAGGTGATTTATCGAGGAATAAGGTTAAAGGGACTTAATCAATAAAAAAGAAAAGAAATATGTTTATTTCACTTTAATTCTGAATACTTAAATACGGAGAATCGACCAAGCTGGCTCGACTTCCGGAGTACAACTATCTGACCTGAGTTTGGCCAAGCTAAGGGAAACTCTCTTGAGTCCCAAAAACGGGGCGGGGCTACTTAACGCAAAGATCCCCTGCAGTCTTTACCTGCTTTCTACTTACTAACGCTGCATTACTTAATACATTTTAAATATACTATATATAAATTCACCCGTTGATCCAACAGAACTAAACTAAGTAAGTACTTCACTTCACACTTCTGGCAGCCATAAGCTTGCAGGTTTTTACTGCCCAGTGCCCATGGCCATGGATGGCGTTTAAGGCCTCCACATGAATATTTGGCACTCTGCCTTAAGAAGCTTAAGGCAAGCATTCAGGCAGATAATGCCAGCATTAAAGCAAACTTACTGTATTCGGTCAAAAAATAGTTTTTTTTTTTAAATCTGAAATTTTGCAGAGGGTCTAGGTTTGGATGACAATACAATAATCAGTTGTCATTTATGAACCTAGACATCCAGGTCGCCGAAAACGGGGGTAATCCGGGTACCTGGGGGTTATCTTCAGGAGTTAGTGTCTAGTTCTTCGTGGATGACTTCAGGAATTATTATGAAGTATTTAAAGAATCAGTTTGGACCTGGACATCCAGGTCGTCACTGACGAGGGTATCCGGTGTACCTGGAGGTCATCTTCAGGAGGTTAAGTCGAATTCTTTGCGGATGACTTCAGGGAGTATTATGGAGTGTTTTATGGATCTATTTAAATACTCCATAATACTTCCTGAAGTCATCCACGAAGAACTCGACACGAACTCCTGAAGATGACCCCCAGGTACCCTGGGTACCCTCGTCATCGACGACCTATATGTTCAGGTCCAAACTGATTCCTTAAATACTCCATAACACTTCCTGAAGTCATCCACGAAGAACTAGACACGAACTCCTGAAGATAACCCCCAGGTACCCGGGTTACCCCCGTTATCGGCGACCTAGATGTCTAGGTTCATAAATGACAAATGATTATTGTATTGTCATCCAAACCTAGACCCTCTGCAAAACTTCAAATTAAAAAAAAAAAAAAAACTATTTTTTGACCGAATGCAGTAAGGTTGCTTTAATGCTGACTGTTGAAATATAGCTAAATATTATAATATTAGAATCGTGTCACCATCTATTGTCTCGACGCCCGACGGTGAACACGAATAGAATATGTGTATGTGTGAGTGAGAACGCTACACGCAACTACGTCACGCGACGCGACGCGACCAGTCGAGTACTGTACTAGCAGCTGACCGGTGCGGAGCACGATGCTCGCATGCGGATAATTTGTAATCTTACTATTCAATAATAATTAAATACTATTATCGATCTACCTCTACAATAATCCCAACATGGTAGCAGAGAGTGAAGTTTAGTGTAAAAAAAAGTGTGGTTGTTAAAGTGAAAACATGTGCTCCTAAAAAATTTTTGTTCTACTTCTTCTACAATAGAGGAATACAGTTAATTGAAAATATAGCTGTGATTGATTATAGCTTAGAAGCTAAGTAAGTAAGAGGCGTGAAAAGCCTGTAGAAAAAATCCGTGCCAAAGGTTGATGCACGAGGATTAAAATTAATGGAACCGCGTGGCGTGTCGCGAGGTTAAGCGAGCGCATGGCGATAAGTGAGGTTAAGCACATGTTTAGATTTTTTGAAAATTGAGATTTTTAAAATCGAGTTTCTAAAATGAGCAGTGAGCAATTGAATGATTAATTATTTTGAGAGTTTTTGAAAAGTGACTAATGATAAACTTTGTAAAAATAATAAAAAATAAGGTTAACTAAATGTTTAATTGGTTTAATTTTAAAAAACAAAATAAAGAAGAAGAAATAAATAATCTTCTGAAAGAAATAAATGATCCAAATTTTAGATTGAGCGAAGATCAAAGAAATTATTTCAGAAGAATATTTTTGAGAAATTTGAAGGAAGTTTTGATTTTAAAATATATAGTGGATAAAAAAGAGAATAAAACAAATTTAAAAATAAAAATGGCTAGAAACAAATCTAATGATTTTAATGATGGAATTGACATGTTTGATGGTCAAGAGTTTGAGAATTGGAAATTTAGAGTTTTAATGATGCTAGATTGCAAAGATTGTTTAGAACAAGTAGAACGAGAAAGAACTTTAAATGATGATGAAGATGTTTGGAATAAAAAAGAAAAGTTAGCAAGAGCATTTATAATAAGTGAAATTTCTAATAAACAATTAGAATATATAAAAGAGTGCAAATCAAGTCTCGAGATAATAAATAAATTAAAATCAATGTGTGAAACAAAATCTACTGCACTACAAATAATAAATAGAAATAAAATCGAATCCATAAAATTAAAACAGTGCAATACAGTGGAAGAATTTTTTTTAAAATTTGAAACAGCGTGCAATCATTATACAGCCACTGGTGGAACATTATCATAGTCAGAAAAATTAAGACACATGCTAAATGCTTTACCAAGCAATTATAGCTATATTGGTGATTATCTGGATTTATTGCCAGAACAACAAAGAACTATGGACTTTGTAAAATCAAAAATAAAAGAAAAAAGTTTAAAATCGAGTTAACAAAGTGAAAATAAAACAAATGTGAGTACCTTTAATACAAAGGTAAAAGGAGTTTGCTACAACTGCAACAAACCTGGACATTTGCAAAAACATTGCAAACAAAATAAATATGGACAATTTGGTGAACACGGCAGTGAACGAGACAGAGGTGCTTATCAGCAACAGCACTACAGAGGACAAAGTGGTTCTCAACGAGGCAACTACAGAGGCAACAACTTCAGAGGCCAAAACAGAGGCAGAGGCAACAATCAACATAGAGTTGAGTCAACGGATAACCAGAGCGACGACAACTCTTTTGCAGCATGGTTTACAGAATTCAATATAAACAAGATAAATGAGGTAAAGGTAAACAATTGTGATAATCTTAATGATAATTATAGTAAATTAAATTGGTTGTTAGATAGTGGTTGTACACATCATGTTGTAAATTCTGATAAATATTTTAGTCATTCTGTATATTTAGATAACCCGATCCAAGTAAACTTGCCAAATGGTGATTGTATTAAAGCAACAAAGAAAGGTAATATGAAAGTTTATTTTGAAAGCTGTTATGGTAAAAAATTAATTGAATTAAAAAATGTATTTTATGTGGAAGGTATTAAAAAAAATTTGTTAAGTTATTATCAAATTGCTAAAAATTCGATTCTTTATTCTAGTGATGATTATATTGAAATATATACTAAAAAACAACAATTAATTACAGTTGCATATGATATTAATGATCTTTACTATTTAGAGAGTTTTATAAAGAATGAATTTATTAATGAAGGCATTTACACTAATGCAGTAAAATTAACTCAAAAGGAAAAATGGCATAGAGCCTTAGGGCATGTAAATTTCAATTATTTAAATAAATTAGTAAATTTTAAATTATTAGATGGGTTATCAGAAAATTTAGAAAAAATTGATATGAAATGTGCTAATTGCATAAAAAGTAAAATAACAAATGTTCCTTTCGAAAATGATGCAACAAGTTCCTCTGAAATTCTTGAATTAATCCATACAGATTTGAATGGACCCCATAAAACTTTAGGTTATAATGGGGAGAAATATTTTTTAACATTTGTTGATGATTACAGTAAATTTACCAAAATTTTTTGTATAAAGAGTAAGTCAGAGACTATTCATTGCTTTATAGAATATGTCAATCTTGTTGAAAATCAGCTGAATAAAAAAATTAAAAAATTAAAATGTGATAATGGCAAAGAATATTTAAATAAAGAAATTTTTAATTTTATTAAATATAAAGGGATTAAATTAATAACATGTCCACCCTGCGTCCACAAATTGAATGGAGTACCGCAAAGGTACAATAGATCTGCAATGGATATTGGTAGATGTTTAATGAGAGAAGCTAAAATAAATTTGAGATATTGGCCAGAGATTATTAATACAGTTGCTTATCTAAAGAATCGAACATTGGCCAACACTATTGAAAACAAATCACCTTATCAGATATTTTTTGGGAAAAAGCCTAATGTTAAACATTTGAAAATTTATTTTCAAGGAGTAGAGTATTTGTGAGAACATCAAAAGTTTTAAGAAAAAATAAGTGGCAAGATAAAAGTCAATTAGGAGTTTTAGTTGGGTATAATGATAATTGTTATAGAGTTTTGATAAAGGCAGAATTATAAATGCCAGACATGTACAAGTCATTGAAGATAGAACCGAATTAATTTGTTTAGAAAGGAAGGATGATAAAATTGATAAAAATTTAAATTCTAGAGGAAATTTTATAAATTTTGATTTAGAGAGTGAAAATAACGATAATGAAAGTAATGATAGTGAAATTGAAATTGAAAATGGTAACGGGAATGAAATTAATAATGAAAATAGAATTGAAATTGATGAAAACAGTGAAATAAATCAGAACGAAAGTAGACAAAGTCCGAATGAAATTAAAGATAAACAAAATGAAAATTTAATGCCAGTAAGGAAATCAAATCGTAAAAAAAATCCTATTGAAAGATATGGAAATCCTGTAACTAATTTTATATATGTAAATTATGTAGATGCAAATGTACCTAGTACAGTTGAGGAGGCGTTGAACTCCATAGAATCTTTAGAATGGCAAAAAGCTATGGAAAATGAAATAAAAAGTTTGAATAAAAATGAAACTTGGACTGTTGTAAAAAGGCCGAAAGATAAGAAAATTATTGATGTGAAATGGATTTTCACGAAGAAAAATAATAATATATATAAAGCGCGTTTAGCTGCTAGAGGCTTTCAACAGAAAGATTATATTGAGAATGTTTATTCGCCAGTAGGCAAAATACAAACCTTGAAAATTTTGTTAAGTTATTCTTGCGCTAATAATTTATTTATTGACCAGATGGATGTAGAAACAGCCTTTCTAAATGGCAATGTAAAGTCAGAAGTTTATATTCACGAACCACAAGGTTTTGAAACGGGAGAAGATAGGGCACTTTATGGTCTTAGAGAAAGTTCTAGAGTTTGGCACGATTGTTTTAATGATTATGTTGAAAAACTGAATTTTACTAGAAGTAATTATGATCAATGCTTATATGTAAACAAAACAGGGAAAGATCCTATATATATATTAGTTTTTGTTGATGATTTGTTAATATGTTGTAAAGATAAATCTAAAATTGAATATATTAAATCAAAACTAATGAATAAATTTATCATGAAAGACATAGGTTAAATCAGTAATTACATAGGAATTGATGTGAATTATAATGATGAGAGAAATTTAATGACATTGAGTCAAAAAAATGTATAGAATCTTTGTCTGTAAGATACAAGTTAGAAAATGCAAAATTATACGACACTCCTATGGAGAAAAATCTTAAGCTAGAGCAAGCTTCTGAAATCGACGAAAAAATAAAATATAGAAATTTGATTGGTGAATTATTGTATATTAGCTCAGGTACAAGACCTGACATTTCTCTTGCTGTGAATTATCTTAGTCGATTCCAGAACTGCTACAATGAAACACATTTTAAATACGCTATGAGAATTTTGAAATATCTTATTAAAACTAAAGATTTAAAATTAACTTACACCGATGAAAAAAAAAATGCAAACTTAGATTGTATGGTAGATTCAGACTATGCAGGCGATAGCATGGATAGAAGATCGACTACCGGATTTTTAATACGTTTGTTTAACAATGTTGTATTTTGGAAATCAAGAAAACAAAACTACGTAACGAAATGTTCAACCTTTGCGGACTGCTATGTCCGAAGCAGTGACTGAAATTTTATTTATAAGAAATCTTTTAAGTGAATCATTTGATATTAAATTTATTAAACCGACAAAAATGTTTGAAGATAATTCGGGTGCTTTGTTAATCGCGAAATTTGGAAATTTTACAAAGAACTCTTAACACATAGAGGTTCAGTACCATTTTGTTAACGAAAATTATCCCTTTATAAAAGAGAGCTATCGCCATTTTGGTGAGATTTTCAATGTAAGATTTTATTCGTGAGCTGATTGATGGAGATCCCTTTATAAAAGAGAGCTATCACCATTTTGGTGAGATTTTCAATGTAAGATTTTATTCGTGAGCTGATTGGTGGAGAAGTTTTTAAAATATTCGAAAAGTGCCTTTTCAGGTTACAATGATTGTTTTTTTCCTATGCGCGCTTGCAGCGCGCTGAGTGGTACTAGTGAAAAGAAAGTTATAGATTTTTTGAAGGTAGACTCACAGAATAATATTGCTGATATCCTGACTAAAAGTCTTGATAAAAATAAATTTATTAAAAATCGCAAAGCCCTGAAATTATTGTAAATTTTTTGAAACTGATCAAATTTAAACTATTTTGAAATAATGAAATAAACGTAGAAAGAAAACAAATATTATGAATTTAAGGAGGCGTGTTGAAATATAGCTAAATATTATAATATTAGAATCGTGTCACCATCTATTGTCTCGACGCCCGACGGTGAACACGAATAGAATATGTGTATGTGTGAGTGAGAACGCTACACGCAACCATGGAGAAATAAAGTTAAAAGGTGTGGCCATGCGCACCTCCCAAATTTAAGCCAATGAGCGTGTGACAAACCGGGAGCCATGTTGATTTCAATAAGCGCGTGTAATTTAAACCACAAAAAACATTTTTATTATTTTTGAGATACGTAGACCGAAAAAACTTTTAATAATTAGCTCCTAAGCCCTTATACCCCCAAAACCAGGGGGCCGAGTGCAGTAAATAAATAAATTTTTCAATAAACAAACTATTAAATTAAAACAAATAATTGACTCCCACTATTCAATAACCCTGGACGCTGAAACTTCTTTAATTAATAATCCTTAAAGTTCTTAAATTCCCAAAGTCCTAGATCCAAGACAAAAAATAATTTATTATTTAATAAGCAATTTAAAAAATAAACAAATACCAGACTTCATCAACTTAGTAACCCTAAACGGTTAAAAATTTTTTAATTAACAGACTCTTGAACTCGATAAATCTAGGTGGCTGGAGTTCTGAGTAGTATGGCTAAGAGAGTTTCGCACAAGCGCGCATAGGAAAAACAATAATAATAGTAACCTCAAATTTTCGAATATTTTAAAACTTCTTCACCAATCAGCTCACGAATAAATTGTTTACGCAAGATGGTGATAGCTCTCTTTTATAAAGGGATTTATTTTATTTTTTTTATTATTTTATTATTATTTATATGATTATTATTAGTATTTTGGGAGAACAAAAAAGAAAACTCTTTTTGAATTAAAATAAATATATTATAATCATAATAATAATACAATGTATTTCATAATCTAATTTAGTCATTTTAATTAACTATAAAGATCTGCTAGTCTTTTGCGAATCATCCATAATTTCTCGATCAATCATGTCCACTTCGTCTTGACCTTCTCGAGCTTCGATCAGCCAGGCCCGACGTCTCACCAACCATCTCTTCAAGGCGTTACCATTTGCCACAGCGCAGACTGCACCAGGTCGAAGAGGGTGGTATTCGCAGAAGAATGGACACGTCTTCTCCAGGGTCTTCAATGAAGGACACCGAATTTCATCCATATCAACCACCAAGCTGTAAAAGAAAATAAGGTGAAGGTAAGTAAAGGTAAGTTAAGATTAGGTTAGGTAAGTTAAGGTAAGTTTCAATTAGGTCAGATAAGTTATGTTAAAAGAACTAACATTCCGGGAAGGAGAGACTCAAGGATCTTCATCTTCTCGGAGCCCTTAGTGTAGACCCGGGTGGCATCTCGAAGGGCACCCTGGTGCAGGCTGTGTACGGGACGAAGCCGGAACTCCAAGGGATGCCATGGTAATGCCTCTCCAACCAACGGTTCGTCCTCTGCTCCTCCTCCAGGAGTTTTCCCAAAGCACACGATGGTTGGAACAAACAGATGGTCGGGAGCCTCAGGTCGTCCACGGGGATGATGGCCAACTCCTTCACCTCAAGCAGGTTGGATGATCTCCTGAAGCCTTGGATGTCCACCACGTATTCAGCCATGTCGGTTGTCCAAGTCGAAATGATGGCTGTAGCAAAGAGGGTCGCAGCTTATATAGCAAGAGTTTCTGTAGGGACGAGTCACAGCTGCACTAGGATTCCTAGAAATTTGACTCCAATTCTCATCATTGTTGATTCTTGAAATTTCAGGAAAAATTCGTGTACCTAGCTCCCCCTCCCTTGGCCTGGAGTGTATAAAACTGAGCTCTCTAGGCTCTCCTCACTCATTCCATTTCACTGCTCCGAGTCGAGTAGTACTCTCTTACGATTTTTAGTGTTTTTTTATTCACAGTACTTCAAGTCAGCCAGTGCCTTTCATCAGTCAGTGTTCCAGTTTGTCATCATGTCTTCGCTGGATTACTTCGGGATCAACATTAAGGCTCTCCTGAATTCTCTTCAACAACATGCTGATTCGGCGGACAATAGCGAGCTGCAGCAATGGTTGGATAAATCAGGGGAAATGAAAGGGATTCTCCAGAATTTGCTTGTTTCTAGGGATTTAACCGTTCATCAGAAGCGAAAGTGTGCAGCCTACGTCTTTCAACTTGCCAACATTAAAAAAAGACTTGAAAATTTGTTGTTGGTAACTGGAGGAGAGCTAGTGATTCCTGGTGAAGTGGAACCTGTTGCCGAAGGAGAGCTAGTGGTTCCTGACAAAGTTCAACCTGTTGCTGAAGGAGCGCCAGAGGTTTCTGATGAAGTACAACCTGCTGAGTTACTCAAGGACACGGTGAAGTGGGAAGAAATGCCAAGTGTTTTCCAGAATCATATTAAATCTGGAATCATAATAAACTTAGCGCATAAAGATGTGAAGTCTTTCCTTCAGGACTCTAGGGCATTGTTCGAGGAAAAGGTTAGTGATTCTTTAAAAATTCATAGTGCTTTGATGGTTAGTGTCGAACTCTCATCGGAGTATGTGATTTTGAAAAGTGACATTGAGGCTAATGAAGTGAAACATTTCAACACCGCGAGTCAACCTATATTTGAGTCTACTGATTTGCGTGAGTGGTACGATCAAAACGTTGTTACACCTGTGCTACACCAAATAGAAGAGTTTGAAGGTTGCGGCTCAGGTTAGACCTTGCGGCAGATTCTGAGTATGGTGCTCAGCATGAAGCACTATCAACCAATGCATTCAGGCTCTCACTTTCGCCTACCAGAGTCCATTCAGAAGAAACGTGCTTGTGTGAGTGTGGACAATGAAGACGATGAGTGTTTCCGCTGGGCAATACTGTCTGCGTTGCATCCAGTATCAAAAGAAAATCATCCGTATCGTGTAAGTAACTATATACCGTACTCAAATGAACTCAATTTTACTGGCATATCATTTCCCGTTAAACTGAAGCAAGTGAAAGTGTTTGAAAGACAGAACGATGTCTCTGTAAACATCTTTGTTCTCAAAAAGCGTGGTAATCAGTATGAAGTGTGTACGGCTCATCTTACCGACTGCTACAAACCGAGACATGTGAATTTGCTTCATGTACAAGACCACTATCCTGATGAAAATGAGGAGCTCAACGAAGTCATGGACAACATCCCCAAGTGTCACTATGTTTGGATCAAGGATTTGAGTATGTTAGTGAGTAAGCAATTGACCGACCATAACGGTAAAAAGTTTTTCTGTGACAGGTGCTTACACTACTGGGACACAGAACAGAAAGTTATTGACCATAAGCCCATTTGCATGGAGTTTAACACTTGTAAAATTGAACTGCCTAGTGAAAAAGACAATAAACTAAAGTTTAAAAATTTCAAAAACATGGACAAAGTGAGTCATGTGATTTATGCCGATTTCGAAAGTTTGCTGAAGCCCACAGGCAATCCTCGCAGCCCACAACAACATCAAGCCTTCAGCGTTGGTTACTACTTGAAAAATAGCTACGACGATAGCCAATCGTACTACAGAAGTTACCGGCAATCTGAAGACGGTCAGCAGACACCTGCGGAATGGTTTGCAAAGGAGCTGAAGAGGATTGCGTCTGAGATTGAGCAGTTGCATAAAAATCCCAGAGAAATTATTCTCACTGAACGTGATTGGAATAACTTCAATCAAGCCGCGTCATGTTATTTGTGTAACAGAGGGTTTTTCAATAGGTCAGACCCTAAAGTGAAGGACCACTGCCATTTTACAGGCAAATACAGAGGTGCAGCCCACAGGTAAGTTAATAAAATAATTTTTAATCTGCTTCAAAAAATTTAACAATCGTTTTTTATTCAGGTCGTGTAATTTGAAGTTCAAGGCAGCTAAATTTGTTCCTGTGATTTTCCACAACCTTTCGGGATATGACGCTCACTTTTTGATCAAGGAAATTGCATCAAAGAAAATCCTTGATGGTGATATGACTGTAATTGCTCAAAATAAAGACCGTTACATTTCATTCACGAAATACATCAAGGATTGTGTGATCAACTTCCGATTCTTGAACTCGTTCCAATTTATGGCATCATCCTTGGACCAGCTCGTCAAGAACCTCCCCGACAAAGACATTGCCGTTGGAAATCTTCGTCAAGCTGGCTTGGAAGATGATCAAATTGAGTTACTTACGGTGAAAGGTCATTATCCTTACGAGTACACTGAATCTTTTGAAAAACTCAATGAGACGGAGCTTCCCGAACGAGAAAAATTCTACAGCAGTTTGACTGACACCACTATTGGAGAAGATGAGTACACCCACGCCAAGGATGTATGGTCCAAACTCAACGTGCAAACTCTTGGAGAGTACTCGGACATCTACCTCAGGTCAGATGTCTTGTTACTCTGCAACGTTTTCGAAAACTTCCGTTCGACGTGTTTGGAAGCTTACAGCCTAGATCCTGCCTGCTATTACACCACAGCTGGCCTATCATGGGATGCCATGCTTAAACAAACAGAGGTCGAGTTGGAACTGATAACGGACATCGATATGCTTCTCTTCATTGAAAAGGGGATCAGAGGAGGTATCAGCCAGTGCTCCAATCGATACTCGGAAGCAAACAATCCCTACATGAAAGAAGGTTATGACCCCGACAAGGACGAGAAATACCTCGTTTACCTAGACGCCAACAACTTATACGGGTAATTATGACGTCAATATCAATTATTTTTTCATTTTTTAATTTCTAATGTTTTATTTACAGTTGGGTTATGTGTCAGTATCTTCCTTATGGTGGGCTCAAGTGGGTGGATGATTTGAGCGATCCAGACTTTTACGTCGTTCCAGAAGACAATGACATCGGCTACTTTCTGGAAGTGGACATTGAGTACCCAGACGATCTTCACCTGGAGCAACAGGATCTCCCCTTCTGTCCGGAACATATGGCGCCACCTAACTCCAAGCACAAGAAGTTACTCACGACCATGTTACACAAGGAGAAGTACGTGATCCATTAAAGGGCTTGGATTCAAGCACAAAAACACGGTCTCAAGGTCAAGAAAATTCACCGAGCAGTTCAATTTAATCAGTCGCAGTGGTTGAAGAAGTACATAGACTTCAACACTGAGAAAAGGAGGTTGGCTAGAAACAAGTTTGAACGTGATTTTTTCAAGCTGCTTAACAATATAATATATGGAAAGACAATGGAATCACAGCGAGATCACACGGACGCAAGAGTGGTAACAACTTGGCCCAGTCGGTACGGAGCTGAGGCTTGCATCGCTTGTCCGAATTTTCACAGCCTCGTGGAACTTGCTGATGACGCTGTACTTGTCCAGATGAAAAAGTGTAAAATTACGATTGATAAGCCGCTCTACATAGGTTTAAGCGTGCTTGATATCTCCAAGACCCTGATGTATGACTTCCACTACAACAAAATGAAGAAGTGGGTCGGTTCCAAGTGCTAATTGTTGTACACAGACACAGACAGTTTCGTCTATGAAATTGAAGGAACCGAAGTATACAAGGTCATGAAAGAGCATCCTGAGTACTTCGACACTTCTGCTTACCCTCCAGACAATCGTTTCGGGATAAAACCTGATAACGAGAAGAAGGTGGGCCTCATGAAAGACGAGTGCAACGGCGAAATCATGACTCACTTCATTGGGTTACGTAGTAAATTATACAGCTTTCTGATAGAAAATGAGGCACCTGTGATGAAAGCCAAAGGGGTCAAGTCAACAGCACTCAGAAGAATCACTTTTGAGGATTACAGGGAGTGCCTTTTCGAGAAAACCATTGTCAAATGCCAGCAACACTTGATCCGTTCCAAGAAACATCAGGTCACTACGGAGTATCAAGAGAAAGTGGCTTTGAGCCCTTACGATGACAAGCGGTACTTGATTCCTGGAAGTACCGATACTTTACCATGGGGCCACAAGGACATTGAGAAGTACCAGGAATTGGAGAAAGAATTCCAAGTGGCAGAGCCAATGGAGGTGGCAGAAGGAGTGGGGACAACCGTACTTATAGAGGCACCCCAGGCTCCCGAAGTCATTCCAGTTGTGAACGAGCCAAACAGCAGACTTCCAGCAGCAGACAGCAGATCTCCAGCACTTCCAGACGACGACGGAGCAGCTCCACTACTTCCAGCAGCAGATAGCCGACTTCCACAAGACGACGCTGCAGAGTATCCAGACGACGACTTCCTGGACATCCCGTTGGACCTTGACTTCTACGAAGCCTCGCCACCAGCCAAGAGACCCCGTCTATCCTGAGTAAGTATGGTTTTCACTTTTCCATGAAACTTTTATTCTTTAATGAGATTTTTAAAAATTAATTATAAATCTTATTTATTTTCCAGAAAAATGGATTTAAACAGCCTCAACAACCTGGCCTCCAACTCCTACCTCCCTAGGAAGTCCTGGAACGACCTGGCCCTGAATGAGAGCTATATGGTCACCGAGATCAAAAAGGTCACCACACGCTACGGACCAAAGATGGTCTTCGTCATCACCGAAGGTTCCAGTCAATTCCAAATTTTTGTTCCTACCCGCATCTCTGATGCCCTCTACGAGAACGACGACATGTATAATAATTTAGCAGCTAAAGCGAATAAATTAGAATTATTCATTTTGAATTTGGGTAATAGTAAATTCAAATTCATGTAAATATTAGTTAACAAACCAACAAATTTATTTTAATTAATTATGTTTTTATTTATTCAAATAGAATACAAATTTATTTATTTAAATATAATACAAATTATAAATCATTCTTGTGTTTCCAGCTGTTTTGACTTTTGTCAAAACCTAGCCATTTAACATATAATTTATCACCTTGTTTTTTAATTACTTTTTCAACTAAAAAAACATCCGGATGTTTAACCCTTAAAAGTTCTTGTTCGTAAAAGCAGCCAGAAATTGGTTCACCTTTGTGATCCTTCAAATGATAGGTAACTGGTTTAGTCTTGAGTACTCTGGTAACCGTGAAAATTTCCGTTGTCCAATTAGGTGTATAACCTTTTTCGAACAAGTGTTTTATTTTGCTAACTCTAACTTTATCATTAACTTTAAATTTTATCTTATTTGCAAGCTTTCTATTGTCCATAAAGCGCTTGAGAACTTCAGCTTCGTTGGCAGCAGTGACGTCCTTGGGTTTCATGCCAATTGTCCGATGTTTGGTATTGTTGTATTTTTCAATCAACTCAGGTAATAGATCGAGCCACTGATAACTTCCTTGTAAACTGAATCGCTTCCACATCTTGTTTTTTAAAGTTCGATTAAATCGCTCAACAATGGATGCTTTGAGATTACTGTAAGTTGAATACATGTTGATTTTATGATTTTTCATTAGACCTTGAAAGTCTTTGTTGTAAAATTCCTTTCCACGATCAACATGAAGGTTCTTTGGAATTCGCTTCTCAATAAGAATAGAATTCATGGCTTCGGTAACGTCCTTACCAGATTTTGTTTTTACAGGCACACCCCAGGCATACTTTGAAAAAACATCTATCGCGGTAAACAAGTATCTGAATCCTTTGTTCTCCCTTGAGTAGGGTTGCATCTCTACGAGATCAGCTTGCCAGGTTTCATCAATACCCCGAACATCGAATTTTCTTCGAGGATAATTACGACGAGCAGGCTTGTGAAGTTCTTCGACCACCGCCTCTTTTTTATTCATCTTTTTTAACACTTTTAGCGTTTATTTGCAGGTTACTCTTGTCAATGTCGTCTCTGTGACCTTCAATTAATTCAAATAGTTCATCAACTTTCTTCTGAACGTTGTCGTTTATCTCAGTTTTGTGATTGCTTAGAATAGCACTCAAATCATCCACGTCACTTCTCAATTTTTTCGTAATCTCGTACAGACTTTGAAGTTCCAATCCAATCAGGTTTTTGATAGTTTCTAAATTAACGGCGTCGTTAGATTCCACAGGTGCAGCTAGGTTGCAAAGTCGTTTGCCTTCTACATCAAACTGACCAGTTTCGGTTAATTTATAACCTATACCCGGAGCACCTCGAACGCCCTCTGTATTCTTTTTTAAAGCACGTCCGAACACGTCAACACTCATTTTGATAATGATGAAGAATCATCGAAATCAGATCAATATATATAGCCAGCTTCTCGGAGTTCTTCGATGATTGAGTGAATTTCGTTCTCATGATTATAATTACCAGCTGATCTTTCGGAAACCAAAAGTTGAAGACGTTCCACGAGCTCATTAGGATTATCCCAGTAAACAAGATCCATACGGGTATTACGCTTGGCAACTTTGTATCGAGGTAAGAGTCCACTCCCGCTCGATTCGAACATGCGTTTAATTATATTATTGTATTTCCAACTGGAAATATGTTTTTTTAATTGACCGTTGGTATTTTTATGAGCATTTGATTCCTCAAGAATTTTTAGATAGTTTGATTCATCCTTCATAGAAAATTTTTCAGGATTCCTTTTTACAATAAGATCTTGCAACCCTTGAGTTCTTGGAAATGACTTATTGTTTACGAAAATCTTATCTTTTGAAAATCGTAAAATTGCATTCCCAAGCTCATACCCATGGTTTGTTTTTTTCTTAATTCCATATAGTTTATCTTGCTCTGCTGCAACGAGTTCGATTTCTTCTCCAAAAGAGTCTTCTTTAATAGAGTCTTCGTCACTCTGAAAATTATCCTCAAATTTAATCAAATCACTCTTTCGATCCTCAAATTTAATCAAATCACTCTTTAGATCCTCAAATTTTTCTTCTTTTTTCATAGAATCTGATTTTTTATGATTCACGAGTTCTTGGAGGGGAGTAATGATGGGTTTGAACGTTTCATTCAAGACTTTTTCTGTACCATCTCTTTGAGATTTAACCAAATTGTATTTCTGCTTTACAGCTTGACGTGCTTTGACAAGCTGCTCCAGCATATTTTTTTCTCTTTCTATATGAGACATGTTGACCTCTTTAAATCTTACTATAGACTGATGACGCAGTCATTTAGTTGGTTATATTTATAGCAAAATTATCAAAGCATTTGCGATATCGACCAGAGTTTATCGGTCTGTCCTTATCTATGACAACAAATGTATGATTATCTTTCCAACATTCTGAACAGAAATTCCTGAAACTCGTGTAAGGCATGTCAGTGTGGACGTGATCGTCGTACACATGTTTCAAATTTACATCATCTTGTCTGAATAGTACGAGTAGATTAACGTTATCTCGTACAAGATGTTTTGGCACTTGAGCATATGACTGACAAAGATAGAAAGAATCCACTTTAGCATGTCTACCCATGCAGAAGAATGCTTTCACGTTATCTTGTTTTTCGCAAGCAACGTCATCGAAAATCATTAATGAATTCGGGAGAGCGTCTTTTGGTGATATTACATCTTCGTGCTCACTAAATGGAAAATATTTTACACCATCTATGGGTTCTAAAAGATCTTTCAGAAATTTATATTTCGGTTGGTTGAGAGATTTCGAATAAACATCCACATTCTCGAATCTGAGACCATTTTCTTGCGTAATGAGAGCCAATAAACTATTGGTCTTTCCACAGTTGGAAGGTCCGCAGAATACTGCTCTTATCGTATCCGGAAGTAAATCACCATGTCTCTTGATCTTTTTTTCCTCTTCGACTATTGTGTCGAAATTCATCACGGGAAGTTTCTTGGAACTCGGTAGGAAATCCATGTTGAGCGTTTAAATTCTGAACAAAGACTGGTCCGAGGAGGTATAAATACAGGGTTTATATAGTGTTCAACTCATTCATTCATGAACTTCTGAACAGTAATGATCATTCACGAGAAGAAAGGTCGTGGTCTGGTAAACAAGCTAATCAATAAACTTCCAATTGAAGTCCATATCCCAGGATATCAGTATTGTGGACCTGGAACAAAATGGGCTAAGCGTTTGGCCCGTGGTGATCCAGGAATAAATTTATTAGACTCAGCTTGCAAGGACCACGACATAGCTTATTCTCAGAATCGAGAAGATTTACAAGCTAGACACGCAGCAGATAGAGACCTCGCGAATAAAGCTTGGGGTAGAGTACTTTCAAAAGACGCAAGTATCGGTGAAAGAGCTGCAGCGTACGCTGTTACTAACGCTATGAATTTAAAAACCAAACTCGGACAGGGTCTGAAAAAGACCAAAAGAAGAAGAATCAAGAAAAGAAAAACAATGAAAAGAAAAACAAAAAAGGCAACTTTGAAACAAATAATCAAGGCTGCAAAACCAAATGTTTCAGGAAAATGTGCTAAAAAAGCTATAAGCTCAGCAATAAAGAATGCACGGGAGGCCATCAAAAAAGCTGGTGGCAAGAAAAATGTTATAATTCCAAGAATTCTTCCAGTTTCTAAGAAAATCGGTGGGGTTTTGCCGTATCTGATTCCTCTTTTTGCTGGATTAAGTGCAACAGGTGCCCTTGCTGGTGGAGCAGCTGGAGTAGCCAAGGCAATCAATCAAGCAAAGTCACCGAAAGAACAATTGGAAGAAAATCGTAGACATAATCAAACCATGGAAGCTATAGCTCTCGGGAAAGGATTATACTTGAAACCATATAAAACGGGTTATGGTCTGTACCTCAAACCTTATATGGGTGGGAGCTTAAAAAAAAAAAAAGCTCGAAATAAGTTTACCCAAAAGAGCGTTGTCTAACTTTGATTTGATTAAATATGCTAAAAAATTAAAAATACCTTATTTTCGTGGTGTATTCATGAGAAATTCTTTGCCCTCAAATGGTCCTCTTTATCGTGAATCAGCGATAGTAAATCTTGATGACGATAAAGGTCCTGGAACTCATTGGGTGGCTTATCGTAAAATAGGAAAAGAAGTGATCTACTTTGATAGTTTTGGTGACCTTAGACCACCTCCTGATTTAATTTTATATTTAGGTGTGGACAAAGTCAAATATAATCCTCAAAGATTCCAAGACTTTGGAACATACAATTGTGGTCACCTATGTCTACAATTTTTATCCAACAGACTCAAAGGTATATAAAGAGAAAGTTTAAGCTTAAGACCTCAGTCTTCTTTGAGCTATTATGGAGTCAATAACCTTAACTTTATCAGGTAAAACTTCTTCACTTGAAGCTCATTACTTTCCTCCTTTGGAACTTTCATCAAACAAAAACTACGTGCTTGGTTTGGTAGAATTTTTGTCATTTCATTCAATACCTAATATTGATGTAAAAAATAATAAAATCAAAGTTGGTAATAAAGTGATAAAAATACCTACAGGCAGCTTCGAAATTGAAGATATTGAAAAATATATAAAAAATCACCTTACTGATGACATAACATTCAGTTTGAAACCTAACAATAACACTTCAACAAGCGTGATCAAGTGTAGTGAAGAGGTCATTTTGAAATCTAAGGATTCTGTAGGTCGATTACTAGGTTTTACTCAAAGAAAACTTCCTGCTAACATCGAACACACCTCTGATTTACCAGTTAAAATTCTTAAAGGTAACTCTTTGAGAATCGAGTGTAATATAACGACTTGCGCTTACATAAATAATCAAAGCGTTCACACAATTCATCAATTTTTTCCTGCAGTTCCTCCCGGATATAAAATTATCGAAGCTCCTTCTCAAGTAATTTATTTACCAGTTTCAAACAAGTGCATAGATTACATTCAACTGCGTATAGTTGATCAGGACGGTGACTTGGTTAATTTTCGTGGAGAAACGATTACTGTCAGATTACACATCAAATCAGTCACGTGATGGGGATCGTTTTTTACGGGCGAGGGTATAAAAGGCCTACACCATGTCGCTCGACCATCAGTCGTCAACGAACTCTGAAAGCGTTAACACGACAAAACATAAAATTTCTGAAAAGTCTCGGTTTCTGAGTAAAACCTGGTGGAAAATAACTTGCATATTCTTCTGCTGCTACAAGAAAAATGGAAGAAATTCTAAGTATAGAGACACCTGTAGTGTTCGATGACAGTATTTCACATTACGAAGTACACGCTCATCAGCCATACACAGGTGCTCATTTCAACAACAGTGATGAAATCCGTATATCGATTCAACATCAAGACTTGTGTTTGTTACCATCTAAAAGTTCACTGCATATTTGTGGAAAATTAGTAAAAGAAGACAATAGTGTATTAGCTCATACTGATTTTCTCAACAATGGAATTTGTCACTTGTTTGATGAAATTAGATATGAGATCAATGCAATCGAGATCGATCGTTGCAAAAACGTTGGACTTACATCACTCATAAAAGGTTGGTTATCTTTCAATCCCAGACAAACCTTGGAAAATGCTGGATGGGTCGATGTAGACGAAAAAATTAAGATCACTGATAATGGTTATTTCGATATATTTATCCCTCTCAGCATGCTTCTGGGTTTTGCAGAGGATTATCGAAAGATTGTGGTCAATACAAAACATGAATTGATTCTTCGAAGATCCAATACAGATGTCAATGCGATCAAATCATCATCTTATAAAGAGGGGGGAGAAGATAAATGGGAAAATTGGAAAATTCAATTATTTAAAATCGAATGGCTCATGCCGTACGTGTTTCTCTCCAACGAAAATAAAATTAGCATGTTGAATCATCTACAAAGGGGTAAGCCAGTGGTCATGAGTTTTCGATCTTGGGAATTATTTGAGTATCCTATGCTTCCTAGTACTTCGAAACACGTATGGACAGTGAAAACATCCAATCAATTGGAAAAACCCCGCTTTGTTATTCTAGCATTTCAGACCAATCGCAAAAATCAAAAAGACAAAAAATTGAGCCAATTTGATCATTGCAATATCAGAAATGCTAAACTGTTTCTCAATTCTCAGTATTATCCTTACAGTAATCTGAATTTGGATATTGGTCAGAACCAGTATTCTATGCTTTACGACATGTACGTCAATTTTCAGAATTCGTACTATGGTAAAGAGTCAGAACCGTTGTTGAGCAAGGAAAATTTTATCAAGAAAATTCCACTGATTGTTCTGGACTGCTCCAAACAGAACGAATCTCTGAAAAACGCTCCGGTAGATGTTCGTTTGGAATTTGAATCAAGTGACAATTTTCCAGGAATCACAACTGCTTACTGCTTGATCATACATGATCGAATGGTCGAGTACAATCCTGTCAGCGGAGACGTCAGAAAGATCGCTTAGTATACTCCAAGATGCCGAAGAGTCAAGTAGTCTCCAAGTGCTGCAGAGAAACCAGTTGCAATATTCCTAGTTGCGAATATTATCCAGAATACAAAAAATCATTGGAGGGTTTAACTTGGCATAAAATACTTCAAACGTTAGTACAATTGAAGCTACAAATTCAAACAGCTGCAGTTCAGCGAGAAATCAAAGAAGTTCTAGAAATCGTTAATTTATATAAAGATAAAAATAGTTTAAAATTTTATGTTGCAATATACGGACGTTTCACAGAACGTGAATGTTTATATCCACCTGGTGGCTACCTTCGAAGTAGTTGGAAAAATTGTCATGATTTAAAATGTTCAAGTCCTCATCATGAATATGGTGACTTTTATGATGAAAAATTTTTTGAGGATATAACAGTGTCAGAACTCGTAGAGATAATCATCAAACATAAGGTTTTTAACATTAGATTTGGTATATCCAATAAACATTTGAGAGATTACAGTTTCTCTAAATACGACACTCGCTGTCCAAAACATTACAGTGTACAAATATTGAGTCGTAATAAAATATACACGGAAAAAGGCTTAGGCAAGTTTACACACGATTCAACTTGTATGTACAGGCAATTAAATATATGATGGAGTACGCCGTAGACATGCAAGGATTTCTGCAACCGGGAAATGACTTTGTTGTCAAAGAACTTGCAATAATTTCATTGCATGATGATTCTGACGCAAAGGTATTCATGTTCCAAGAACCTTTTCCTTGGCAGAGATTATCGAATAAGTACAGAAATATCAATCGTTTACTAGAAACCACCAAGCATGGTTTGTCGTGGAGTTCCGGAAAAGTACCCTACACACTGGTGGTCAACGTGCTCAAGGAATACTTATCGGATGCCAAAAAAATTTATGTAAGAGGTGAAATGAAAAAGAACTGGTTAGAAAGATTCAACTTACCTGTTTGTGAAGTGACGTCCATTGATTATTCTGAGAAACCGACTAAAGTTGCCACGGTATGCTTGAATCACAAATTTCTTAGAAAAACTACATGCGCACTGCAAAACGCTCGAATTATGAAAAAAGTTATTTTGGAAAATTTGGAGTGGCAGGATATGGAGTGGGAAGAGATTCAGTCTTAATCCAACCTTCGAGCAAGATGGGTCAAGAACAGAGCTCCTCTGGCTATGACAAAATAAAAGATGAAAAATCCTCAGGTTTTAAAAGTTATTCTGAGGAAAAAAAGCGTCAAGATGAGCAATATAAAAGTTTTCAAAAGCTTCAAAAAGAACAAAAAACTTATGAAAAAAAAAATGAAAAAAAGATTAAATATGAAAAAATTAAAGAAAAAGAAAAAAATTTAATTGAATTCTAATAATTAAAATGTTATCAATTAAAAATAAGTAGTATAAAAAGTAGAGCTACCGACTAGCCAGCAGCGGCTAGCCTCTAGCACGATCCCAGGTGCCCGCCCTCAAAAGGTACTTGGGCCAAAACAGTATGAGAGAGCGAACCCAAAAAAGTATGAGAGAGCGGGACCAAAAAGTCACGAGAGAGTGACGCCACCTCCAAAAAGTATGAGAGTTAGGCGCCACCTCAAAAAGTATGGGAGTTTCGCGCCACCTCAAAAAGTATGAGAGTCTCGCGCCACCTCAAAAAAGTATGAGAGTCTCGCGCCACCTCAAAAAAGTATGAGAGTCTCGCGCCATGGCGCGAAACTCTCTTAGCCATACTACTGTGCTGTAATTAAGTTAAATATTTAACAAATAAATTATTGAATAAATAAACAAACACCCATTTTCTACAACCCTAAAATTCTGGTCACTGAAACTCTTCAAAAAAGGTTTCCCCCAAGCTCTTAAACCTCGAGAACCCTGGACACAGAGTTTAAGTAATAAATTAATTGTTTGATAAGTAAATAATTAATAAATAAATAAACACTGAAACAAATAAACAAATACTTATCCCTTCAGTATTTATTTATTTATTAATTATTTACTTATCAAACAATTAATTTATTACTTAAACTCTGTGTCCAGGGTTCTCGAGGTTTAAGAGCTTGGGAGAAACCTTTTTTGAAGAGTTTCAGTGACCAGAATTTTATAGTTGTAGAAATTGGGTGTTTGTTTATTTATTCAATAATTTATTTGTTAAATATTTAACTTAATTACAGCACTCCAGCCACCTAGATTTATCGAGTTCAAGAGTCTGATAATTTTTTTTTTCTTTTTTTTTTTTTTTGTTTCTACATAAATAAATAAATTATTGGGTTTTAAAGTTTGGGGTTAATTTGTTAAGCTTTTACTTTGTTTAATAAAAAACTTGGACCCCCAGCGTTTGTGCGTTTGAGAGCTTGGGAGATAATTTCTTTATTTATTACTTTGTTTTATAAACAACTAGGACTCCCAGCGTAATTTGGTTATACAGTTTAAGGAATAATTTATTTATTTAATATTTTAATAAAATAACTGAAATGCTCAGCGTCATTGGGTTAATTTGTTAGTTTTTTACTTTATTTAATAAAAAAATAGGATGCCCAGCGTTTTTGGGTTTTAGTGTTTGGGGGATCATTTATTCATTTAATTGTTAATTAAAAAAACTTGGATGTCCAGAGTTTTCGGGTTCCAAAGCTTTGTAGATAATTTATTTATTTGTTATTTCAATTTAATTCATTAATTGACCATTAACAAAATTCTAGACAGAAAAACTAAACTAGGCGAAATTTTAATCTGAATCCCGCGTAAGTTTAAAATCCATCATGGCTGACGGTCAGTCACCCCCCACTCTACATGCGCAGACGTGAACGAAAACTGGTTCTCCTTATGTCCACACCTTTTAACTTTATTTCACCATGCACGCAACCACGTCACGCGACGCGACGCGACCAGTCGAGTACTGTACTAGCAGCTGACCGGTGCGGAGCACGATGCTCGCATGCGGATAATTTGTAATCTTATTATTAAATAATAATTAAATACTATTAATTAACCACAAAGTGTTTCACTAATCTGATATACTTCTACAATAATCCCAACACTGACATTATCTGCCTTAATACTTGCCTTTAGCTTTTTAAGCTTGTTCTTAAGGCAGAGTGCCAAATATTCATGTGGAGGCCTTAACACAACTCTAAAGCTAACCTCACTTTATTTATCCGATAAAAACTCAAAAATTAAAAATTTTGGAAGGAAAGGTCCCTCTACAAAAAAGATGCGCATTTTAATTTTATATCAGCTCAACTGATTCAGCTGATATCCATCAAAATCGATTTTGAAAAATATGCTGATCAGACCAGTGCACTAAGGTTGTCATTAAGCTACCTTGAAAGTGCTGCCTACCTCGGAGAGAGTTCCGAATTGACCGAGGCGCCGTCAACTAAACAAACGGCCGAAAAAAAAAATAATCGATCTATATACTATATACTATATACTATATATATACTATATACTATATATCTATATACTATACCAGCACGCAGGGCCGGCGCTCGCTGAAAGCATCGGCTGGGGGCTTGGGCCTAAGCTTTTCATACAATAATTTTTTTTTGTCAAAAGCAATAAAATTTATGAACTATATATTGGTGACCGAAGATTTTTTTATTGAAATGAACATGCACAAATCATATATCATTTAACCTGGACAAATTAAATGTTTTCTGAGAGGTATCGAAATAAGGAAGTTTTCTGCGTGAACCCTGCGTCGATAACTTTCAAATTTCCGTCGCATGGTTCAAAAAACCAACTAAAAAATCAGTTTCCAAACCATGAGAAATCGCATTTTTGCGCAACGGAGATGGTTTCAATTGATTGAACCTCGACAAATCATATATTTTCGGAAAGACATTGAAAAAAGAAAGTTTTCTCTGAACCTCGATTAGTTCAAAATTGCCTTTACGCGATTAAAAAAAAAAAAAACAAAAAAAACAAAAAAATCAGTTTCCAATCCGTGAAAACTAGCTTTTTTGTGGAACGGAGATGGTTTCAATTGATTATACTTGGACAAATCATATGTTTTCCGAATGGGATCGAAAAAAGGAAGTTTTCTGCGTGAACTACACCTCGATAACTTCAAAATTGCCTTTACGCGATTCAAAAAACCGACTAAAAAATCAGTTTCCAATCCGAGAAAATTAGCTTTTTTGTGGAACGTAGATGGTTTTAATTGATTAAACCTGGACAAATCATATGTTTTCCGAAAGGTATCGAAAAAAGAAAGTTTTCTGCGTGAACCGCACCTCGATAACTTAAAAATTGCCTTTACGCGATTCAAAAAACCAACTAAAAAATCAGTTTCCAATCCGTGAATATTAGCTTTTTTGTGGAACGCAAATGGTTTTAATTGATTAAACCTGGACAAATAATAACTATGCGGAAAGGTATTGAAAAAAAGAAGTTTTCTGCGTGAACCGGACTGCTATATCCTTGAAAATGTCTTCAAACGGTTCGAAAAACCAGCCACTAATTAATCACTTTTCAGTAGTTGAGAAATCACGCGCTTAGCTCGGCTTCCTTATTTCAGTTCCTTTTGAAATATATATGATCTTCTAGATTTAGTAAAACATCTTCAGGAAGCATAGAAGGCGATTTCTTATGGATTAAAAACTGAATTTTCAGCTGGTTTTTTGAACCACGCAAGGGCAATTTCGAAAATACCGTAGTGCGGTTCACGCATAATTCTTCCTTATTTCTATACCTTTCAGAAAACATACGATTTGTCCAGGTTTAATCAATTAAAACAATCTCCGTTCCACAAAAAAGCTAATTTTCACGGATTGAAAACTGATATTTAGTCGGTTTTTTGAATCGCGTAAAGGCCATTTTGAAGTTATCGAGGTGTAGTTCACGCAGAAAACTTCCTTTCTTCGATCCCTTCCGGAAAACGTATGATTCGTCCAAGTATAATCGATTGAAACCATCTCCGTTCCACAAAAAAACTAATACATACTCCTGGATTGGAAACTGATTTTTTAGTTGGTTTTTTGAATCGCGTAAAGGCAATTTTTAAGTAATCGAGGTGCGGTTCAAGCAAAAAACTTCTTTTTTTCAATATCTTTTAGAAAATATATTATTTGTCAAGGTTTAATCTATTGAAACCATCTCCGTTACACAAAAAAACTAATACATACTCGTGGATTGGAAACTGATTTTTTAGTTGGTTTTTTGAATCGCGCAAGGGCAATTTTTAAGTTATCGAGGTGCGGTTCACGCAGAAAACTTTTTTTTTCAATAGCTTCCAGAAAATATATGATCTGTCCAGTTTTAATCAATTAAAACCATCTCCGTTCCACAAAAAAGCTAATACATACTCCTGGATTAGAAACTTTTTAGTTGGTTTTTTGAATCGCGTAAGGGCAATTTTTTAGTTATCGAGGTACGGTTCACGCAGAAAACTTTCTTTTTTCGATACCTTTCGGAAAACATATGATTCGTCCAGGTTTTTTCGATTGAAACTATCTCCGTTCCGCAATAAAGCTAATATTCACGGATTGGAAACTGATATTTAGTCGGTTTTTTGAATCGCGTAAAGGCCATTTTGAAGTTATCGAGGTGCGGTTCAAGCAAAAAACTTTTTTATTTCAATATCTTTTAGAAAATATATAATTTGTCCAGGTTTAATCAATTAAAACCATCTTCGTTCCGCAAAAAAGCTATTTTTCACGGATTGGAAACTGATTTTTTAGTCGGTTTTTTGAATCGCGCAAAGGCAATTTTAAAGTTATCGAGGTGTGGTTCAAGCAAAAAATTTCTTTTTTTCAATATCTTTCAGAAAACATATAATTTGTCCAGGTTTAATCGATTGAAACCATCTTCGTACCGCAAAAAAGCTAATTTTCACGGATTGGAAACTGATTTTTTAGTCGGTTTTTTGAATCTTGCAAGGGCAATTTTGAAGTTATCGAGGTGTGGTTCACGCAGATAACTTCTTTTTTTCAATTGTTTCCAGAAAATATATGATTTGTCCAGGTTTAATCAATTAAAACCATCTCCGTTCCACAAAAAAGCTAATACATACTCCTGGATTGGAAACTGATTTTTTAGTTGGTTTTTTGAATCGCGCATGGGCAATTTTTAAGTTATCGAGGTGCGGTTCAAGCAAAAAACTTCCTTTTTCAATATCTTTTAGAAAATATATGATCCGTCCAGGTTTTATCAATTAAAACCATCTCCGTTCCACAAAAAAGCTAATTTTTACGGATTGGAAACTGATTTTTTAGTTGGTTTTTTGAATCGCGTAAAGGCAATTTTGAAGTTATTGTTGGAGCAGTTTTGAGCGAAGCCCGAATGATACTCGCGCGAGAGTGGCAAAGTCGCTACTCGCGTCAGTGTAAGTGGGGGGAGCCTGCCGCGGCGCCCTTTTACGCTGTGTGCTTCACTTCACGCGCGCGTCTCATCTACGGTGCCTCGTGGGTAGAATTTACTTTTTGGTAGTTTTGTCTAAAAGATAAAAAGAATTCAAGATTTGCGACAGCTCTCGTTTCTTTTTGTAAATACAGATAGAAACAAAATTAAACAGTTAAACAGTGTTACTCAGTAAACAAAGTGTACTCGTGTTATTTCTTTTCTATTTCCTTCCCGGCAAATTCTAATCCAACAGGTTATGGGCAGCAGCCGCTGAGGTTTTTCTTTGTGTTATTGAATTACCGGTGAAGTAAGAAAACTTAAAGGATTCAACACTGAAATACAAAGTTAAAGAAAGAAAATCAAACAGTTGCCGCAAAATGGCAGAAAACAATCAGGTATGAAATAAAAGAAAATTTATGTGTCGTACAAACAAAATAAAATCTACGTACAGCATGATGTTTTTTTTAATCCAACTTGAAATGTTGTGAAAAACAACGGTAGATGCATAAGGAGAGAAGGATGAATTTAATTTTTTTTGTCCTGTCGTGGGAGTCTTTTTCAGCTGTTCGGACAGCAAAATTTTTAAATGCGATTGTCTCGGCCAGGCTGCAGCGCCGGAGAATTTAGATTCGGAGAATCGAAAGATGGTTGGGTCTCTCTCTCTCTCTCTCTCTCTCTCTCTTTCTCTCTCTCTCTCTCTATCTCTCTTTTATTTACCCTCGTTTTTTTTACTTCTTTTTTTCTTTATGGGGTTGAGTAAGGAACGCGGACTGGTAGACTGACCGATAGCATGCAGGACAAGAAGAATTTTTTTGTCTTTTTCTCTCGGCCGAGCCTCAAAACTCGCGCGGCAAATTAAAAAGCACACATGATCGCGACATGTTAGTGCGACGGCGCGTGAACTCTGTGTCGACCGTCGGCGACGAGCCAGATAAGTAGCTGCGTGCCGTGTTTTTTTTCTCATAAATTTTTTTTAAGAATTTAAATGACACAGAGACTTCACTGAACCATAATGCCGTAAAAGTAACTGTGTTACGGTACTTTTACATAGGCGGGTGTCCGGCACTCACTCTAAAACTCTCGGTAATAGACGCGCATGGCCACCTAAAAATTTTGAGGGCGCGGTTGCCGGAGGGAGAGCGAGTTGCGTCGGTCATTCGGATATCACGTTACTTAGTTCGCTCGACGAACGAGTAACGAGGTATCCAAAATCTCGCCCGAAATTTGAGTGTATTGGTAAACTGAATTTAATGAATTATTTTTCAGTCACAATCAGGCGCCACGGGCGAGGAGGAAGGTTTCACCATGTTGACAAGATCGGCATCGGTTGATAATTTACACTTAGTGGATGCCTACGGGTACAAACAGCTGATTGAAGTACTGGAGGAGATGAGATATGGTAAGATTTAGAACAAACAGTCAATCAGTAAAATAACAAATATCAAATTTTTGAGAAATCTTTAAACAAGAAAATTCAAACACTCACCTAAATCCATTACCAGTATCAACTCAGACAGTACAAAAATTTTTTTAATGAATATTATTTACAGAAAAACAAACAGAGGACAACAATATGGGTGGATGCGACTGGCAGGTGATCGACGAGTGCAATGCAGCCGACGACCTAGACAGGTCAATAGGGTCCGAAGAGGAACAAACATTGCTAGAAAGTGGTGAACCCCAGGACAAGCAACCCTCAACGGAACCATCAATTGGACTACCACCTCCACTTCGGCCAATGACCCAACAATGTCCTCTTCAACAAACAGAACCCGAAAAGACTGATAGTCGAACTAGGGACAAACGACAAGATCGATCCCCTGAGGCAGAGAAGTGGTATAAAATGGCAATGCAACGACATGAAGAAGCCGAAAAATGGAAAAACGCCCTCAGCAATTATAAAAAATTGGCTGAAAAGCAGCAGGAGGACCAACGATGTCGCATAAACAAACAGGTGGAATACATCAAACAGGTAAATAAAAATAATCACTCTACCATCATTCAAACAGAAAATACATCATCACAAGCAAAAAGTTCAAGAACTCCCTTGACAACATCACCAACTGCATTAAGAAGTGAAGTTTCGGGTTCAGAGTCAAGAAATTCATCCATGTGCAGCCAAAGGACAAGAGTACATACAAACAGTCTGTCATTAATACATAACAGTCAGACAGAAAGCCGGCTAGATCAAACTCTCAAACAGCTAAAGAATACATTAGATCGCCAGGGCGGCCACGTTAAACATCAAGGATGCAAACTAACAAGAAGTACAGAGTACCGACTATGGTTCGACAAACTGATGATAGACCTGACTTCATGTGGTTTGAGCGACGTCATTGACCCTGCTCAGGGAATGGGTGAGGACTACACGGTAGAACAGCGAATAAACAGAGAAAATCAGGTCAGAGGAGCCATTATTCACCGTTTAGACGATGAACATCACAAAATGGTGTTGAAAATGACCGATCCAAGAAAAATTTTGATCCATCTAGAGAATCAACGAAAAATCAGAACCAACCTGACGAGCTACATAGTAAGAACCAGACTACAAAGATTGAAGATGAACAAAAATGAACCAGTTGGCGATTATATACTAAGGTTTGAGCAAGTCCTCTGGGAGTACGAAGCCATGGATGATTCTGACGAACTCTCCCCGAACGAGTTAACCACAATATTTTTAAACAATGTTATCCAAGCCGTGCCATCAATTAAACATTATTGGCGGGGTCACAAAACATATACAGGAAAATGTATGGATTACGAAAAACTAAAAATAACCTTTTTACAGAATGAAGCAGACGACAAGGAAGCAAAGCAAGGTCACGACCAACCAAGAAACAGCACAACACAACATACAAACAGGACAAATCCAGGTAAACCAAGACAGCAAAGACAGAAAGGAGTAGCTGCTTGGTTGGCTAACCCCCTGAAAAGAGATATCAGATGGCCAAAAGAGCAAGGATACGAAGAACGGAGGTGCAGTCGCTGTCGCAAATCCGGACACCCACCCACTAAGTGCCCACTAATAAAATTAGGCCTTTGGTTCTGTGGAGCATGCAGCAAAATGGAACCACGCATAGCGAGGAATTTTCCAAACTCGGGGCAAGTATATTTACATAACATTAAAAACAGATCGCATGAAAACTATAAAAATGATGGTAGAGGTGACGGTAAAATGTCTTCAAGACACTCAAACAGATCAAGGAGAAGAAACAGAAAGCCATACTCCTTGGATTCTTCGAGAGACAATAAGGTAACAAATATGCATGAAAATTATAATAATATAAATTTTATTGCAGATACTGGTGCCTCTAAGCACATAATAGGAAACGGTTTCATTTTAAATGATTTCAAGAAGATAAAAACAGGAATAATCAGAACTGCAAACAAAAATGGAAAAGCAGACATGAGAATCGACGGAGAAGGAAACCTAGTGGTCAAAGACAAATCCGGAAAAATGATAGAAATTAAAAATGTTCTGGTGGCCGGAAAAATTGCCGGAAACCTGTTATCACTACGAAAATTCGTAGACATTGGTTTCAGTGTACATCTGGACAACAAGATCATAAAAATTTTCGACAAACAGACAAACGTAGACTACATAGTTGGTAATTATGTAAAACCACATTGGCACATCAAGTTCGACATCCTGGAGTCCGAAAACTTAACAAAAAGTTAACCATATGAATGCACAGCTCACATGATTTCCGTGGAAGATTTCATAAATCAATCCCAAACAGATGTGCATGACTTCTCAACGTCGGAGGGAGAAACGATCAAAAGAAGCTCACACGAACATCCGTCTGGACTTGGGAGGGAGAATTCAGATGAAACTTCCCAAACAGAAAAAGAGGTAGATTTCTTCACAGACTCCGATTTGAATAAAATCAACCTAAACAGAAAAATACATGAATACAACAATCAGTTAAACTCAAATCAACCAGAATCGAAAGCCATCGAAAACAGTGGTCACAAGGACAGAAATCTTGGCAAAATGTCCGAGGGCATGAAGTGGCACCTTCGCTTAGGACACCTCAGTATCGGATACCTTCGAAAAATCAAACAGCAGGTAGAAGAACTGAAATATGTTAAATTTGGTGAAGAAATACTAGACTGTAGAGTCTGTAAAATAACCAAGATGGTCAAGAAACCACATGATGAAAGTAGAGTCAAGGCAGCACGTCCGATGGAACGACTACACAGCGACATAATGGGACCAATCCAACCAGTGTCATTTCCAGGTTCAAACAGATATTTAATAACGTTCACCGACGATTTCTCGAGATATGCCAAGGTATACTCTATCAAACAGAAAAGTCAAGCTGGAGACTGTTTGGAGGTCTTCTTACGTCGAGCGAGAAACCTCATTGGTGAAAATGCTAAGGTGTGTTACATCCGAGCAGACAACGCCAAAGAGAACTTAGGAGGAAAATTCAACATGGTCATGGAGGAAGAAAAGATAGATGGAGATTTCTCCCCTACATACACGCCTCAGCTAAATGGAACAGCTGAAAGACTAATCAGAACTCTAGAGTACAGAATTCGTTCCATGTTGGAAGACTCCGGGATACCTCCATCAATGTGGGTACTGGCAGCAGAAGCAGCCACACATGTATACAACCGTTCTCCACACAAAGCGAATGATTTCGAAATTCCACTCAGAAAATTTGCACCCAGAGTCAAACTACACTTAAACAGATTGAGAAGTTTCGGGTGTAAGGCCTATCTGTACGAACCAAATCCACCAAGAAAATTTTCGGCGACAGCAATCAAGACCATCTTGGTAGGATACACAAAAACCGGATACCTGGTATGGCATCCTCCAACTGGAAAATTCTACAACTCAAGAAACGTTGACTTCAATGAGAAGGTAGTATATCGAGACGAATACACTGCCAAGTCCGAAAACTTTGTATCAGCAAACACGGAAGAAGGAAAACTCGACCAAACAGATGAACCATTTTAATTGACTTCTCAGAGAAGAATCACCAATCAGAAATGAACGAGCCGAACAAACAGCCAGTTACACAACCTCTGACAGATATTTTGGAACAACAGCCAGTAAAGAAAAGAAAAATCCAATCAGCAAATCTATCGAAAACCCAAACAGAAGACGTGCCATTCAAACGCATTCAACCAGGCCGAGCTGCAAACAGTCGTTTGGACTACAAAGAGCTGGCTAAGACGGGTGAGAAAACAACTTTGGTAGGAGACAACACCTTTGCCAAGTTTGTAGCCGTTGAAACAGACGAACTGGATGTGTTCTTTGAATTCGAGGAGCAAAAACAACCGAATCGACACCCAGACGGATACCAACTTAAGTGTGCTTTCTTGGCTGAAGTAAACAGAGTCCCGAAAACCTACAAGGAGGCAATGGCCTCCACAGATGCGAAACAATGGCAAGAGGCCATAAAACAGGAATTAGAGTCGATGGAACGCAACAATGTCTGGGACATAGTGAATCTACCCCTCAAAGAACAAAACGCACCCAAAGTCGTCGATTCAAGATGGATTTTTAAAACAAAAATTTCAAACAGAGGTGAACCCACCTATAAAGCCAGGCTAGTCGTGAGAGGTTTCAAGGATGACACACAGTACGAGCTCTATGAGATATATGCCCCGGTTTCCAGACTTCCTCTCATCAGGGCCTTTCTGTCGGTGGTAAACAAATACGACCTTGAACTTTGCCAGATGGACGTCAAGACAGCATTCCTACACGGCGAGCTTGAAGAAGAGAAGTTCATGGAAATTCCAGATGGTTTGGAAACTTTCATGAAAATCAAGAAAGGCAAAGTGTGCAAGCTGAGAAAGGCAATCTACGGCTTACAAGTTAGCTCCAAGCGGTGGCATGAGAAACTCACCTTGAAGATTCAGAAGCTTGGACTCAAAAACACGGTGAGTGAGCCTTGCCTATATACCAGGAGACACAAGGGAGAGGTCGATGTTACCCTTGTGTATGTCGATGACATGTTTGTGGCTTCAAACAGCAAACAGAGACTGGAAGAAATCAAAGCAAGCCTCTGCCATACATTCGAAATGAAGGACCTTGGAGAGCCTGGACATTTTCTGGGTTTGAGAATAAACAGAGACAGAGACAAGAAAACAGTCAAGATAGACCAAACAGAATACACGGAGAAAATCTTAGAACGCTTTGGTATGAAAAATTGTCACCCCAAGAGAACCCCGATGGAAACACGACAAGTGCAAAAACGGAAAAATTTACCAAACAACAAAGATGGAGATCAAAACAAACAGAAACAACCAGTGGAAGCCGGAGTTCCTTACAGGGGGGCTATTGGCTCCCTTTTGTATCTGGCGGGTGGTACTCGTCCAGATATAGCCTACTCAGTCAACGTATTAGCTAGAAGACAGGTCACTCCTACAGTGAAAGATTGGGAGGACGTAAACAGAATCTTTGAATACCTGCGAGGAACAAGTCAGTATGGTTTGACATACACAGGACAAACAGAAACCCTAGAAGCTGTGACCGACACAAGTCACAATGATTGGACAGATTCGACATCGACCGCCGGGTTTATGATCAACTTGCATGGGGATACAATAGCTTGGAAAAGTTACAAACAGAACTACGTCAGCAGATCGACTACGAAAGCCGAATTCGGCGCGATGAGCGAAGCATGCCGTCATTTAATTTCCCTGGACAAAGCCATAAGAGACATAACTGGAAAGTGTTACTTTCCTTTTACTGTCTGGTGCGACAATTTGGCCGCAGCTAAGAACATTCAGAAGGAAGGATGTCAGAAGCTCTGTGATTTCGATGATCCTGTGCCCAATATCCATACTAATCTTCGCTTCAGAAAAGAATATGGTGATCGTCCTGAGTTGTCTGATCTACATGGAGACTACATCAAACAGAACGTCAAGGAAGGAGTCGCTAAAGTGAGATGGCTATCGACCAGAGAAAATCCTGCAGACATTTTTACCAAACCACTCGATTTTAAAACCCATCAAAATCATACTGGGAAAATTTTTAAACTGGGTTTATTTTAAAATTAAAATTACAAACAGATAAAACCAAAACAAAATTAAACAGAATCTACAAGGTAAGAATCATTTAACAAATTTTTTTGCTTCAGGGAGCTGTATCGCAGAAAAATGGATCTTCCAAAACCGAGGGAGGAGTCAAACAGGATGGACTCGGAACCCGAGGAAGCAAATGACGAGTTCAACTACGTCCCTTTGCGTAGGCCAAAACGTGGACCAAATTCTCGTGAACCTCCGGAGGAAGATACTGAACGAGACCTAATTATATTTGACTAGATGTAATTTTAGAGAGCTTTTATTTTATATTTTTTTAAGTAGAGTCTGTTGGGGCTATTCCCCACCATTTATCACTCGCTGTGTTTAACATAGAATCTTGTACAAACAGAATACATATCAAACAGATAAACAGAAAAGGCTTCACCCCATAGGAGGGAGTGTTGGAGCAGTTTTGAGCGAAGCCTGAATGATACTCGCGCGAGAGTGGCAAAGTCGCTACTCGCGTCAGTGTAAGTGGGGGGAGCCTGCCGCGGCGCCCTTTTACGCTGTGTGCGACTTCACTTCACGCGCGCGTCTCATCTACGGTGCCTCGTGGGTAGAATTTACTTTTTGGTAGTTTTGTCTACAAGATAAAAAGAATTCAAGATTTGCGACAGCTCTCGTCTCTTTTTGTAAATACAGATAGAAAAAAAATTAAACAGTTAAATAGTGTTACTCAGTAAACAAAGTGTACTCGTGTTATTTCTTTTCTATTTCCTTCCCGGCAAATTCTAATCCAACAGTTATCGAGGTGTGGTTCACACAAAAAACTTTCTTTTTTCAATACCTTTCAGAAAATATATGATTTGTCCAGGTTTAATCTATTGAAACCATCTCCGTTCCACAAATAAGCTAGTTTTCACGGATTGGAAACTAATTTTTTAGTCGGTTATTCGAACTGCGCGAAGGCTATTTTGAAGTTATGGAGTTGTAGTTCACGCAGAATCCTTCCTTATTTCATTACCTTTCTAACGATCTATGATTCGTATAGTTTTGACAAATAAAAAAATTTTAAGCTAGCTAAAAAGAGCGATGTTCATTTCATTGGTTTTTCTAACTGTGCTAGAGCTTTTTTGTAGATAAAGGGTTTCGGTAGTTGCAAAAAAATTCCTCTTTTAAATACCTTTAGAAAGATGTATGATTTGTATCGGTTTTATAAATCCAAAACGTTCCAAGGTACTGAATGAGCGCAAAGAGCGGTTTCTTACGATTACAAAATATATAATTTTTTTGGTTTTGAGTTCGTAATTTTCATGGCTTTTGACAAACTAAAATTGAATGAAATCAACAAAAGATTGGAGCTAAAAAAAATAATTATTTTATCTACTTTTTTTTTTAATCTATAAACGATTTTTTGCGGAGCATTAGTTAGTTAAAAAAATCATAGTTTAATGATTTTTGGGCATGTATAATGTACATACATAAAGGTTCATCGACGATCACCGACTGAGAAAACAAGCCCGAGAGTGGGGAGTGCCTAACGGCCGAGTCGGTGAATCGCTGCGGAGCGAGCCTTTCCAAGACAATCTGCCATGCAGTCGGAACTCACACCGTAACAGCTGTCGCTAAGCCCCGGGGCCCCAGCAACTCACAAAAGAATGTACGCCCTTGAATTTTTGCATCGATGCCATTTACAGTCGGGCAGCGAACTAGATATCCGCTCTGTTTTATCCCGAAAGACTAAAATCACAACAACCAGCCGGCTGAAATAGTTCCTGACTAAATGTGGCCGCTAGAATCCACCAATTGTTGCGAAAACAATACCAAAAAATTAGTTATTTCAGCCTACAGGTCCCTTACTATCTGGTTTTTTCATCAAGTGAAGGAATAATTCGCAGTAAGTAATTCTTTGTCATCGGCATTAACATGCGGAGCAGACGCCGTTATTATCGAGATTTTCAATCATTATTTTCAAGCATTTAGAAAAATTTTTCGGGAAAACCAGATAGTAAGGCAACTGTAGAATAATTTTAACTATTTTTTGAGATTTTTTTGGGAATGATTAAATCATTATTGAAAGCGTATTTCGTCAGGAACTTTTTCCACGCGCCCGTAATGCATCGTTAGGTGGCGCTCTCCGCGCGGTAGGCAGCACTCTTAAGAGTGCTGCCTACCTCGGAGAGACTTCCAAATTGACCGTGGCGCCGTCAACTAAACAAACGGCCGAAAAAAAAATAATCGATCTACTATACCGGCATGCAGGGCCAGCGCTCGCTGAAAGCATCGGCTGGGGGCTTGGGCCTTGGGGCTCCGAGAAATTTTTAATTCAAGTGAAAAATTATTTTCAAAGTAGTACATAAAAATAGTTAGGGCTTCAATAATAATTATTTAATTTTAATTTTTTTTTTACTCTACTTTATCGTGTGGATGTGATTATAAATTAGTACGTACAGATAAAATAATACTCTATACAAAAAAACTGAAGTCTTATAGATATTTTGATGTTTCAATTCAGTTACAATTTAGAAAGAATCCTGATAAATTATTCTAATTTAGGTAAAACACAATCGGCAATTTACCGGTTATATTCCGTATTGGCTTTCGGCGTTGGGCCGAACGACGCGCAGCTATTTTTAGACTCGAGATCGGACGGCTTCGGCTGTCTCCGTGTTCTTGTCACGAACTGGGCCTTGGTGCCGCGCCAGCTGCTCCGATTACGACAAATCAAACGTGCTCCGATTTCTTTTACTTATAGCAAGATTTTTTTTTTCTATACTAAATTAACTCGATACTTTTATTTTTTTAGCTCCAATCTATTATACATTTGTGAAAGCTTTTCATACAATAATTTTTTTATGTCAAAAGCAATAAAATTTATGAACTATATATTGGTGACCGAAGATATTTTTATTGAAATGAACATGCACAAATCATATATCATTAAAAAGGTATTGAAAAAAAGAAGTTTTCTGCGTGAACCCTGCGTCGATAACTTTCACATTTCCATCGCATGGTTCAAAAAACCAACTAAAGAATCAGTTTCCAATCCGTGAGAAATCGCATTTTTGCGGAACGGAGATGGCTTCAATTGATTAAACCTCGACAAATCATATATTTTCGGAAAGACATTGAAAAAAGAAAGTTTTCTCTGAACCTCGATTAGTTCAAAATTGCCTTTACGTGATTAAAAAAAAAAAAAAAAAAAAAAAAAAAAAAATCAGTTTCCAATCCGTGAAAACTAGCTTTTTGTGGAACGGAGATGGTTTTAATTGATTATACTTAGAAAAATCATATGTTTTCCGAAAGGGATCAAAAAAAGGAAGTTTTCTGCGTGAACTACACCTCGATAACTTCAAAATTGCCTTTACGCGATTCAAAAAACCGACTAAAAAATCAGTTTCCAATCCGTGAAAATTAGCTTTTTTGTGGAACGGAGATGGTTTTAATTGATTAAACCTGGACAAATCATATATTTTCTAAATAATAATGAAAAAGAGAAGTTTTTTGCTTGAATCGCACCTCGATAACTTGAAAATTGCCCATGCGCGATTCAAAAAACCAACTAAAAAATCAGTTTCCAATCCAGGAGTATGTATTAGCTTTTTTGTGGAACGGAGATGGTTTTAATTGATTAAACCTGGACAAATCATATATTTTCTGGAAACTATTGAAAAAAAGAAGTTTTCTGCGTGAACCACACCTCGATAACTTCAAAATTGCCCTTGCGCGATTCAAAAAACCGACTAAAAAATCAGATTCTAATCCGTGAAAATTAGCTTTTTTGCGGTACGAAGATGGTTTCAATCGATTAAACCTGGACAAATTATATGTTTTCTGGAAAATATTGAATAAAAGAAATTTTTTGCTTGAACCACACCTCGATAACTTTAAAATTGCCTTCGCGCGATTCAAAAAACCAACTAAAAAATCCTAAAAAGTAACTTTTTAAATATAGATGATCTTCTAGGTTTAGTAAAACATCTTCAGGAAGCATAGAAGGCGATCTCTTATGGATTAAAAACTGAATTTTCAGCTGGTTTTTTGAACCACGCAAGGGCAATTTCGGTAAAACCGTAGTGCGGTTCACGCATAATTCTTCCTTATTTCTATACCTTTCAGAAAACATACGATTTGTCCAGGTTTAATCAATTAAAACCATATCCGTTCCACAAAAAAGCTAATTTTCACGGATTGGAAACTGATTTTTTCGTCGGTTTTTTGAATCGCGTAAAGGCAATTTTGAAGTTCTTGAGGTGCGGTTCACGCAGAAAACTACTTTTTTTCAATATCCTTCAGAAAATATATGATTTGTCCAGGTTTAATCGATTAAAACCATCTCCGTTCCAAAAAAAAGCTAATACATACTCCCGGATTGAAAACTGATTTATTAGTTGGTTTTTTGAATCGTGCAAAGGCAATTTTAAAGTTATCAAGGTGCGGTTCACGCAGAAAACTTCTTTTTTTCAATATCCTTTAGAAAATATATGATTTGTCCAGGTTTAATATATTAAAACCATCTCCGTTCCAAAAAAAACCTAATACATACTCCTGGATTGAAAACTGATTTTTTAGTTGGTTTTTTGAATCGTGCAAAGGCAATTTTAAAGTTATCAAGGTGCGGTTCAAGCAAAAAACTTCTTTTTTTCAATAGCTTCCAGAAAATATATGATTTGTCCAGGTTTAATCAATTTAAACCATCTCCGTTCGACAAAAAAGCTTATACATACTCCTGGATTGGAAACTGATTTTTTAGTTGGTTATTTGAATCGCGCATGGGCAATTTTTAAGATATCGAGGTGTGGTTCACGCAGAAAACTTTTTTTTTCAATAGTTTCCAGAAAATATATGATTTGTCCGGGTTAAATCAATTAAAACCATCTCCGTTCCACGAAAAAGCTAATACATACTCCTGGATTGGAAGCTGATTTTTTAGTTGGATTTTTGAATCGCGTAAAGGCACATTTTAAGATATCAAGGTGCGGTTCACGCAAACAACTTCTTTTGTTCAATAGCTTCCAGAAAATATATGATTTGTCCAGGTTTTATCAATTAAAACCATCTCCGTTCCACAAGAAAGCTAATATTCACGGATTGGAAACTGATATTAAGTCGGTTTTTTGAATCGCGTAAAGGCAATTTTGAAATTATCGAGGTGCGGTTCACGCAGAAAACTCCTTTTTTTCAATATCCTTTAGAAAATATATGATTTGTCTAGGTATAATCGATTAAAACCATCTCCGTTCCACAAAAAAGCTAATACATACTCCCGGATTGGAAACTGATTTTTTAGTTGGTTTTTTGAATCGCGCAAGGGCAATTTTTAAGATATCGAGGTTCGGTTCACGCAGAAAACTTCTTTTGTTCAATATCTTTTAGAAAATATATGATTTGTTCAGGTTGAATCAATTAAAACCATCTCCGTTTGACAAAAAAGTTTATACATACTCCTGGATTAGAAACTGATTTTTTAGTTGGTTTTTTGAATCGCGCAAGGGCAATTTTTAAGTTATCGAGGTGCCGTTCACGCAGAAAACTTCTTTTTTTCAATAGTTTCCAGAAAATATATCATTTGTCCGGGTTAAATCAATTAAAACCATCTCCGTTCCACGAAAAAGCTAATACATACTCCTGGATTGGAAGCTGATTTTTTAGTTGGATTTTTGAATCGCGTAAAGGCAATTTTTAAGATATCAAGGTGCGGTTCACGCAGACAACTTCTTTTGTTCAATAGCTTCCAGAAAATATATGATTTGTCCAGGTTTTATCAATTAAAACCATCTCCGTTCCACAAGAAAGCTAATATTCACGGATTGGATACTGATATTAAGTCGGTTTTTTGAATCGCGTAAAGGCAATTTTGAAAATATCGAGGTGCGGTTCACGCAGAAAACTCCTTTTTTTCAATATCCTTTAGAAAATATATGATTTGTCTAGGTATAATCGATTAAAACCATCTCCGTTCCACAAAAAAGCTAATATATACTCCCGGATTGGAAACTGATTTTTTAGTTGGTTTTTGGAATCGCGCAAGGGCAATTTTTAAGATATCGAGGTTCGGTTCACGCAGAAAACTTCTTTTGTTCAATATCTTTTAGAAAATATATGATTCGTTCAGGTTGAATCAATTAAAACCATCTCCGTTTGACAAAAAAGTTTATACATACTCCTGGATTAGAAACTGATTTTTTAGTTGGTTTTTTGAATCGCGCAAGGGCAATTTTTAAGTTATCGAGGTGCCGTTCACGCAGAAAACTTCTTTTTTTCAATAGTTTCCAGAAAATATATGATTTGTTCGGGTTAAATCAATTTAAACCATCTCCGTTCCACGAAAAAGCTAATACATACTCCTGGATTGGAAGCTGATTTTTTAGTTGGATTTTTGAATCGCGTAAAGGCAATTTTTAAGATATCAAGGTGCGGTTCACGCAGACAACTTCTTTTGTTCAATAGCTTCCAGAAAATATATGATTTGTCCAGGTTTTATCAATTAAAACCATCTCCGTTCCACAAGAAAGCTAATATTCACGGATTTGGAACTGATATTAAGTCGGTTTTTTGAATCGCGTAAAGGCAATTTTTAAGTAATCGAGGTGTGATTCAAGCAAAAAGCTTCTTTTTTTCAATATCCTTTAGAAAATATATGATTTGTCCAGGTTTACTCGATTAAAACCATCTCCGTTCCAAAAAAAGCTAATACTACTCCCGGATTGGAAACTGATTTTTTAGTTGGTTTTTTGAATCGCGCAAGGGCAATTTTTAAGATATCGAGGTTCGGTTCACGCAGAAAACTTCTTTTGTTCAATATCTTTTAGAAAATATATGATTTGTTCAGGTTGAATCAATTAAAACCATCTCCGTTTGACAAAAAAGTTTATACATACTCCTGGATTAGAAACTGATTTTTTAGTTGGTTTTTTGAATCGCGCAAGGGCAATTTTTAAGTTATCGAGGTGCCGTTCACGCAGAAAACTTCTTTTTTTCAATAGTTTCCAGAAAATATATCATTTGTCCGGGTTAAATCAATTAAAACCATCTCCGTTCCACGAAAAAGCTAATACATACTCCTGGATTGGAAGCTGATTTTTTAGTTGGATTTTTGAATCGCGTAAAGGCAATTTTTAAGATATCAAGGTGCGGTTCACGCAGACAACTTCTTTTGTTCAATAGCTTCCAGAAAATATATGATTTGTCCAGGTTTTATCAATTAAAACCATCTCCGTTCCACAAGAAAGCTAATATTCACGGATTGGATACTGATATTAAGTCGGTTTTTTGAATCGCGTAAAGGCAATTTTGAAAATATCGAGGTGCGGTTCACGCAGAAAACTCCTTTTTTTCAATATCCTTTAGAAAATATATGATTTGTCTAGGTATAATCGATTAAAACCATCTCCGTTCCACAAAAAAGCTAATATATACTCCCGGATTGGAAACTGATTTTTTAGTTGGTTTTTGGAATCGCGCAAGGGCAATTTTTAAGATATCGAGGTTCGGTTCACGCAGAAAACTTCTTTTGTTCAATATCTTTTAGAAAATATATGATTCGTTCAGGTTGAATCAATTAAAACCATCTCCGTTTGACAAAAAAGTTTATACATACTCCTGGATTAGAAACTGATTTTTTAGTTGGTTTTTTGAATCGCGCAAGGGCAATTTTTAAGTTATCGAGGTGCCGTTCACGCAGAAAACTTCTTTTTTTCAATAGTTTCCAGAAAATATATGATTTGTTCGGGTTAAATCAATTTAAACCATCTCCGTTCCACGAAAAAGCTAATACATACTCCTGGATTGGAAGCTGATTTTTTAGTTGGATTTTTGAATCGCGTAAAGGCAATTTTTAAGATATCAAGGTGCGGTTCACGCAGACAACTTCTTTTGTTCAATAGCTTCCAGAAAATATATGATTTGTCCAGGTTTTATCAATTAAAACCATCTCCGTTCCACAAGAAAGCTAATATTCACGGATTTGGAACTGATTTTTTAGTTGGTTCTTTGATTCGTGCAAAGGCAATTTTTAAGTAATCGAGGTGTGATTCAAGCAAAAAGCTTCTTTTTTTCAATATCCTTTAGAAAATATATGATTTGTCCAGGTTTACTCGATTAAAACCATCTCCGTTCCAAAAAAAGCTAATACTACTCCCGGATTGGAAACTGATTTTTTAGTTGGTTTTTTGAATCGTGCAAAGGCAATTTTAAAGTTATCAAGATGCGGTTCACGCAGAAAACTTCTTTTTTTCAATATCCTTTAGAAAATATATGATTTATCCAGGTTTTATCAATTAAAACCATCTCCGTTCCACAAGAAAGCTAATATTCACGGATTTGGAACTGATTTTTTAGTTGGTTCTTTGATTCGTGCAAAGGCAATTTTTAAGTAATCGAGGTGTGATTCAAGCAAAAAACTTCTTTTTTTCAATATCTTTTAGAAAATATATGATTTACCTAGGATTAATCAATTGAAACCATCTCCGTTCCACAAAAAAGCTAATACATACTCCTGGATTAGAAACAGATTTTTTAGTTGGTTTTTTGAATCGTGCAAAGGCAATTTTTAAGTAATCGAGGTGCGGTTCAAGGAAAAAACTTCTTTTTTTCCAATATCCTTTAGAAAGTATATGATTTGTCCAGGTTTAATCGATTAAAACCATCTCCGTTCCACAAAAAAGCTAATACATACTCCCGGATTGAAACTGATTTTTTAGTTGGTTTTTTGAATAGTCCAAAGGCAATTTTTAAGTTATCAAGGTGCGGTTCAAGCAAAAAACTTCTTTTTTTCAATAGCTTCCAGAAAATATATGATTTGTCCAGGTTTAATCAATTTAAACCATCTCCGTTCGACAAAAAAGCTTATACATACTCCTGGATTGGAATAGGATTTTTTAGTTGGTTTTTTGAATTGTGCAAAGGCAATTTTAAAGTTATCAAGGTGCAGTTCAAGCAAAAAACTTCTTTTTTTCAATAGCTTCTAGAAAATATATGACTTGTCCAGGTTTAATCAATTGAAACCATCTCCGTTCCACAAAAAAGCTAATACATACTCCTGGATTAGAAACTGATTTTTTAGTTGGTTTTTTTAATCGCGTAAAGGCAATTTTTAAGTAATCGAGGTGCGGTTCAAGCAAAAAACTTCTTTTTTTCAATATCTTTTAGAAAATATATGACTTGTCCAGGTTTAATCGATTAAAACCATCTCCGTTCCACAAAAAAGCTAATACGTACTCCTGGATTGGAATAGGATTTTATAGTTGGTTTTTTGAATTGTGCAAAGGCAATTTTTAAGTTATCAAGGTGCAGTTCAAGCGAAAAACTTCTTTTTTTCAATAGCTTTCAGAAAATATATGATTTGTCCAGGTTTAATCGATTAAAACCATCTCCGTTCCAAAAAAAAGCTAATACATACTCCCGGATTGAAACTGATTTTTTAGTTGGTTTTTTGAATCGTGCAAAGGCAATTTTTAAGTTATCAAGGTGCGGTTCAAGCAAAAAACTTCTTTTTTCAATATCCTTTAGAAAATATATGATTTGTCCAGGTTTTTTCAATTAAAACCATCTCTGTTCCACAAAAAAGCTAATACGTACTCCTGGATTGGAATAGGATTTTATAGTTGGTTTTTTGAATTGTGCAAAGGCAATTTTTAAGTTATCAAGGTGCAGTTCAAGCAAAAAACTTCTTTTTTTCAATAGCTTCCAGAAAATATATGATTTGTCCAGGTTTAATCAATTTAAACCATCTCCGTTCCGCAAAAAATCTATTTTTCTCGGTTTGAAAACTGATTTTTTAGTTGGATTTTTGAATCGCGCAAGGACAATTTTCAAGTTATCGGGGTGCGGTTCAAGCAAAAAACTTCTACATTTTAATATCTTTCAGAAAATGATTTGTCCAGGTTTAATCAATTAAAACCATCTCCGTTCCACAAAAAAGCTAATACATACTCCTGGATTAGAAACAGATTTTTTAGTTGGTTTTTTGAATCGCGCAAGGACAATTTTCAAGTTATCGAGGTGCGGTTCAAGCAAAAAACTTTTTATTTCAATGTCTTTCAGAAAATATATAATTTGTCCAGGTTTTATCAATTAAAACCATCTCCGTTCCACAAAAAAGCTAATATTCACGGATTTGGAACTGATTTATTAGTTGGTTTTTTGAATTGTGCAAAGGCAATTTTTAAGTTATCATGGTGCGGTTTAAGCAAAAAACTTCTACATTTTTATATCTTTCAGAAAATGAATTGTCCAGGTTTAATCAATTAAAACCATCTCTTTTCCACAAAAAAGCTAATACATACTCCTGGATTAGAAACAGATTTTTTAGTTGGTTTTTTGAATCGCGCAAGGACAATTTTCAAGTTATCGAGGTGCGGTTCAAGCAAAAAACTTCTTCATTTCAATGTCTTTCAGAAAATATATAATTTGTCCAGGTTTTATCAATTAAAACCATCTCCGTTCCACAAAAAAGCTAATATTCACGGATTTGGAACTGATTTATTAGTTGGTTTTTTGAATTGTGCAAAGGCAATTTTTAAGTTATCATGGTGCGGTTTAAGCAAAAAACTTCTACATTTTTATATCTTTCAGAAAATGAATTGTCCAGGTTTAATCAATTAAAACCATCTCTTTTCCACAAAAAAGCTAATACATACTCCTGGATTAGAAACAGATTTTTTAGTTGGTTTTTTGAATCGCGCAAGGACAATTTTCAAGTTATCGAGGTGCGGTTCAAGCAAAAAACTTCTTCATTTCAATGTCTTTCAGAAAATATATAATTTGTCCAGGTTTTATCAATTAAAACCATCTCCGTTCCACAAAAAAGCTAATACATACTCCTGGATTAGAAACAGATTTTTTAGTTGGTTTTTTGATTCGTGCAAAGGCAATTTTTAAGTAATCGAGGTGTGATTCAAGCAAAAAACTTCTTTTTTTCAATATCCTTTAGAAAATATATGATTTGTCCAGGTTTACTCGATTAAAACCATCTCCGTTCCAAAAAAAGCTAATACTACTCCCGGATTGGAAACTGATTTTTTAGTTGGTTTTTTGAATCGTGCAAAGGCAATTTTAAAGTTATCAAGATGCGGTTCACGCAGAAAACTTCTTTTTTTCAATATCCTTTAGAAAATATATGATTTATCCAGGTTTTATCAATTAAAACCATCTCCGTTCCACAAGAAAGCTAATATTCACGGATTTGGAACTGATTTTTTAGTTGGTTCTTTGATTCGTGCAAAGGCAATTTTTAAGTAATCGAGGTGTGATTCAAGCAAAAAACTTCTTTTTTTCAATATCTTTTAGAAAATATATGATTTACCTAGGATTAATCAATTGAAACCATCTCCGTTCCACAAAAAAGCTAATACATACTCCTGGATTAGAAACAGATTTTTTAGTTGGTTTTTTGAATCGTGCAAAGGCAATTTTTAAGTAATCGAGGTGCGGTTCAAGGAAAAAACTTCTTTTTTTCCAATATCCTTTAGAAAGTATATGATTTGTCCAGGTTTAATCGATTAAAACCATCTCCGTTCCACAAAAAAGCTAATACATACTCCCGGATTGAAACTGATTTTTTAGTTGGTTTTTTGAATAGTCCAAAGGCAATTTTTAAGTTATCAAGGTGCGGTTCAAGCAAAAAACTTCTTTTTTTCAATAGCTTCCAGAAAATATATGATTTGTCCAGGTTTAATCAATTTAAACCATCTCCGTTCGACAAAAAAGCTTATACATACTCCTGGATTGGAATAGGATTTTTTAGTTGGTTTTTTGAATTGTGCAAAGGCAATTTTAAAGTTATCAAGGTGCAGTTCAAGCAAAAAACTTCTTTTTTTCAATAGCTTCTAGAAAATATATGACTTGTCCAGGTTTAATCAATTGAAACCATCTCCGTTCCACAAAAAAGCTAATACATACTCCTGGATTAGAAACTGATTTTTTAGTTGGTTTTTTTAATCGCGTAAAGGCAATTTTTAAGTAATCGAGGTGCGGTTCAAGCAAAAAACTTCTTTTTTTCAATATCTTTTAGAAAATATATGACTTGTCCAGGTTTAATCGATTAAAACCATCTCCGTTCCACAAAAAAGCTAATACGTACTCCTGGATTGGAATAGGATTTTATAGTTGGTTTTTTGAATTGTGCAAAGGCAATTTTTAAGTTATCAAGGTGCAGTTCAAGCGAAAAACTTCTTTTTTTCAATAGCTTTCAGAAAATATATGATTTGTCCAGGTTTAATCGATTAAAACCATCTCCGTTCCAAAAAAAAGCTAATACATACTCCCGGATTGAAACTGATTTTTTAGTTGGTTTTTTGAATCGTGCAAAGGCAATTTTTAAGTTATCAAGGTGCGGTTCAAGCAAAAAACTTCTTTTTTCAATATCCTTTAGAAAATATATGATTTGTCCAGGTTTTTTCAATTAAAACCATCTCTGTTCCACAAAAAAGCTAATACGTACTCCTGGATTGGAATAGGATTTTATAGTTGGTTTTTTGAATTGTGCAAAGGCAATTTTTAAGTTATCAAGGTGCAGTTCAAGCAAAAAACTTCTTTTTTTCAATAGCTTCCAGAAAATATATGATTTGTCCAGGTTTAATCAATTTAAACCATCTCCGTTCCGCAAAAAATCTATTTTTCTCGGTTTGAAAACTGATTTTTTAGTTGGATTTTTGAATCGCGCAAGGACAATTTTCAAGTTATCGGGGTGCGGTTCAAGCAAAAAACTTCTACATTTTAATATCTTTCAGAAAATGATTTGTCCAGGTTTAATCAATTAAAACCATCTCCGTTCCACAAAAAAGCTAATACATACTCCTGGATTAGAAACAGATTTTTTAGTTGGTTTTTTGAATCGCGCAAGGACAATTTTCAAGTTATCGAGGTGCGGTTCAAGCAAAAAACTTTTTATTTCAATGTCTTTCAGAAAATATATGACTTGTCCAGGTTTAATCAATTAAAACCATCTCCGTTCCACAAAAAAGCTAATTTTCACGGATTCGAAACCGATTTTTAGTCGGTTTTTTGATCTGCGTTAAGACAATTTTGAAGTTATCGAGGTGCGGTTCAAGCAAAAAACTTCTTCATTTCAATGTCTTTCAGAAAATATATAATTTGTCCAGGTTTTATCAATTAAAACCATCTCCGTTCCACAAAAAAGCTAATATTCACGGATTTGGAACTGATTTATTAGTTGGTTCTTTGATTCGTGCAAAGGCAATTTTTAAGTTATCATGGTGCGGTTTAAGCAAAAAACTTCTACATTTTTATATCTTTCAGAAAATGAATTGTCCAGGTTTAATCAATTAAAACCATCTCTTTTCCACAAAAAAGCTAATACATACTCCTGGATTAGAAACAGATTTTTTAGTTGGTTTTTTGAATCGCGCAAGGACAATTTTCAAGTTATCGAGGTGCGGTTCAAGCAAAAAACTTCTTCATTTCAATGTCTTTCAGAAAATATATAATTTGTCCAGGTTTTATCAATTAAAACCATCTCCGTTCCACAAAAAAGCTAATACATACTCCTGGATTAGAAACAGATTTTTTAGTTGGTTTTTTGAATCGCGCAAGGACAATTTTCAAGTTATCGAGGTGCGGTTCAAGCAAAAAACTTCTTCATTTCAATGTCTTTCAGAAAATATATGACTTGTCCAGGTTTAATCAATTAAAACCATCTCCGTTCCACAAAAAAGCTAATACATACTCCTGGATTAGAAACAGATTTTTTAGTTGGTTTTTTGAATCGCGCAAGGACAATTTTCAAGTTATCAAGGTACAGTTCAAGCAAAAAACTTCTTTTTTTCAATAGCTTCCAGAAAATATATGATTTGTCCAGGTTTAATCGATTAAAACCATCTCCGTTCCACAAAAAAGCTAATACATACTCCTGGATTGAAATAGGATTTTATAGTTGGTTTTTTGAATTGTGCAAAGGCAATTTTTAAGTTATCGAGGTTCGGTTCAAGCAAAAAACTTCTTTTTTTCAATATCTTTCAGAAAATATATGATTTGTCCAGGTTTAATCAATTTAAACCATCTCCGTTCCGCAAAAAAGCTAATACATACTCCTGGATTAGAAACAGATTTTTTAGTTGGTTTTTTGAAAAAAGCTAATACATACTCCTGGATTAGAAACTGATTTTTCAGTTGGTTTTTTCAATCGCGTAAAGGCAATTTTTAAGTAATCGAGGTGCGGTTCAAGCAAAAAACTTCTTTTTTCAATATCTTTTGGAAAATATATGACTTGTCCAGGTTTAATCCATTAAAACCATCTCCGTTCCACAAAAAAGCTAATACGTACTCCTGGATTGGAATAGGATTTTATAGTTGGTTTTTTGAATTGTGCAAAGGCAATTTTTAAGTTATCAAGGTGCAGTTCAAGCAAAAAACTTCTTCATTTCAATGTCTTTCAACCATCTCCGTTCCACAAAAAAGCTAATACATACTCCTGGATTAGAAACTGATTTTTTAGTTGGTTTTTTTAATCGCGTAAAGGCAATTTTTAAGTAATCGAGGTGCGGTTCAAGCAAAAAACTTCTTTTTTTCAATATCTTTTAGAAAATATATGACTTGTCCAGGTTTAATCAATTAAAACCATCTCCGTTCCACAAAAAAGCTAATACGTACTCCTGGATTGGAATAGGATTTTATAGTTGGTTTTTTGAATTGTGCAAAGGCAATTTTTAAGTTATCAAGGTGCAGTTCAAGCAAAAAACTTCTTTTTTTCAATAGCTTTCAGAAAATATATGATTTGTCCAGGTTTAATCGATTAAAACCATCTCCGTTCCACAAAAAAGCTAATACATACTCCCGGATTGAAACTGATTTTTTAGTTGGTTTTTTGAATCGTGCAAAGGCAATTTTTAAGTTATCAAGGTGCAGTTCAAGCAAAAAACTTTTTTTTTCAATAGCTTTCAGAAAATATATGATTTGTCCAGGTTTAATCGATTAAAACCATCTTCGTTCCACAAAAAAGCTAATACATACTCCCGGATTGAAACTGATTTTTTAGTTGGTTTTTTGAATCGTGCAAAGGCAATTTTTAAGTTATCAAGGTGCAGTTCAAGCAAAAAACTTTTTTTTTCAATAGCTTTCAGAAAATATATGATTTGTCCAGGTTTAATCGATTAAAACCATCTTCGTTCCACAAAAAAGCTAATACATACTCCCGGATTGAAACTGATTTTTTAGTTGGTTTTTTGAATCGTGCAAAGGCAATTTTTAAGTTATCAAGGTGCGGTTCAAGCAAAAAACTTCTTTTTTCAATATCCTTTAGAAAATATATGATTTGTCCAGGTTTTTTCAATTAAAACCATCTCCGTTCCACAAAAAAGCTAATACGTACTCCTGGATTGGAAACTGATTTTTTAGTTGGTTTGTTGAATCGCGCATGTGCAATTTTTAAGTTATCGAGGTTCGGTTCAAGCAAAAAACTTCTTTTTTTCAATATCTTTCAGGATATATATGATTTTCTAGGTTTAATCAATTAAAACCATCTCCGTTCCACAAAAAAGCTAACATTCACGGATTGGAAACTGATATTTAGTCGGTTTTTTGAATCGCGTAAAGGCAATTTTGAAGTTATGGAGGTGCGGTTCACGCAGAAAACCGACTTTGTTTCAATATCTTTTAGAAAACATATGATTCGTCCAAGTTTAATCGATTGAAACCATCTCCGTTCCACAAAAAAGCTAATTTTCACGGATTGGATACTGATTTTTTAGTTGGTTATTCGAACTGCGCGAAGGCTATTTTGAAGTTACCGAGTTGTGGTTCACGGAGAATCCTTCCTTATTTCATTAGCTTACTAAAGATCTATGATTCGTATAGTTTTAACAAATAAAAAAATTTTAAGCTAGCTAAAAAGAGCGATGTTCATTTCATTGGTTTTTCTAACTGTGCTAGAGCTTTTTTGTAGATACAAGGTTTCGGTAGTTGCAAAAAAATTCCTCTTTTCAATACCTTTAGAAAGATGTTTGATTTATACTGGTTTTATAATTCCAAAACGTTCCAAGGTACTAAATGAGCGTAAATATCGGTTTCTTACTGATTACAAAATATATGATTTTTTTTGGTTTTGAATTCGTAATTTTCATGGCTTTTGACATACAAAAATTGTTGTCTGAAATCAACAAAAGATTGGAGCTTAAAAAAAAAAATTATTTTATAAACTGTTTTTTTTAATCGATTTACGATTTTTTTGCGGTGCATTAGTTGGTTAAAAAAAGCATGGTTTATTGATTTTTAGGCATGTATAATGTACATACATAAAGGTACATCGACGATCTCCGACTGAGCAAATAAGCCCGAGTGGGGACTGGGGAGTGCCTAACAGCCGAGTCGACGAATCGCTGCGGAGCGAGCGTTTCCAAACATTCTGCCATGCAGTCAGAACTCACACCGTAACAGCTGTCGCTAAGCCCCGGGGCCCCAGCAACTCACAAAAATATGTACGCCCTTGAATTTTTGCATTGACGCCATGTACGGTTGGGCGGTGAACTAGATATCCGCTCTGTTTTATCCCGAAAGACTAATATCACTACAACCAGCCGGCTGAAATAGTTCCTGACTAAATGTGGCCGCTAGAATCCACCAATGGTTACGAAAAAAATACCAAAAAATTCGTTATTTTAGCCTACAAGTCCCTTACTATCTGGATTTTTCATCAAGTGAAGGAATAATTCGCAGTAAGTAATTCTTTGTCATCGGCATTAACATGCGGAGCAGACGCCGTTATCATCGAGATTTTCAATCATTGTTTTCAAGCATTTAGAAAAACTTTTCGGGAAAACCAGATAGTAAGGCAAGTGTAGAATAATTTTAACTATTTTTTGAGATTTTTTTGGTAATGATTAAATCGTTATCGAAAGCGTATTTCGTCAGGAACTTTTTCCACGCGCCCGTAATACAACGTTAGGCGGCGCTCTCCGCGCGGTAGGCAGCACTCTTAAAGCCAGCTTTAAGAGTGCTCAGGACCCCGCGGAGAGCGCCACCTAACGTTGTATTATGGGCGCGTAAAAAAAGTTTCTACCAAACTACGGCCACAAAATAAAAATAATCACTCTGAAAAAAATCTTAAAAAATAGTTGAAATCACTCTACAAGTGTGTCACTATCTGTTTTTTGCAAAAAGTGTTTCTAAATAGTAAAAAAAGTTGATCAAAAATATCACTAAAATCGTCGTCTGCAACACGTGTTGATGCTGATCACAGTTTCTTATTCACTGCAAATTATTGCGTGACTTGATCAAAAATCGAGATAGTAACACACTAGGCCACTTTCACAAATTTTTTGGTATTTTTTTCACAATCATCCGTGGTTTCTATCAGCCGTAGTTTGGAATATACGATTTCAATCGGTTGGCTCTACAAGCGTGGTAATGCAGAGCAAAAATTTAGTCTAGCGGGTCAAATGTAGTGGCGCTGATGTCGAATTGCAGGGACGTAGATATTTTTCACAAAAAAGAGGGGCCCGCCCCATAGTTGCTCATCGATAGACGAGCGAGCGTAGCTGGCCGTGATTTTCGTTCATCCACGAGAGCGGCGACTGTCAACTGAGCGCCCAAGGTCACGTGGTTTCGGCAGCTCTGACTGCGGCACGGGCCCATGGTCTTTCCTCACGCTCGCGGCGAGCGGCTCGCCGTCGGTTTGGACTTTTCGGTGTTCGGGCAAAATCGTCCGTGATAAAATTGTAGATACTGGAGATTTTAATTATAGGTACATATCTATATCTTAATTTATTGCGAAAGGAAGTATTTTTAATAGGCACGGAAATGAAAAAAATTTGGAAAATTCTTAAAAAAATAACACGTTAACAAAACACAATTTAACAACTAACATAAGTTTATTTTTTAATTTTTTCTTTTTATTCAAATTTTTAAATCACTTGAGACTTACTGACAGCTTAAATTATAAAACAGTGCTTGAATAATTAATTGGTAAAGTTTAATTAAAAAATTGTTGATTAAATTTTTTTAATAACTATAAGGGAACGATAAGTAAAAAAGTAATCTCACAGGGATGCCAGCTAATATTTTAGTTCAAAAAAGTAGCAATAGTATCACTGTTTTGTTAAAATAGTAATATTTTTTAAACGAAAAAGTATTTTTTTTTTATAGAAACAAGAACTTTTTGAATGAAGTTTTTCGTTTTAAGGCACTCAAGAAAAAAAAAAAAATTAAATTAAAAACGGTGAAATACCTCGGTTGACTTGAATCTTTATAAAAAGCGAAAATATTCATAAATATTAAATACTCATAAGCTCCGTAACGCTAGGGACTAAAATTTAGTCAAAATTAAAATATAAATCATTGATGTGAAACTGTAATAATCGAGAGGAACTTGAAAGAATAAAAAGTTCACAACTGCGAGTGGGAACTGGAATTAAATTAAATTTTAAAGTTGACTAATTATTGTATAGATAAAATTAATAAATCAAATTACGTTACAAATACCGATGATAGTTTAGGTCAATAAACGCATCAATATTGTACCAGATTGTATCTTTTTTATTTTTTTAATAATCAAATAAATAAATAATTGATCCCCCCAAGCTCTACAACCCAATAACGCTGGGCGTCCGGGAGTTTTTATTTATTTTGTGAATAATAAATAAATGAAAAATCGATTCCCAAGCTCTACAACCCAATAACGCCGAGCGCATGAGGGGTTTTTTTTTCTCTAAAATAAAAAATAAATAAACAATATCTACCCCCCAATCTCTACAACCCAATAACGCTGGGCGTCCAGGTATTTATTTATTTTTTCTTGAATGATAAATAAATACAAAATCGATCCCCAAGCTCTACACCCCAATTACGCTGGGCGTCCAGGTTTTTTTTTTTTCTCAAACGATGAATATATAAACAAGCGATTCTTCAAGCTCTACAACCCAAAAGTGCGTCGCGTCTTGGTTTTATTGATAAATAAATTATAAAGTAAACAAACAATTCACCCTCCAAGCTCTACAACCCAATAACCCTGCAAGACCGGGTGTTTTTTTTCATTTCGTGAATAATAAATAAATGAAAAATCGATCCCCAAGCTCTACAACTCAATAACGCCGAGCGTACGGGGTTTTTTTTCTCTAAAATGAAAAATAAATGAACAATCTACCATCCAAGCTCTACAACCCAATAATGCTAGGCATCCTGGATTTATTTTTTTTCTTGAATGTTAAATAAATAAAAAATCGATCCCCAAGCTCTGCAACCCAATAACGCTAAGCGTACAGGTTTTTTTTTTTTTTTTCTTGAACAGGGGCGCAACAACTCCTTCCAGCTAGGGGGTAGCTGAGGTCCACCCCCCCCCCTTGCCCCAATGAAACTGACGTCTAAAAAAAAAATAAATAAATAAAAAAGATCAGTTTAATAAATAGACTGGTTGATAATCCCCCGAGCTGTAAGCCCCCAAATATTTTGGGCGCCCGAGTTCAACAAAAAAACTGACCAGATATCCCCCAAGCTGTAAACCCTCAAAACCCTGGGCAGGGGCGCTACTACGTTTTTACACCGGGTATGGATAACCCAATAACCCCCATTCCGAAAATCAAACCCTCAACCCGAAAAACTGGTCGGCTATCCCCCAAGCTCTAAACCCCCAAATACCCTGGGCGCCCGAGTTCAACAAAAAAACTGATCAGCTATCCCCCAAGTTCTAAACCCCCAAAACCCTGGGCGTCTGAGTTCAACAAAAAAACTGATCAGCTACCTCCCAAGCTCTAAACCCCCAAATACCCTGGGTGACGGAGTTCAACAAAAAAACTGATCAGCTATCCCTCAAGCTCTCAACCCCCAAAACCCTGGGCGTCCGAGTTCAACAACAAAACTGATCAGCTATTCCCCAAGCTCTCAACCCCCAAAACCCTGGGCGTTCGAGTTCAACAAAAAAATGATCAACTATCATTTATCCCCTAAGCTTTTAACCCCAAAGACCTTGATAGCCCGAGTTGAATTATTCAAAAAATATGAGTGCATTTTAGTTAAGTTAGCATGAAATAAATAATTCCGTAAGTATACCTAATTACGCTGTACTTGTGCGAATATATCATGAAATTTGAAACTCCAAAATGGCGTGGTTGACTAGGAAAACGCTATAAGTTTTAACTTATTGTTTAACTCTTTGTTTGCAAGTTTATCAAAAAAATTTTTTTAACAATCAATTAAATGCTTTTACGAATGAGACACATTTTGAGAGAAGTGTAAAATTTTTAGTTGGTTTATTGGCTATTTTTTATTTATTTTTTTATATTATTTATTTGTTATTTTGTAATATTTCCAAGTGATGTAAATAAAAGTACACCACAACGTTTTTGGAATGGAAAAGAAAAATACTTTTTTATTGACTTGATATACAACAATAAAGTACGCTTAACTTGTAAAATTATTCGATTCAGTAACCAAAATTTTGAGAGGTTTAGAGCTTGGGGGATAGCCGGTAAGTTTTTTTGTTGAATTTCGGCGCCCAGGGTATTTGGGGGTCTAGAGCTTGAGGGATAGCTGATAAGTCCTTTTGTTGAACTCGGGTGCGCAGGGTATTTGGGGGCTTAGGGCTTGAGGGATAGCTAATAAGTTTTTTTGTTGGACTCGGACGCCCAGCGTTTTGGGGATCAAGAGCTTGGGGGATAGCTGTTATGTTTTTTTGTTGAACTCGACGCCCAGGGTTTTGGGGGTTTACAGCTTGAGGGATAGCTGATCAGTTTATTTATTTAACTCGACGCCCAGGGTTTTGGGGGTTTAGAGCTTGAGGGATAGCAGATCAGTTTATTTATTGAAATCGACACCCAGGGTTTTGGGGGTTAACAGCTTGGGGGATAGCTGGTCAGTTTTTTCGTTGACCTCAGGCACCCAGGGTTTTGAGGGTTTAGAGCTTGGGCGATAGCTAATCAGTACTGTCGTTGACCTCGGGCGCCGAGGGTTTTGGGTTATTAGATTATCTAAATTTTGCCGGGTGTGGATTTCCATATACCGGGAACTTTTCGGGTATGGATGCTTCCATACCCACTGTATGTGAAGTAGCCCCCCTGACCCTGGGCGTAAAATTCAATAAATAATCTGATTAGCTATCCCCCAAGCTCTAAACCTCCAAAACCCTGGACGTCCGAGGTCAACTAGAAAACTGATTAGCTATCCCCCAAGCTCTAAACCTCCAAAACCCTGGACGTCCGAGGTCAACTAGAAAACTGATCAGCTATCCCCCAAGCTCTAATCCCTCAAAACTCTGGGCGTAGAATTCAATGGGTAAACTAGTCGGCTATCCCCCGAGCTCTAAACCTCCAAAACCCTGGACGTAGAGTTCAATGAATAATCTGATCAGCTATCCCCCAAGCTCTAATCCCTCAAAACTCTGGGCGTAGAATTCAATGGATAAACTGATCAGCTATCCCCCGAGCTCTAAACCTCCAAAACCCTGGGCGTTCGAGTTCAACAAAAAAATGATCAACTATCATTTATCCCCTAAGCTTTTAACCCCAAAGACCTTGATAGCCCGAGTTGAATTATTCAAAAAATATGAGTGCATTTTAGTTAAGTTAGCATGAAATAAATAATTCCGTAAGTATCCTAAAGTGCGGTAGCACTTTGACGGCGAGTAGGTTTTTTTAACCGACTGCCGTTAAAGCGTACGCTTTATATACATTGAAATTCGGTTTTAGGTTAGGTCGTTCATGAAAAAAAACACTATTAGGATGATTATTTTTCCTTGACCATATATTCTACGCATAGCCTAAGATCCCCTGAGAAGATTAAAAAAAAAATCATCCTGAAAAATTTCTGCGTAAAGAAGTTATGACCGTCTCAAAATTCGAAACGGTGATTTCCTTTAGAAATTTTTTCGTTTCCAGTCCCTGAGCATCCGGTTTCTCTACATGCGCTGCATGTGGCTTAAACCGGATCTTACGTAACGCTGTCTCACTCTTGCAGCCTGCAGCAAGGCATGCGAGCAGGCTGCGCAGGTGAGGTGCGCGCACGCAAGAGGCCGAGCCGCCGAGACCCGAGCAGCTGAGCAAAAGACAGCGGTCATAATTATTATTATTTTATTACATGATTTAGAAATAATTAAGTAATTAAAAAAGTAGGATATAATAAAATATACAGCGGCATCACGCTAAATTCACTATTAACATAATTTAATTAATAAATATTATGACCGTTAACCATCAATAATTATAGAAAAATATTTGGCTATAATTTTTCAAAACAAAATATCTAAAGTCTCCCTATGATAATCATCTATGAGTTAGAGTGAGTTGAACTTGTGAAACCTTCTGCTGGTGCTGTAGAGATTTGATTATCCAGTGAAAATTGCTGCAACAAATGTCAATGACCAAGTTGAGGTAGTTTAAATGTGAATGGTGATCAATGTCTCTTGGGGTTATTCAAATTGTCAGACAAGTAAATACATTTAAATCATCATTGGAATTTATAAATTCTGAGTCAATACACCAACATGGATAAGGTTTACTGCTCTCAGTTTATTTTCCAAGATGAATTTGTCTGACTATCAAGTTTAATTTTAGTTTTATCCGCTATATACCAACTACCTTAACTTGCTGCAGCAAATGTCAATGACCAAGTTGAGGTAGTTTAAGTGTGATCAATGTCTCATGGAATTATTCAAATTGTCAGGCAAGTAAATACATTTAAATCATTACTGGAACTTATAAATTCTGAATCAATACACCAACACGGATAAGGTTTATTGTTCTCAGTTTATTTTCCAAGATAAATTTGTCTGACTATCATGACCAAGTTAAGGTAGTTTAAATGTGATCAATGTCTCATGGAATTATTCAAATTGTCAGGCAAGTAAATACATTTAGATCATTACTGGAATTTATAAATTCTGAGTCAATACACCAACATGGATAAGGTTTACTGCTCTCAGTTTATTTTCCAAGATGAATTTGTCTGACTATCAAGTTTAATTTTAGTTTTATCCGCTATATACCAACTACCTTAACTTGCTGCAGCAAATGTCAATGACCAAGTTGAGGTAGTTTAAGTGTGATCAATGTCTCATGGAATTATTCAAATTGTCAGGCAAGTAAATACATTTAGATCATTACTGGAACTTATAAATTCTGAGTCAATACACCAACACGGATAAGGTTTATTGTTCTCAGTTTATTTTCCAAGATGAATTTGTCTGACTATCAAGTTTAATTTTAGTTTTATCCGCTATATACCAACTACCTTAACTTGCTGCAGCAAATGTCAATGACCAAGTTGAGGTAGTTTAAGTGTGATCAATGTCTCATGGAATTATTCAAATTGTCAGGCAAGTAAATACATTTAAATCATTACTGGAACTTATAAATTCTGAGTCAATACACCAACACGGATAAGGTTTATTGTTCTCAGTTTATTTTCCAAGATGAATTTGTCTGACTATCAAGTTTCATTTCAGTTTTATCCGCTGTGTACCAACTACCTCAACTTGGTCATTGACATTTGCCGCATTCAAATGTGATGGTGATCATAAGTTGTTTGTTCTAGTCAGGAATCAATTGGTAAATTTTACCAATTTTTTTAGTTTCACCTTATACCTAGTTATGAAATAGTTTGAAAAATAAAAAATTAATAGTTATTAAAATATCATTTTTTTTTTTAAAGCCTGGAGATAAATAAAATTAAAAAAAAAAAAAACATTTAAAAATGTAAGATACCAACGGCAACTTAGGTTTTTACTGCTATAGTTGCTATAACAGAATTATCAAAATAAAAATTTTTTTTTATACTTGATGTTTAAAAATCAGTAAAAAAAGTTTACAATAAAATCAATTCATTTTAATTGTCCTTCAATATCGATAAAATCATTCATCTCAATGGAGTCATAAGTTTTTTGTTCTACTCAGGTATCAATTGGTAAATTTTACCATTTTTTTTTTAGTTTCACCTTATACCTAGCGAAAGAAATGAAATCTTTAAAAAGAAAGACCTTTAAAAAGGTAAGAATTTACGGCGAGTGGTTTTTTTTTGGACAGAACTAAAACAAAAGTATATATGTTGTTACTTTCAGATCTATGTTAATATTAATGAATTTATCCCGAAAGATACGAACAGATGAATAAAATAAAAAAATTAAAAAAAACCATCTTTCAGTAGAGTTACAGTGAATTCTGTTCATTTTTTTAAACTTTAATTATAAATTAATTCGAGTATCTACTCTGATTTTGATATTATGTTTTCGGGGATACGAACAGATGAATGAAATGAAATCAAAAATCATTTTCCGGGCGAGTTTTTAATAAATTTTTTTCAGTTTTATTTCTTTAATTAATTTTTACTCAAATTATTTAAAATTCCTACTCTGATTCTGTTGATATTTTTTTGGAATATGAACAGATGAAGGAGATGAAATCAAAGAATCATCTTCCGGACGAGTTTTAAGTAAATTTTTCTTTTCTTTTTTACGCATCTTTTTTCTTTTTTTTTTTTTAAACTTGAATTCAATTATTTTTTAGTAAAAGTTTACTATCAATTGATTCAATTTAGGTGTCGTTCAATATCGTTAAAATCATTCGAACTCGACGGAGCCGCAGATTTATTAATTAGAATAATATTACTTTTCAAAGAATCAATTAAAAAAAAAAGCTCTTAGATTTTTAAGTCTTTTTATTTTTAGTTACCCTAATACAGTTTCTGCTTTTCGGTGATGCATGAATATCTTTGGTCGACTGTTAATCGTTAATCTGCGGCTCCGTCGAGTTCGAATGATTTTAACGATATTGAACGACACCTAAATTGAATCAATTGATAGTAAACTTTTACTAAAAAATAATTGAATTCAAGTTTAAAAAAAAAAAAAGAAAAAAGATGCGTAAAAAAGAAAAGAAAAATTTACTTAAAACTCGTCCGGAAGATGATTCTTTGATTTCATCTCCTTCATCTGTTCATATTCCAAAAAAATATCAACAGAATCAGAGTAGGAATTTTAAATAATTTGAGTAAAAATTAATTAAAGAAATAAAACTGAAAAAAATTTATTAAAAACTCGCCCGGAAAATGATTTTTGATTTCATTTCATTCATCTGTTCGTATCCCCGAAAACATAATATCAAAATCAGAGTAGATACTCGAATTAATTTATAATTAAAGTTTAAAAAAATGAACAGAATTCACTGTAACTCTACTGAAAGATGGTTTTTTTTAATTTTTTTATTTTATTCATCTGTTCGTATCTTTCGGGATAAATTCATTAATATTAACATAGATCTGAAAGTAACAACATATATACTTTTGTTTTAGTTCTGTCCAAAAAAAAACCACTCGCCGTAAATTCTTACCTTTTTAAAGGTCTTTCTTTTTAAAGATTTCATTTCTTTCGCTAGGTATAAGGTGAAACTAAAAAAAAAATGGTAAAATTTACCAATTGATACCTGAGTAGAACAAAAAACTTATGACTCCATTGAGATGAATGATTTTATCGATATTGAAGGACAATTAAAATGAATTGATTTTATTGTAAACTTTTTTTACTGATTTTTAAACATACCTAATTACGCTGTACTTGTGCGAATATATCATGAAATTTGAAACTCCAAAATGGCGTGGTTGACTAGGAAAACGCTATAAGTTTTAACTTATTGTTTAACTCTTTGTTTGCAAGTTTATCAAAAAAATTTTTTTTAACAATCAATTAAATGCTTTTACGAATGAGACACATTTTGAGAGAAGTGTAAAATTTTTAGTTGGTTTATTGGCTATTTTTTATTTATTTTTTTATATTATTTATTTGTTATTTTGTAACATTTTCAAGTGATGTAAATAAAAGTACACCACAACGTTTTTGGAATGGAAAAGAAAAATACTTTTTTATTCACTTGATATACAACAATAAAGTACGCTTAACTTGTAAAATTATTCCATTCAGTAACCAAAATTTTGAGAGGTTTAGAGCTTGGGGGATAGCCGGTAAGTTTTTTTGTTGAATTTCGGCGCCCAGGGTATTTGGGGGTCTAGAGCTTGAGGGATAGCTGATAAGTCCTTTTGTTGAACTCGGGTGCGCAGGGTATTTGGGAGTTTAGAGCTTGAGGGATAGCTAATAAGTTTTTTTGTTGGACTCGGACGCCCAGCGTTTTGAGGATCAAGAGCTTGGGAGATAGCTGATCAGTTTATTTATTTAACTCGACGCCCAGGGTTTTGGGGGTTTACAGCTTGAGGGATAGCTGATCAGTTTATTTATTTAACTCGACGCCCAGGGTTTTGGGGGTTTAGAGCTTGAGGGATAGCAGATCAGTTTATTTATTGAAATCGACACCCAGGGTTTTGGGGGTTAACAGCTTGGGGGATAGCTGGTCAGTTTTTTCGTTGACCTCAGGCACCCAGGGTTTTGAGGGCTTAGAGCTTGGGCGATAGCTAATCAGTACTGTCGTTGACCTCGGGCGCCGAGGGTTTTGGGTTATTAGATTATCTAAATTTTGCCGGGTGTGGATTTCCATATACCGGGAACTTTTCGGGTATGGATGCTTCCATACCCACTGTATGTGAAGTAGCCCCCCTGACCCTGGGCGTAAAATTCAATAAATAATCTGATTAGCTATCCCCCAACCCAGCTGAAAAAATCCATATGGAAATCCATAAGGAAACCCGTACGGGGACCCGTAAGGGTTACCGTAAAGGACCCCATACGGGTTTCCGATACTGATATTTGGTCAGGGTTTCCGTACGGGTTTCCATACGGGTTTTTTTTTTTCATTTAATTTTATTTTCACACTATTTTTTTATTTATTTAATTTAATATTATTTTTAGATATTGATATATTATTCTTTATAAGATTTAATTATTAATAATAAAATTATCGAAGAAAAAAATTTTGTTCGACTGAGATTCGAACCCACGACCCCAGGCATGGCAGGCAGACACTCTACCAACTGAGCCATTGAGCTAGCTTGCTCGAAGACTTTAATTAAACTACTTTAACAACTGTTTTATATTTGATTTTTAACTAGTCTCTCTCAGCGCGCAAACACGAGCAATTGTATTGCATTATCTAAATCTAAAACAAATTTTGTCGAAGCTTCATCTAAATTAAAGGGCTTAACCGACAATAAGTTGTATATTAAATGAGTTTAATTGAGGTCTTGATGCATGCTAGCTCAATGGCTCAGGTGGTAGAGTGTCTGCCTGTGATGCCTGGGGTCATGGGTTCGAATCTCAGTCGAACAAAATTTTTTTCTTCGATAATTTTATTCAAAATAATTTTATTATGAATAATTAAATCTTATAAAGAATGATATATCAATATCTAATAATAATATTAAATAAATAAAAAAATAGTGTAAAAATAAAATTAAAAGAAAAAAAAAAAAAAAAAAAAAACCCGTATGGAAACCCGTACGGAAACCCTGACCAAATATCAGTATCGGAAACCCGTATGGGATCCTTTACAGGAACCCTTATGGGTCCCCGTACGGGTTTCCTTACGGATTTCCATATGGATTTTTTCAGCTGGGAAGCTCTAAACCTCCAAAACCCTGGACGTCCGAGGTCAACTAGAAAACTGATCAGCTATCCCCCAAGCTCTAATCCCCCCAAAACCCTGGACGTAGAATTCAATGAATAATCTGATCAGCTATCCCCCAAGCTCTAATCCCTCAAAACTCTGGGCGTAGAATTCAATGGGTAAACTAGTCGGCTATCCCCCGAGCTCTAAACCTCCAAAACCCTGGACGTAGAGTTCAATGAATAATCTGATCAGCTATCCCCCAAGCTCTAATCCCTCAAAACTCTGGGCGTAGAATTCAATGAATAATCTGTTCAGCTATCCTCCAAGCTCTAAACCCCCAAAACCCTGGACGTAGAATTCAATGAATAATCTGATCAGCTATCCCCCAAGCTCTAATCCCCCCAAAACCCTGGACGTAGAATTCAATGAATAATCTGATCAGCTATCCTCCAAGCTCTAAAACCCAAAAACCCTGGACGTAGAATTCAATGAATAATCTGTTCAGCTATCATCCAAGCTCTAAGCCCCCAAAACCCTAGGCGTAGAATTCAATGAATAATCTGATCAGCTATCCCCCAAGCTCTAAACCCTCAAAACTCTGGGCGCAGAATTCAATGGATAAATTGATCAGCTATCCCCCGAACTGTAAACCCCCGCCGACCAGTTTTTTTGTTGAACTCGGGTGCCCAGGGTATTTGGGGGTTTAGAGCTTGGGATATAGCTGATCAGTTTTTTTGTTGAACTCAGGCGCCCAGGGATTTGAAGGTTTAGAGCTTGGGATATAGCTGATCAGTTTTTTTGTTGAACTCAGGCGCCCAGGGATTTGAAGGTTTAGAGCTTGGGGGATAGCCGACTAGTTTTTTTTTTTTTTTTTAACTCAGCCACCTAGGATATCTGGGGGTTTAGAGCTTAAGGGATAGCTGACCAATTTTTTTGTTGAACTTGGGCGCACAGGGTCTTGGGGGTTTAGAGCTTGGGTGATAACTGATCAGTTTTTTTGTTGAGCTTGAGCGCCCAGGGTATTCAGAGGTCTAGAGCTTGGGGGATAGCCGACCAGTTTTTTTGTTAAACTCGGTGCTCAGGGTCTTGAGGGCTTAGAGCTTGGGGGATAGCCGACCAGTTTTTTTGTTAAACTCGGTGCTCAGGGTCTTGAGGGCTTAGAGCTTGGGGGATAGCCGACCAGTTTTTTTGTTGAACTCCGGCACCTAAGCTATTTGGGGGTTTGGAGCTTGGGGGATAGCCGACCAGTTTTTCAAGCTGTACAACCCAATAACGCTGGGCGTCCAGGTTTTTTTCCCTCAAACGTTGAATAAATTAACAATTGATTCCTTAAGCTTTACACCCCGAAAGCGCTTTGCGTCTCGGTTTTTTCGATAAATAAATCATAAAATAAGCAAACAATTCATCCCCCAAACTCTAGAACCAAAAAACGCTGGGCGTTTAGGCTTTTTTTCTGGAATGATAAATAAATGCATTAACCCCCCAAGCTCTACCATCCAATAACTCTGGGAGTAAGGGCTATTATTATTTTTTTCTTAAATGATTAATAAATATACAAATGATCCCTAAAGATCTCAAACCTGAAAGCGCTGTGTATCTTGGTTTCTTTGATAAAACAGCTATAAAAGAAATAAACAACTAAACCCCCTTGTAAAGCCTGGAGGCCCGGCGTTATTGAGATGTAAAGTTTGGGGGATTATTCGTTTATTTATTTTATGATTTTTTCATGAAAAAAACCATGGTGCCTAGCATTGTTGGGTTGTAGAGCTTGGAGGGAAGATTGTTTATTTTTTTATTATTTGAAAGAATAAAAGCCTTAGAAGCTCAACGTTATTGGGTTGTAGAGCTTCAGGGGTAGGTTGTTTGATTATTTATCATTTCAAAAAAAAAGCCGGGATGCCTAGCGTTATTGGGTTATAAAGTTTGGGGATCGATTTTTCATTTATTTATTAATTATTATTCACGAAATAAATAAAAAACACCCAGACGCACAGAGTTATTGGGTTGTAGAGCTTGGGGGGTAGATTGTTTATTTATTTATCATTTCAGAAGAAAAAGCCTTGTTGCCCAGTTTTATTGGGTTGTAGAGCTCGGGTGGTAAATTGTTTATTTATTTATCATTTCAGAAAAAAAACCTGGTCGCCCAGCGTTACTGGGTTGTAGAGCTTGGGAATCAATCTTGTATTTATTTATCATTCAAGAAAAAAAAAAAAAATACCTGGATGCCCAGCTTTATTAGGTTCTAGATTTTGGGGATGAATTGTTTGTTTATTGTATGATTTATTTATCAAAAAAACCTAGACGCAAAGCACTTTTGGCGTGTAAAGTTTGAGGAATTTAATGCTAATTTATTCAACGTTTGAGGAAAAAGAAAAACCCAGGACGCACAGAGTTATTGAGTTGTAGAGCTTGGAGGGTAGATTGTTTATTTTTTTATTATTTGAAAGAAAAAAAAGCCTTAGAAGCTCGACGTTATTGGGTTGTAGAGCTTCAGGGGTAGGTGGTTTATTTATTTATCATTTCAAAAAAAAAAAAGCCGGGATGCCCAGCGTTATTGGTTTATAGAGTTTGGGGATCGATTTTTCATTTATTTATTAATTATTATTCACGAAATAAATAAAAAACACCCAGACGCACAGAGTTATTGGGTTGTAGATTGTTTATTTATTTATTATTTGAAAGCAAAAAAACCCCGACGTTCGACGTTATTGAGTTTTAGAGCTTGAGGGCAGGTTGTTTATTTATTTATCATTTCAGAAAAAAACTCAGGAAGCACAGCGTTATTGGGTTGTAGAACTTGGGGGGTAGATTGCTTATTTATTTTTCATTTTAGAGAAAAAAAACCCGCGTACGATCGGCGTCATTGAGTTGTTGAGCTTGAGGGGTAGGTTGTTTATTTATTTATCATTTCAGTAAAAAAGCCTGGTCGCCCAGCGTTATTGGGTTGTAGAGCTTGGGAGGTAAATTGTTTATTTATTTATCATTTCAAAAAAAATCCCTGGATGCCCAGCATTATTGGATTGTAGAGCTTGGGAGGTAGATTGTTTATTTATTTTTCATTTTAGAGAAAAAAAAAACCCGCGTACACTCGGCGTTATTGGGCTGTAGAGCTTGAAGGGTAGATTGTTTATTTATTCATTATTTGAGAGGAAAAAAAGCCCCGGACGCTCGACGTTATTGAGTTGTAGAGCTTGGGGGGCGGTTGTTTATTCATTTATCATTTCAGAGAAAAAATAAATAAAAGCCTAGAGGCTCAGCGTTATTGAGATGTAAAGTTTGGGGATTATTCGTTTCTTTATTTTATGATTTATTTATCAAAAAAACCGAGACGCACAGCGCTTTTGGGTTGTAGAGCTTGGGGGATCGATTGTTTAATTTTATAAAAAAAAAAAAAAAAAATCTGTAGTATACAAAATAAATAAATAAACTAACGCAATAAAACCTAAATTTGAATCTAATAATTATTAGACCGTATCGTGATTAGGAATCTGACGGAGAGTCGTGCGACCAAGCCAAAACACCTTTGAAGTACAGCCGTCGGCGAGTCAAGCTGCAGGCTGATTATAGAAGTTGGCCTGCCGTGCTGCAATCGACCGACGACATCCCAGGCCCGAGCGAACCACGTGGTTCGCTCTCAGCTGACGCCTAACTCGCCGGCCGCGGCCCGCGGGCCGCGGTGTCAACGCCGCGACTCGCACCTACACCTTATAATAAATAATACAACAATCTTAGTCGATGCAGGCCACATTGATTGTTGTTATATACATTTGTTAGATTTATTGATTCACTTTTTTATTTTTGTTATTTACTGAAAGTTATGAAATGTTGAATGAATTTTTTTTGTCATGATAAAAATATGGGTTTTGTCGTACCTTTTTTGTGCGCGCACGAGTGTGACTGACAATTTAGTTTTTAATTTTTAAAAAATTATCTATAAGGTACAATTTTTTATTGATAATCTCAAATCCCGATATTTTTTGCGGGCCCTTTATTTTCAGAAAGTAGCGACGGCCCTGGTTATCGACATTACAGAGCGCTTAGTTACTATTTTCGCCGTCTGTAAAACTCGTGGCGCAATAGTCGAATCGCTTGTTTCTCCGGGGTCCTGAGCACTCTTAAGCTTGCCTTAAACCTCTTACGGCTCAAGGCATTTATTCATGTGGAGGCCTTTACGGCTCAAGACATTTATTCATGTGGAGGCCTACCGCCTATGCTCATTGCTCACACTCGTCACTCAAATGCTTTGTAGTTATCTGAAAGATTAGAAATACAATTTCAGACATTTTGTCAGAACTTTAAGTATGTTGAATCATTTATTTACTTTTTAATAATTCAAATTTCAAACCATTAAAATACAAATATATATATTTATATTAGTAAGAAGAAAAATGCAATTTGTTTTTGTAATGAATTCAAACTAAGATAAAATTTTGTTTGTCAGTTTTACAATCAATACTCGAGCTTCTTAATAAATAATGTTTTCTTTTCGATGAAAAATGGGACCGTCGCTAAATTCATTCTTCGGTTTTTTTTTATTGGATATGATAAAGCACTGAGGGATTTTTGCGTCAGTTAAAATAATAATAAGCTAAAGAACTATTCTCAATTTTTAACCCTTGAAAGATTTCTAATGAAAATTTTTTTACTGCGTTCTGTTCTTTAAAGTTCTAAGTGAGGGATACTTTTTATTCATTTTACTCATTCTTGTTTTCATGACTTATTGATCAAAATCTAATTTTTGTAATGATATTCTTATAACCTGTCTAATAAACTTTCTGAGTAATATTGGAAGTATATTAATAACATTATGATCTTATGGCAGTATACTTATTTAATGAGAAATTTGAAAAAATCAAAATCTTTTAATTTTCTGTAAAATTATGCGGCGCCAACTACTGGTCTCTTATGTGATTACAATTTTATGTTAGTGTAGACTTCAAACTTTAGATGCGTTAAAGGATTATCAAACTTTAAATACAGTCCTTTTTCCACTATTAAAATATAAATAAATCTATATAAATTTTATTTTATTTTTAAAGATACAATGTCTTCCAATTCTAATACATTTTGTTCACCGCCAAATACACAAGATTCTACAGTATCTAAGAGTATATATCGATCACCTCAAATGAGAAAAGAAGCTTTGAGAACTGTTTATGAAAATGCACAAGCTCTTCGTTTGTATTATTTGATTTTTGTAAATTTAAAAAATGTTGTATATATATATATTAATTTAAATAAATGATTGAAATGAAATTTTAGAAAGCAATGTTAACACCAAAACTGTAGAGAATTTAGAACAAATAATCAGTGAAGTAGACACAATTAATCAAGAGGGGAGTCTTCAAGAAAAAAGTACAATTTTTATATCTCTCGTTGCATTAATCACTTTTATAAGTCAATTTAATGAAATTATATTTTTCATATTTGTTTTAGTTAAAGACCAAGGAGAAGTTTATCTTGATTCTCAAATAATGACAATTTCATCACATGTTTTGAAAAAATGTACATTTTCATTGTCAAAAAATATCAATTCTTATGATTCTGATGAATTTGCGGAAAAAATTGTAAGTATGTTGTCTAATTAACATAAGAAAATGAAACTTTTTGCATTTAATAGTAATTTTTATATCAAGAGAGTACATCTGCATGATTCTCGAGTAATTTTATGCCCCTCATGCATCCATATGGTGATTTTAAATGTTTTCAAAGAGTGTGAAAGCATCTGTTTTATCAAACTAGAGCAAAAATAATCAACTCATAAGGAATTAATGAAGACTCAAACACAAACATGATTCTGTACTCCCTGGGTGACTGTTAATTTTGAGTGAATTATTTTCTCAGCAGAGGTTGACTTGACATTCGTCATGTTAAGCAAGTTTCATAAGAGTCTGTGTTAAAGTGAGTGAAGTGGATAAAACTTATAGTTCCAAAACTCGCCACTTATGAACATCTACGGGTTAATTTGAATTTTTTTGGCGCTAGAAGTCGGTTAACATGACGAATATTTAACTACTATTTTTAGATAGCTATTATGATAATAAACCTGAGGAGCACCCCTATTTGCACCCATAAAACTTTGAAATTTTTTAGTTGTACATCAAACCAAATTTTTTGTTTACAGATGGTAAAAGATGACTTTAGGAAAAATCGACAAATTAGATAAACCAGAACATAAAAAAAATCGATCAAATCAAAATAACGGGCTAAACAGGATGAAACTTGAATTTGTATTTTTCGGTCACCAACCAATTATCGGTGCGTTATTCGTACTGTTTTCTGACCAAATAACAGGTGTATACTGCCACCTGAAGTAAAAACCTCCGTAACTTCAAGTTGTCACTTTTCGAGTATTTTGAATTCAAAGTTTTGAGATTTCCTCATCGTTTACTACTACAAATCTTTATAAAAAGAAATTAGAAAAAACAAACCTATCCGAGTAAATAATTTTTTGTATATTTTAAGTTCATCTTTCAGAAAATTTTCTGAAAAATCACATGTTATAATGTTCTAATAGAAATAATGCAAGTTATCTACATTGAAGGTTATGAGGTTAACTTTGAAAAATTATCAATTTTCTTTAAATTAAAACCTCTTACTACTCTAAGCTTATGAAATTCGAAAAGACAACATGAAATTATGTCTAAAAAAAATTAATAACTCAAAATCGAACAGTTATGCAGATACGGAGGTTTTACTTCAGGCGGCAGTATACTTATATGGTCTGTTTTTCAGACCAAATATTTTCCGTTACTTGGTCTGTTTTGCAGTTGCCATCTATCGGATCATCAAAAAACTTACTCAAAGATGAAAACGACCAAGGTGCCAGGTTTTAAGGTTAAAATGCGGCAACACAGTTTATAACTGAACTTGCTGTCATTTGTTCATAAAACAACAACTCATAACGTACCTAAAATTGATTGGAGCCCGAAAAAGCATATATTTAAACATGTTCGATCGTGGGAGTCATGGTCTACGCCAATTCTAGCCTGCGGCACCGTCCAGAAACACACGCCCGTATATAACCCCCATAATCGAACATGTCCAAATAAATACTACATTTGACTCGACGAATGTAGCGTGCTTATAAATATTTCTATTTAAATTTTATCTGAATACATTTCAGATAAAATTCGAATATCTACGCATATTTTAAGTGTAAAAGTACGAGGGATGCATCGGTATGAATAATAGAAGCTACACGGAGAGAAAAAATATGGTTTTTTACCATGGTAGGGTTATGAGAAAATGTAAATAAAAGCTAGCATGTAAAATTGTCACGGCGCTGTGGCAGAATACCACAGCTTGACTCAGTGGCAAAAAACCATGAGCACATGACAGAAAGCTGTGGAGCTGTGGTTTTTCGCATTTAGGCCCCGCCTACTTTCTCACTGATTCAAAGATTAATATCACGGAAAGAAGGGCGCTCTTTACCACAGTAGTGTTCCATGGTTTTTTGCCACGGCTGAATGATTTTTTTTCACAGACCTTTCAGTTACAATTTTTAAAAAATTACTTCCATGGTAAAAAGCCATATTTTTTCGCTCCGTGTATATAGTACGAAAGAGTAAATTGCCAGTTTGGTCGGGCAAGGGTTTATTTTGCCTACGAAGGGTTTGCGGGCCGCCGGCCAAGCCGAAGGCAAGGCATGCAACAAGGAGGTAATGATATATAACTGCCCTTAAGGAGTAAGTTAAACTTTACCGTCGAGAGGTTAGTTCGCTGCCCCCGACGCGAGGTTCGCGTAGCGCGCGAACCCCGTAGTCGAGGGCAGTGGACGTACCTCGAGACGGCAATGTTTGACGTCTCCTTAAGGGTAGTTTCATATTTTACTTCTCTAAGGCATGCAAAATGGTACTTTGAGAAAACTTAAAAATGTAAATATTAAATAAATATTATTTTACAACTTATTTACTTTAAAAAATTAAAAATTAAATTCATTTATTATTAGTATATGAACGTATAATATAAATATAATTTAATATAAAATACATTATTTGAATGGCCAATATAAAAAACATTATTATAACTATTTAATGATAAGGTGTATTTTTTATTCATTTATAAGTTATATTAATAACGCAGTTATTGCAGTTGAAATATTACCTCAACTGCAAAATGTTTGCAGGAAATGCAAAACTACGCATTATCCTATACCTTCTCAATTTTTTGTGCGTGGAGTTTTCAGAAAAGCGAAGCGTTGTAAAAGTGTAGAGGGAACATAAGTTTTATTGGTGGTATTAGCTTACCGGGGAATTTTGGGAAAGAGTGTTGCAGACCAGGTAGGTCACTAGACTGGGTCCGACCCGCCGACGCTACGGTTTTTCCCCTTAATGCCTGGCGCTCTTCGGTAAGCACGTAACGGTTGTAAACAAACGCACCGTCGTGGAATCGTATAGTGCAGCCAAAATTTTACATCTCGCCGGGATGGAAAAAAATTGTCCATCCCTGCGAGGTGTAAAATCTCCCCCTCCGCTGCTTGAGAGTAAAGAGAAACTTACCCAGGCTAGCTCAGCAGTCGAAAAGTACCTATTGCATGGCCGAGAGAAGTAAAAAAACCTACGTTCGTCCGTATATTCCCAAATGTGCAGGCGGAGCTTGGCGCGGAGAAACGAAGTGAGCGTCTGTGTCGGACGATAGAAAATTTTTTTATCATAATTAATTCAAGACAAATATTGTTGTTAACTTTTTTTTATACATAATACTGTTTATTGTTATGAAAAAAAGATTTAGTTATTTCCCCAAATAACCCTCCTAGTCCTATGTGGAAACTATTTTTTTAGCTTTAATTCAATAACCCTTTCCAAATAACATTCCTACTTTTATGTGAAAACTATTTTTTGATAAATTCCCTTTTAAAATAACCCTTTCTAGGTTTATTTTACGTGAGCACTAGTTTTAAAAACAATTATTTTATGTATATATTTTTATCCCTTTATAAAACAGATCTTGCGTTAAATTTTATTCGTGAGCTGATTGGTGAAGAAGTTTTTAAAATATTCGAAAAGTGCATTTGAGGTTACTATTTTTGTTTTTTTCCTATGCGCACCTGCAGCGCGCTTAGAGGGGCTACGTAAAATCAAACAATTTAAAAACTGATGAAGCTATAATTTTTTATTTAATTTTGTTAATTTTAGTGGATCTTCAGGTTATTATTGAATACTATCAGTTTGATTAATAATAATAATAAAGTTTATTTTGTTTAAGTACAATAAATACATTTAGCCTAACAGACTAGGCATTGACGTCCGACATAGCACAGGTGGTTTAGACGAGTGTCGCCGCGTCGTCGCAACTGCGTCTCCTCGCTTCGCATACATACTCACACAACCGTGCGCTTGCTGCCGTACGGTGCTGTCGGCTGCAGCATGAATTTACCTCTTATCTTAACACACCTCCTTAAATTTATGTTGCAAATATATTTTTTTCTTTTTTTCCAAACATAATTAAAATTAAATTTAAATTAATTCACAATTCCAAATACAACTTTGAATTTGAAACAAATTTCAAATTTCATTTCAAAATCTCCAATTTTAAATTTAGTTTTTCTAATTAGATAATTCCCAAAGCATTCCTAAAAAATTCAAATTTGTTTCTTCCAAGAGCTTTGGTTAAGATATCCGCAAAATTATACTCAGATTCTACCTTAACAATATTAATTATTATGTTCTCATAACATTCATTCACATAATAATAATGTGTACTTCTATATGTTTTGAATTTTTCGTTAAATTTCCATACTTATCAATAGCAATAGCACTCGAATTATTTTCATAAATGTTTACTGGTTTTTCACTTTTTACTTCAAAGTCTTTCAACAAATTTATTATAACTTTCACTTCGCTTACTACAAGCTCAGACAAAGCTTACTACAAGCTCGGACAAAGCTACATATTCTGCCCCTGTTGATGATTTATTCACACTACCTTGCTTTCACGGTTTCCAGTAAACTAAATTTCCGAACACTTTTATTGCATACCTTCAGGGGTGTTAACGAACCCGACCTACCTCTACCGGACCTAAGTGAACCAGGTCCGATTGAAAATAGTTCGAAGCTGTGAAAGTCCCTTTAAGAGCAGCTAGTTTTTCTTCAATTTTCTTTGCATATAGTAAGTATTAATTAATGAAGTCTAAAGTACTTTTAATAAAATAAAATTACAATGATAAGCTAAAATAGAGTATTGTTCAACGTTCGAAAATAAATGGTTTTTAGCTAGGGCATATTTTGAGGTTAATTTTCCAAAATTTCGAGATAATAACTTTGATAAATAATTACACCAAAGAAAAAAAATTACGTAAAATAAGTACTAATAATTTGTTACTATAATATAGTGTTTATTTGAAATTCAGTTTACAAATTATTTTTCAACTTAACTTAACGAATTTGTATTTTGCAGTTACCATAAAATTATTTTAATTATATGAGATAAGATGAGATAAGATTGTTGATGATATTAGGTTTTGTATGCATTTAACAGAATACTTTATCAATTTTTTAATTTTGTATATTACATTCTGCCATTTTTAATGTAATGCTTAAAAATATTAAATATGTAAACTTCTGAAAAATTTATTAAAAATAAATCATTGGGAAAATAATTAATAAATAATTAACATAAATAATTGATTATTTTATCAATTAAGGTGGCTTGTAAGTGCTGCCCCGTATCTAGCAGGGGCCCTTGCGGGTGCATAAGTTTACAAAAATTTTGAACAAGAAAAGAAAGCAATTTTTCCTATTTATTATGATTATTACTATTTATTATGATCATCATAATTCATTTGAAAACAAATCTTGAGATAAAAACATAAAAAACATTGAAAAATTTCATGTTTTAGAGGTTATGTACCGCAATTTTTAATTTTTCTTAAAAATTAGTCCGATAACCCCATATTGTCATAATTTTAAAATGATCTTTAACTTTTTACCTTTAAAATGATACCTGACTCGTAGCAAACTAGTGTATTTAGACAATTTGGGGAATTTTTAAATGTTTTTTCCCATAAGAGTCCATGTTAAAAAAAAAATTTTTTAATGATTTTTTTCTCGAAAATGAGTCAGATGACCTTCTTAGTGTCCTCTAGGAAAATTGTAGGTCTCACTTCAAGGAATCTACCTGATTTTTTTTAACACTTACTTTTGTTTTATTAAAATTATTATAAGCCACCTTAATAAATAATTAACGAAAATTTTCTAAAGAATTTGTAAAATTTCACATGACGTAACATTTGTGTTTTAGTTTTGGATTTTTACGTATCATTTTGCAAAATGGATCCTAGATTTATCAATTTGAACAATCAAGACAGACCAACCATCATTAACGTATTGAATCAAAAATTGGCCCTTGCTTTTTTTTCTGCGAGTATTCCATTCAAAGTAATTGATAATCCTTACGTCAAAAATTTTATTGAAACCTTGAGTAATACTAACGTAGCGTATAAAGCACCATGTAGGCAAACCCTTGCAGATAGTATATTGGATCTGATTTATGAAAAAATAATTTTAGAAAAAAAAAAATTTACCATCGAAACTTCCAGTATATTATTAGTGGATGGGTGGCAAAACAAAAGTTCTAACAAAAAGCTACTTGTTTTCACGATCAGAAACATTCACGTTGATCAATTGTTTCTAACTTATAAAGATTTTTCAATGGAATCGTAGGATGGTGATAATTTGGCTCTTCACACAACAAATGCTATTGATTACGCAAAAAATAAGTATGACACAGTCGTATTCGGTATCATTATTGATAACGATAGCAAGATTGTTTGTGGTGCTAGGAAGTCTGTGAACGTCCAGGATGCCTTTTTATGGCAAGCTACATGCTCAAGTCATAGTGCTAATTTATTACTGAAAAGTTTCGTAGATGCCGATTTTGTTTTAAAAGTTAATAAAATTGTGGATAACTTTAGTAAACCTTTCTTTGACACTTTATTACGATCAGCTAATTTCAAAGGCACAAAGATCCAGAGTTTTCCTGAGAAAAGGTTTGGTTATATCCAAATAACTTGTCAAAGTATTCTTTTAAATCTTCAAAAACTGCGAGAAATAGCAAACGATCCAACTGTCAAGCTGGACGAAAATGTTTTTGATTTACTTCATGACGATGAGTTTGAAAATCAGCTTCGTTCCACTCTTCAAGACATTGATCCAGTTTGTAAGCTTATAAAGAAATGCCAGGATCCAAAAAAAAATATTGCTGATGCAACTGAGTACTGGTTGTCGTTGGAAGTTCCAGACCACTTACGGATGTTGCTAACTGCAAGAATAGAAAAAGCAGTTTCAGCTGTAGGTTTGGCGGCTTATTTATTACATAACAAGTATAAGGGCCGTTTGTTAAGTAATGATCAAACTGCAGTTGCGGAAAATTTTATTAATGATAGATTTTCAGAAGAAGCTTTAGTTGAGTTAGAATTATACAATGAAACAATTGGAAATTTTGAAACCTTATCGGCAAACTCTGACACCCCGATACATTACTGGTCCATACTTCAACTTAGATTTCCAAATTTAGCAAGATTTGCAATTAGGCTGTTTTTAATACCAGCATCCACAGCTCTCATCGAGAGTCTGTTTTCTCAATGGACGTCCGCAATGTATATAGGAACCGTTTAGGAGATGAAAAATCTAGTCATTTATTAGATATTTATCATTCTTTAAAAGCCTTAGACTTACAGTTATACAAAGATGATCCCTTCGAAATGGAAATTGATAATTAATATTAATGTACCGTTTTAACCACACTACATTTGATACCAATTATTTTTTCCATTTCAATACTGTTCTTACCCATTACTCAGCACACTGATTGTAAACAAACTTATTACTTACGTATGTAAAAAAAAAAAAAATTTATGGATATATTGTTAAACCAATTTTGTTTTTAAGGTATTGTACTAAAGAATTCTGCTAATTTAATAATAACAAAGAGAAAATATTACATTGACACATAATTTAGAAGTTTAAGTTTACGTTTATGTTTTTAAGCGGATATTTGTATATGTTAAGTTGTAAAACGTTTTATACATACATTTAATAATAAAATTATCGTAAAAATATTATACATCGATAACTACTTACAATAAATTTTTTCAATTAATAAATCATACAAAAAAAATTGTCATAAAATTTAAGGATATAGAATGTAGAATTTGTCCAACGAATATTGGTCTTCAACTAATGAAAAAAAATAAAATGATGGTAATAATAATAATAATGTATAAATAACGAATTCATTGAAAACTAAACAAAACTTTTTATTATTGAATTGTATTTGTTATTAATCTGAATTACAAATGTTTTTACAAGTTTCAGTTAACGAACTGAACTATAACTTGTTACATCAACAATTATTCTTTTATCACTTTCAACGCTTATAAAGTAGCAGGGAATAAAACAGTTATACGCAATCATTTAAAAATATAGTCATTGCATTGAAAAGAGACAACAAAAAAAGACAATATTAAATGTTAAGAATTAAAAAATAAAGTTGGCATCTTTTTCAAGTCAAAAACAAATTATATCATAATTATAATTCTAATTACAAGATAAACATAGAAACTCAGAAATTATTTAGCTCTTTAATATTAGTATCAATTTTTATATAAATATATAATCTTAATATCATATTTTTTTCTTTGAGTAATTAAACAAACTAACCTTATTGCAAAATATCATTATTTGTCATTTAAAAGTATTTTTAATTTAAAAAAAAATTTCTTACTGACATTAGTGAACTTGCTTCTCAAGCAATTTATATTTAAAATATAGGATTTTATAAACATTGATATTTTTATTTAAAAAAAAAAAAAAAACTAATGAAGTACATCAACCTTTTCAATATTTGTTTCATTAGCGTTTAACACTAATAAATTCACTTGAATTGCGTAGCACTTTGGAGATCTCACTTACTTGTTTATAAAGTATAAATGCTGGGATAGCCAACAGTTCTAGAGCGAATAAAGCTACTTTTGGTTTTTTTAGACTAGCTCTTACCCAAAATTTATGTTAATTAATCATATAAGTTTTTTTATCAGTCTTTTAAAATCATTTGTATATAATACTTTTTTGTTTCATTAATAAAAAAATGAAACATTATGAAAATACTTTTTTTTTTAACAATAACATCACAGATAATGTTAATTAAACTTTTTTGATTAATTAAATTAATCATAGGAACTTTAATTGCAAAAATTTTCTTAATTTGAAGAGACCTGATTTTTGTCATTAGAAACTTGGAAAATTAGATTTATTGAGATTCTTCTAGAAGCAAAGCAATCATCAGATTCTTCATGCTCTCATCATTCGAATACTTTTGAAGTACTTTAGAAATCTCACTTACTTTAACATTGGGTAAATATGCTGGAATAGCCAAAAGTTCTAAAGCGAATAAAGCTATTTTTGGATATTTTAAACTAGCTCTTACCCAGAATTGATTCGGATTAACCATATCTGATTTTCAAACAATCTTTTAAAATCACAAGTTTTTAGTATGTAATCAGAAATACTTTTGGTGTCTTCAGGAGATGTATTAAAATTATCATCTAAGTAATCTAACACAGTTTGTTGCTCAGATGCTGTAAAATAATCCATTTGAAAACTGTGATTGAAAAACATTGCACACAGGTACAATGGTTGAATACATTGATCTATAATAAAACTGATGGACTCATTTAATGAAAATTTATCATTCTTTTTAATTTCAAAAATTAATTTGGTTGCTTCACCAAGTGAACAGTTTCCTATTTTACTTTTAATACCACTTATGCACTTCAGATATTCACTGGTTACAGCATACGACTCCGATAAACTACTCAATCTGAATGGTTCAATGTCGTGTTCCAATTTTTCCAACAAATGTGACAGGCAAACAACAACACTACACGTTCCAAATTACTTCATTATTTTAAAATCAGTTACATCAGCAGCATTTGTAAAAACCAATTTAATTTTAGCTCCATAGAATCTGTTAGCTTTCTCAATGGAATCTGCACAGAATCTTTCAAATGTTTGCTCCACATTTTTATTACATAAAATGTAAACATAACTGTGAATAATAACACTATCTTCTGGTTTGACAGAGATATAACTTAATAAAAAGCAATCATTTGCTTTAATGTAAAGTACTTCATAGAACTTTTTCTTTTGGTTTCTTGTCACAATACCCTTGTAAACATTAGGTAAAATTGAAGTTTTAAGCTGTCCAGCAGAAAAAATTGGATACTGTACACTTGATTCATTAGCCATTGAAATTAATTTTTCACAAAAATTCTTAAGATGGACTGAGTCAGCAGCACTAATGTCGAATCCATGGCATAAAAAAAATTTTACTAAATGAGTGTTTATCTCAACAAGTTTTTCATCAAAACAATCCACTGAATCATCATTATCTAAGCTACGTTTTTTCCCCTGTGGACAACAATGATTTAATAATTTTATGCATATTAATAACTACTGTAAAAAATTGTTACTTACCTTGGATTTTTGAAGTTGCAGAGAACATTGAGAATTTAAACTTGTACTTGACTGCTCAGCATTTTCAAAAATCTCTCCCAACACTTCACGCTCATTTAATTCCTGAGAAATATTTTGACTGGTTTTATGATTTTCTCTGCAAGAAATAAAAAATAAACTTATCAAATCAGAAATTAACGATTCTTTTTTAGAGGTTAAAAATGTTTTGACTTCTAACATGTGCTTTCGCATATATTCTTCTGTTTTTTTACTTGATGCATAATTGCAAATTGGACACCGAGCTTTTATTACGATTGTTGGTCGTTGTTCATCAAATATTTTAATAAAACCATATTTTTCCCAGCCCGGGTGATACTTTGGAGGCATCTAAAAAAAAAGTTTAATTTACTTTGTAAAAATTAACCTCCAAATATGCCCTAGTTAAAAACCATTTATTTTCGAACGTTGAACAATATTCTATTTTAGTTTATCATTGTAATTCTATTAAAAGTACTTTAGACTTCATTAATTAATACTTACTATGCAAAGAAAATTGAAGAAAAACTAGCTGCTCTTCAAGGGACTTTCACAGCTTCGAACTATTTTCAATCGGACCTGCCTATTGGACCAATCGAACCTGGTCCACTTAGGTCCGGTCGGGTTCGTTAACACCCCTGCATACCTTGTTGTAAATCTTCTATCTACTTTGTCTCCAGCCCAGTATGCATCTACATAAGCATCTATCACATCGGCTTTAAAATTTCTCCGATTTTTTAATTTTAAATCTCGCGTTAAATACAAATATTTTAAAATCCTCAAAGCATATTTATAGTGAGTCTCGTTATAGCAATTTTGAAAACGACTTAAATAATTCACTACATAACTCTCGTCTAATCTCGTGTTTGTACTGACGCACAATAAAGCACCTATTAAATTTTGATAATTTAAATTATTATTATTATTAATTTATTGTTTCCGAGTATAGGGCATATGCCCTATGATACTCGTTATAGAGTATATACATGTAGTTAACAAAGTAATATTATCATAAAATAGCAGTGATATAGCAACAGATAAACTTAAAAAGAATTGCAGATAATAGTGAGTAGTAGTAATTTATTAATATTAAAATAATATGGTAAAAAATAACTAACAAAGTTTTTGCATAGAGATCATGTTCAATTATTTGATACTGACTGCGCAGGGCTCAAGCCTAAGTTTTGTTCCATTGGTGTAGGAAACGATTTCGATTTATCAATATTGTGTTTTCTTGCTAGAGATTCTATATAATTACTCTGATCCAAAGTCATTTTCCCGCTTTTACGATTATATTCAATGTTCACACCTAAATAAGTTTTCACTTCACCTAAATATTTCATGGTAAATCTTTCAGATAATTTTATTTTAATCTCATTTATTTCATCATCATTCACTCCACAGACTAACAAATCATCTACAAAAATAATTATATAAACCATACCTTTTTTTTCGTATAATTTAAAAAATAATGACTCTTGCTTCTAGTAAATCCTAATTTTTGTAAATACTCATCCAAACACTCGTACCAATCTCTCGGACTTTTACTCAAACCATACAAGGCTTTCTTTAATTTTCCAACTCTTCCGATGCCATCATCATATCCAATCTGTTGTTTCACAAACACATCTGACTTTACTTTTCCGTTTAAAAATGCTGTCTACATCCATCTGATAAATTCTCAATCTAAATTGGCAACAATAAGATAGAAGCAATTTTAAGGTTTGGACTTTCGCCACGAGCGAGTATACGTCCTCAATCACCCCCGATTGCTGCTATCCAAGTACTACCAATCTGGCTTTTCTTCTACCGTCAGATTTATTTGTGAATACCCATTTCATATCTAGTATTTTTATCCCATCGGGTTTTTTAACTAACTCCCACGTATTGTTCTTATTTATCGATTTTAGTTCTTTATTCACCGCGTTTATCCACGAATCTGCTTCACCACTCGACATTGCTTCGTTAAAGGTTCTAGGACTATCGGCACTGACAAAATTCACATAGATACATCTCGTCTGTACAGAGCCCGTGCTATAAAAATCAGGTCTTTTCCTTTCTTGATTAGATTTTCTAACTGTTTTTTTTTTTTCATTCCTAGTTTCCAATCCATTCAAATTACCTCGATTCTCATCCTTCCTCTCACCTACATCTTCACCGAAAACATTTGATTCAGAATCCTGGCTTTCTACATCCAATTCATCCAACGACGAATCGACATGGCCTCTAAAGCCAATCAAATCCCGATCATCTTCAACAAAATCAACATGTCTGGCCACTACGATTTTACCATTTATCAGGATTCTGTATCCAACGTTTTCATATCCCAATTGGGATATGGAAACACGGATAGGACTCGGCCGGCTAAAACAGCCGGTAATCATTCCGGGGAAAAAGTCGGGTAAACTTACGCACGAAAAATCGGCGTAAGGTTGCTGTTTTTTTCCCGAAGCCTATATATAGGTATACCGCGGCCGAGTGCTGCCAGCTGGGCTGCAGCGCTAGAGCTTGATGCAGGCAGGCCCATCCGCTTTTTAAAAAACGGTGTTAATTTTTACCTTTTTGAAGAATCTCTTTGAAACTTTACAGGAATGTTCTTCAGGACCTAATAAACAACTTCCTCGCTTGAAGTTTTTTTAAATATGAATTTTTATACTTAATTTTTTTCATCAAAGTTTTAGGTTTTAAACCGCTAAATTTTTTTTTTAAACGTTAATACGCGAGTTGAACTGAAAATGTAAGAAAATGCATAAATCGATAAAAATATAAGTTTTTACTCAACTCGCAAGAACTTGGAAACCAGTCGATATTTTTTGATGAAATTTCAGCATTATGTGTTTGAACGCTTTCCGATGCCAATGGAATTGTTCAAACATTTTTAAAAAATTTCAGAACCGCGTAATTAACGTTTAAAAAAAAATTTAGCGGTTTAAAACCTAAAACTTTGATGAAAAAAATTAAGTATAAAAATTCATATTTAAAAAAACTTCAAGCGAGGAAGTTGTTTATTAGGTCCTGAAGAACATTCCTGTAAAGTTTCAAAGAGATTCTTCAAAAAGGTAAAAATTAACACCGTTTTTTAAAAAGCGGATGGGCCTGCCTGCATCAAGCTCTAGCGCTGCAGCCCAGCTGGCAGCACTCGGCCGCGGTATACCTATATATTGGCTTCGGGAAAAAAACAGCAACCTTACGCCGATTTTTCGGGCGTAAGTTTACCCGACTTTTTCCCCGGAATGATTACCGGCTGTTCTAGCCGGCCGAGTCCTATCCGTGAATAGGACCCTGACATTCGCTTTACGGTCCCATTTCGAATCTCTCTTAATTTCCGGAACTCGAAAAAAAACTTGGCTCCCGTACATTCTCAAACTACTTAAATTGGGCTTTTTATTAAAAAATATCTCAAACGGGGTTTTATTTCCTAATGTACTTGTGACAAGGCAGACCCCGTCACTGTTGAATATACGCTGGCTTAAGAGCCTCGACATCGGCCGCTAGGCGGCGCAGGACCAATGAAAGCGAAGTACGAGGAGTCTAGTTCTAATATCGGCCGCTACCGGGCTAACGGTAACGACAACCCATCAACGAAGCAGATCAGCGAGGGATAGATAATCGGGTGAATAAGCCATTTAAAAGCGAGCTCTTCTCCGGTCACCATTGTTCCTGTGACCGGCGTGTTATGAAGATGCATCCCACTCGGCTGTGCGGGGTGCGACCTCCAGCCCTAGGCGCGGATGCGAACTAGAGTCCGACGGAGACATGACACTGTGGTGTGCGATGATTCCACACAGTGGCATGCGCTCACGTCTTTGCATTGTAAATAGTTTATTGATTTCGAACGTTAAGTAGACTTAGATTCGCGACTGATCTTTGATCAGATTTATTGTTTATTAGCCGATAAAAAAGATCATTTCGATTTAGTTACATCGTGAGCCGTACACTCGGCGCCCAAGTAGGTGGCGCACCCGTCGACCCTTTGTACTATTGATATTGATTATGAGTTAGTAATAAACAAACCTGTATATATTAGCGTAACCAACGACTTATTATTTACCACCCAGACTATACTTCCTACCTTACCGACGCTTGAGCTGAGACGCTAGTCGCTCGCGTAACCGCCCCTTTTCCCCCGACATAACCCCCTTTTCGTTACATACTATTAGAAAAAGTTCTGTTTTTCAAATTACAAGCGGTTTTACTACTTCAGGTCAATAAATTTTACTCACACCTGCTTCGTGCATTAATCATCTTGCAGAATTCATAACATCCCGATTAAACTTTTCTGCAACCCCATTTAATTCATGCACGTAAGGTGGATATGAATCAATTAAAATTCCCTTTTAAGAAACTAAATTAAAAATTTGATTATTCAAGTATTCCTTCCCGTTGTCACTTCTTCTTCTTTACCGATTTCCCAGTTAAATTTTCAACTTTATTCAGATAATCCCTAAAACACCAAAAACTTCAGCTTTAGATTTAATAGTATAAGCCAACGTTAATCTACTTTTATCATCCACGAAACTTAAAAAGTATTTCGACCCATCATAACCTATAAATTTTTGAGGCCCATTTAAATCTGTATGAACAGTCCCTAAAATTTCCGAAGCTCTCTGTCGATTATTTCTAAACGGTAAATTATGCATTTTATTCGTCAAACATGCACCACATTTCAAATAAACAGATTCTAATTCATCCGGTAAATCGTCGACCAATTTTAAATTACACATCTTGTTTAAATAATCGAAGTTTAAATGCCCACGCATTCTTCTCTTTCAACGTGACTGTATCAATTTCACTCGCAATATTACAATTTCCTGGTTTATCAACAAGGCTACTCATTTTGTAACGTCCGTCATTTTTGTATGTGACAGCAATTAATTGATCATAAATCTCTGCAAAATTATCCGCGTAATAGATTTTATTCTTATTAGTTATTTTAGCTAAACTCAATAAATTCCTATCCATAGCTTCGGCATAAATTACATCAGGAATAACAATCTCGGATTTTACATTATTTATCAAAAAATACGTTCTTATTTTACCGATTTTTGTACTTTTCAACATTCGATCATCAGCTACTTTCACATTCAAAGGTTCTTTTAAAATTACCGAGTCACAAAAAAATGAATCATCGTTAATGATATGATCGCTACATCCACTATGTAAAAGCCAATGAATTTTATTCTGACGCAAAAATTAGATTCAACTTTCTTATTTGCGTTCATTCTACAAAAATTTTCCGATAAATTTTTACATATCTTATTACATACATTTTTATGTTCAACTTGCGCTAAAAACGAACCTTGTTACGTTGTTCACTGTTTAGGTAACTGTAGCTCGAAGTGTCGTATCTATCGCTGTTGTATGTTTGATGTTTCCATCCTCTTCCGCTGCTGCTGTAATCTGCTTCGCCGCCGCGTGCACCGCGTCCACCGCGCTAGCCTCGCCCGCCACGCTGTTGTGCTGGCTGCTGCTGCTGTCGTTGCTGGAGACGCTGCTCTCCGTAGCCGCGCTCACCTCCTCGCTGGTTTCCTCGTTCACGAGAATTCACTATGCCCGCACCTTTTCTACAGTAGTGCTCAAAAGTTTAGCCCAGCCTCAAATTGCATACTTTTATCAATTAATTTTTGAGCTTTTAAGTGACCGCAAGTATCCGAAACTTTAATTGAGTTGTCAAGAAATATTTTTTTTGTTAAAGTACTTTAATACTCCAGAGAAAACCGTTTACTATATTCAAAGTAATTTTATAAATTCATTTTCGCCCAAATTTCAGTTTAAAAAGTTAATGCTCGAAAAACAGCTATTTGAGGTCATTTTTTAATTTTCGATGGATTTTTAAAAAATTTTACTTTTCTGTAGCAATATAATTTTATTTTTTTCGCGTTTCGGCTTTAGTTAAGTTTTGAGAGAAAAATTTCATGTTGCTTAATAAAAAATTGTTACACCACAGTCATAGAAAGAAATTTTTTTTTTTAATCAAGAAAACATCGATTCTTTGTAATTTTACATTATTTTTAACTTTCCAACGTATTCCTTTGTGATTTTACTGATTTGGAGTTATAAAAATAACACACAAGATTTAGATAGGTAAAAAAATTTTTTAATCATTAAATTTATTAAATCTTCAAACTTATCAATATTTTGTTGCTCCTCCTTTAGCTTTGTAGCAAGCATCAATTCTTCGTGCCATTGATTCCGCAAGTATATTACAATAATTTACAGAGAGATTTAGCCAACCATTAGCGGTTTCACGTTTTAAATCCTGAAGATTTTTACAGTTCGTGTTCTTAACTTTTCTTTCAATTTGATCCCAAGCATTTTCAATTATGTTGAGATCGATCTGGCCAATCTATAAGAGGGATTTTCTTACTATGCATCCGCTTCATAGATTTTTTCGACGTATTGCATGGGGCGTTGTCTTGTTGGAAGAACCAAATTTTCCGCTTTCCAAAAACTTTTTTTTTCGACGGTAGCATATAGCTTTTTAATGTATTAATATATTTATCACTATTTATGGTGCCTTCAACAAACTGTAGTTCCCCCACTCCTTTTCCGGACAAACAGCCCCAAACCATTATGGAGCCACCGCCTTTTTGCTTTTTTGGAGCAAGACAAGCAGCATCGTACTTCTCACTACTTGTACGTCTTACACGTTCGGTCGGTTTGAGAAGAGTTGTAATGATGATTCGTCACTAAATAAAACTAATTTCCACTTCTCAATGGTCCATGACAATTTATCTTTGCACCATTGGTACCGAGCTTTACGGTTTTGGGTGGTTAAAAGAGGCTTACGAACCGCGACGCAGCTCTTTAAGTTTTTATCGAGTAACTGTCTATTAACCGTCTGTCTTGAAACAGCTTCTTCTTGAAGTTCATTTTTTATTCTATTTGCAGAAATATTACGATTTTTTTTTACTTTAGTTACAAGTAGTCTGTCTACGCGAGAACTTGTGACACGCCGTCTACCTGAACGACTCTTATGTTTAACAGTTTTCGATTCTTCATAAGTGGCGATAGTATTTCTAATACATTTTGTACTCATACCTAAAAGTCTCGATATTTCAGATTTGTTTATTCCAGCTTTGAATTGGCCGATAATTTTCCATTTTGTAGATTCAGGTCCTGCTTTCCTTCCCATGGTTAGCTTTATTTTAAACGACTGCATTTTTTTATTTAATTTAAATAAGATTTACGCTACATTTCTCCACTAGTTAGCGCAAGTGTAGACAATTTTTTTAATAGATAGCTAAGGAGCAACAAAATATTGAAAAGTTTGAAGATTTAATAAATTTAATGATTAAAAAAATATTTTACCTATCCCTCAGGCAATGGTCCTTGCCAGGCCTCCTCCAGCTGGTAAAACCTCTCGAACGGCTCGTGCTCGTAGGCCTTTTGCTGTAGAGACCAGTTACGGCACTCTCGAAGCTCCTCCAACATCTTACTCCAATCGTCCAAGGTCATGTTGTTCAGCTCTCCGACGGTGCCGCCTGGGAAGTAGAGGTCGCTTAGTTTGCTGCCTCTGCTTCACTGCTGGGGTTTAGTTGCAGTGCCCCCATTGCACTTGTAGAAGGAGTGCTTGACTGACCTTCTTCTTCTTCGGTGGGGGGTGGTGGTACTACCCCCCTCCTAACTTCCTCTTTCATTATCCGGACCAAGTCCTCTCTCGAATACAGATCGGCCATTGCTGAAGCAGAGTAGGAAAGGAAAGGATAAGAACAGGAAAATCAGATTGCTTTCGGTCGCGCGCGAGTTCTCCGTGGTGATGGTGAAACTGATACGATGGCCTCCTTTTTCCAGGTGCCTTTCGGCCTACCTCGGCCCCTTTTCGCGGGAGCCAATTTAACCGAGTTGGCTTGATCGTCCGTTACGGCTTGACGATCAGGCCCATCCAGATTGCTCAGATCTCGCTCTTGCACACTACCTGATGCTCGCTAGCTTCAGGGTTTTCGCACGCATCCCTCGGTGTCTGACTTTCTTCGACGGAAGTTTCCGGTTCTTCTCTTCCGACCCACCTCTTCAATTGTTGAACCGCTATTGGCTGGATTTTGTTGCCGAACTTGTCTTTCATCTCATACGTATTACTACCTAGTCTCTCTATAATTATATTCGGACCAGAGTATTTTGGTGCCAGACTGGCTGTCGGATCGGGTCGGAAGAGAAGAACCGGAAACTTCCGTCGAAGAAAGTCAGACACCGAGGGATGCGTGCGAAAACCCTGAAGCTAGCGAGCATCAGGTAGTGTGCAAGAGCGAGATCTGAGCAATCTGGATGGGCCTGATCGTCAAGCCGTAACGGACGATCAAGCCAACTCGGTTAAATTGGCTCCCGCGAAAAGGGGCCGAGGTAGGCCGAAAGGCCCCTGGAAAAAGGAGGCCATCGTATCAGTTTCACCATCACCACGGAGAACTCGCGCGCGACCGAAAGCAATCTGATTTTCCTGTTCTTATCCTTTCCTTTCCTACTCTGCTTCAGCAATGGCCGATCTGTATTCGAGAGAGGACTTGGTCCGGATAATGAAAGAGGAAGTTAGGAGGGGGGTAGTACCACCACCCCCCACCGAAGAAGAAGAAGGTCAGTCAAGCACTCCTTCTACAAGTGCAATGGGGGCACTGCAACTAAACCCCAGCAGTGAAGCAGAGGCAGCAAACTAAGCGACCTCTACTTCCCAGGCGGCACCGTCGGAGAGCTGAACAACATGACCTTGGACGATTGGAGTAAGATGTTGGAGGAGCTTCGAGAGTGCCGTAACTGGTCTCTACAGCAAAAGGCCTACGAGCACGAGCCGTTCGAGAGGTTTTACCAGCTGGAGGAGGCCTGGCAAGGACCATTGCCTGAGGGATAGGTAAAATATTTTTTTAATCATTAAATTTATTAAATCTTCAAACTTTTCAATATTTTGTTGCTCCTTAGCTATCTATTAAAAAAATTGTCTACACTTGCGCTAACTAGTGGAGAAATGTAGCGTAAATCTTATTTAAATTAAATAAAAAAATGCAGTCGTTTAAAATAAAGCTAACCATGGGAAGGAAAGCAGGACCTGAATCTACAAAATGGAAAATTATCGGCCAATTCAAAGCTGGAATAAACAAATCTGAAATATCGAGACTTTTAGGTATAAGTACAAAATGTATTAGAAATACTATCGCCACTTATGAAGAATCGAAAACTGTTAAACATAAGAGTCGTTCAGGTAGACGGCGTGTCACAAGTTCTCGCGTAGACAGACTACTTGTAACTAAAGTAAAAAAAAATCGTAATATTTCTGCAAATAGAATAAAAAATGAACTTCAAGAAGAAGCTGTTTCAAGACAGACGGTTAATAGACAGTTACTCGATAAAAACTTAAAGAGCTGCGTCGCGGTTCGTAAGCCTCTTTTAACCACCCAAAACCGTAAAGCTCGGTACCAATGGTGCAAAGACAAATTGTCATGGACCATTGAGAAGTGGAAATTAGTTTTATTTAGTGACGAATCATCATTACAACTCTTCTCAAACCGACCGAACGTGTAAGACGTACAAGTAGTGAGAAGTACGATGCTGCTTGTCTTGCTCCAAAAAAGCAAAAAGGCGGTGGCTCCATAATGGTTTGGGGCTGTTTGTCCGGAAAAGGAGTGGGGGAACTACAGTTTGTTGAAGGCACCATAAATAGTGATAAATATATTAATACATTAAAAAGCTATATGCTACCGTCGAAAAAAAAAGTTTTTGGAAAGCGGAAAATTTGGTTCTTCCAACAAGACAACACCCCATGCAATACGTCGAAAAAATCTATGAAGCGGATGCATAGTAAGAAAATCCCTCTTATGGATTGGCCAGATCGATCTCAACATAATTGAAAATGCTTGGGATCAAATTGAAAGAAAAGTTAAGAACATGAAAGGTGCCTGAATCAGTTACTGTAAATGCCGTTATCGGCCTCGATTTTTTTTTCAAGGGAAACTGGTGATAAGCCGATGACAAATAGATGGTTGAAATATACTTAGCTTTCGTCAGCTTGCGTAAAATGTCGTCCATGTACCGTAAAGCGTAAGCTCCTGTCTTTTTACTGACAGAATTAACTTTTTTAAATTTAATACAAAAACGTCGTTTACCGTTTTCTTTCTTTACCATCACTACAGGTGACGACCAGACACTTTTTGGTGCTGGCTCGATTATGTCGTCGTCTAGCATCTGTAGAACATGCTCGTACATTTCCAGTTTCACAGCTGGTGAGACTGGGTAGTACCGTTGTTTGATAGGCTTAGCATCGCCAACGTCGATTTCGTGTTCTATCCACGTTGTACAACCTAATGGCCAATCAACCTCCGGAATGGCTCGATCTAGCACTTCGTTAAGCCTTTCCAATTCTTCCGAACGAACGTCAGCTAACATGATTGATGCCAAACTTGTCAATTCTGTTTCAGACACAGCTGTAATTTCGAGGTTAATTGCCTTCCCAGCTATTCTTATATCCAGCCTGTTCGTTGCTGGATCCAGCACAGCATCGAATGTACGGATGAAATTGGTACCTAAATAACAATCCGCGTCGAGTTGTGTCAGAATAGCTACCTTTATATCCCGAGTTACCCCGGCAACCTCAAAAGGTAAAACAACATGTCCAGCAATTGGACATCTGCGGCCATCTGCCACTTTGGCTCCTTTACCGCAGTATGCCTCGATTTTCCTGTTGCATGCTGAAGCAATTTGTATTGCTGTTGATCCCATCACCATGCGCGATGCACCAGGATCATATAACGCTCTGATGCAGAAATCGCCTGTATTAACTGGCATCCACCATCTACCTTCTACATCTAGGTTATCTTCAGCTAACTCGTTTGGATCACCCGTCTGCTCGGAATCTTCCTGATCCACCGTGTATGCCTGATTGCCATCTCCGAGTGATGACTCGGCCGGGACCTCGGTGGAGTAGGTAACCGAAGAGTCGGCAGACCTGCCTGTCATAGCCGTCGCGGCTAAGTTAACCTTTGGTTTTTTATTAGTATTCTCTTTCTTATATGCCAGATGTGGCCAAGCTGACGTAGAGGGTGACGGTAGTGGCTTATACGCTAACTCCATGTTAGTAATTCTTTCGATCTCGACTGCCTGACTTAATAAGCCATTAATTAACTTAACCTCTTCACGTATGATCTGCCTGCGTAATCGAGGCAGCATGTTGGTTAGCATAAAGTCAATTTGTTCCTTCTCAGTCGGTATCGGACTAATTTTTAGCAAATACGACTGCAAGCATGTCAAGTAGTTCCGCACTGACTCGTTTTCACCTTGAGTCCGGGTAGTTGCTTCCATCCTTGCGGTCTGCTGGTAGTCTCCAACTCCGTACCACTCACGGGCTTCCTGACAAAAGGTCTCCCATGAGTTGATCGTGTCCCGCACGTTGCGAAACCACGTGGCCGCCATACCGGTCAACATCATTGGTAAGGCATCCAACAACTGAGAACCGGTCAAACCAGCGAGTTTATTGTATGCCTCTATTTGCAATAAAAATTGTTCAATACTAGATTCACTATAACCGTTGAATCTAATATTCCATCTTCGAACAATTATGCCAACGTCGATTGGCTTCATCGGATTGCCTTGAGCCTGGATTGGTTCCTGAGTGGCTAAACCAGCCGTCTGCCCATGGCTTTTCAATTGTACAAGCTCGGCCTGCAAGGCTTTTATCTGTTTTTTCAACTTCTGTGCTCTGTCCTGCTTCATAACTAGAGGACTGGAGCTATCTCTCGTGTCCCGCACTGACGTCTCACAGAAATTGACTCTAGTGTGTGGTAACTGACCATCAGTCGAAATACTGCAGTCGTTAACGAGTTCTGCAGTTCCGGCCTTATTGTCGAGGAAACAGGATCTCCCGCTTCCCGGTTCCGATCTGGCTGACGGCACATATTAGCCTCTATAGTTGCCATTCTGGCTCTGGTGTCCTCATATGCCCTATTCAACGCCTTAAACTTTTCCGTCAACGATCTCATGGCTTGGAGCACCTCGCCGTTAATATCGTCAACTTGATCCGGTTGTCCATGTCCAGCCAAATTCTCACGTTCCGTGTTGCGATCATGTACCTGACCGCTCGAGTATTCCTCGTGGAGTCTCGAAGCTGCCTCTCGGACCATTTTCTCGTCCATGAGGACAGCCAACGGGCGTATACCACTTGTGGTGTAATTTGGATCGATTATTGTCGATCCAAATTTCTCCCACATTGTCGTCGCTATGAAAGTGGCTCTTAGACTTTCTCGCTTAACTTAAACCTCGTCTGCATCCTCGGACTCGGTTACGAGAAAGTCTTCCGCTGAATAATTGCCTAACAGCCATTTCAGCAGCCTACTGCTTTTTTCGTTCAGCGTACCTTCGGGCTTGAGCTCAAGCTCATTCAAAGCCTCGGAAACGACATCTGCCCCTTCGGCCATGATCCACGAAAAGACTAAGTCTTCCTTCTTAAGTTCCTCCATCCTGACTGTGTCCGATGTTACCTATCTTACAAAAGAAAATGAAAATCTAACCCACGTGACAGTGTCAGCACACTCTAATTTATTAATATTTTACACAAAATTTATATCTCGCAATCCTGAAATATACGACAAAATTCTAATTATATTTCTGAGTTATGTAGAAAAAAGCAAAACCAACCACGCTTGATTTTGACAAAAACTCCCGATTGGCTAAAAAAAACGAATCACCTGTTGAAGCCACGATAGAATCAACAACAACAAAAAATCAATCGTTTTAACCCGTGTCAAAACTCGATTCATTCTACTCAGAAATATAAATTACAGTTGTTATCGAACGTTAGTCGATAACAGCCTGCATGTAAAATAGAATTATATTTCACAATAATAATACAATAAATTAATAGTATTCAGCGCTCAACTCTCGCTACTGTCACTTATAGGTTTTGTTTGGTAGAGTATCTTCAAAGAACTGATCTTGCTCTCAAAAACAAAAAAAAACTCAAGTCAAAATCGAATAACGCAGCTGGAAATATCCGCGTCGGAGTTAAATTAACAGGCTATGCCTAAAAAAAAAAAAAACAAACAAACACTCTACCGTATGACAACACGGTATAATCAAAACAACTCCGATGTGAATTTAACTTCGAGTTGCTTAAATTTTCAAACCTGAAAAAAAATAAATTAACGATTTTAAGCAAACATATTTTCCACCTATTCATTATTTTAAATTTAGCAAGCACCAGCACTCCACCGAGCAATTAACAAGAACAAAAAAAAAATCTCAACTTACTATGCTATAAACTATAGCAGCAGCAAGCTCTTCGCCTTTGTCTTAATCTCAATATTTATTCTGCTGACCGGCCTTGAACCCCCGCCAGACAGCGCATACCTGCGATCTCTCACACACACAAATAACCTTTGTTTTGGTTCACTACCTACACACGTTGTTGGGCGCCAATTGTCACAGGGCCGGAAATAAAAGATTTATTCCACAAAGGATCGTGATTATTCACGAATACTCACGGCGATGAATCGTCTGGCTTCCTCTGTCCTATAGACTAAATGCACATGCAGTGCATACGACAATTTGTCGATTTTTCTAATACCTGAAATTCGGGTAAAAAGACGCGCACGCGAACTAATATATTTGCTGCGCGGCGTGGCTGCTCTCTTTCGTCGGTAGTGGCGTGAGTTTAATTAGGACCGAACGCAAGAACACGGGTTAAGTGAATTAAATAATATTTATAAATTTAATTAACTTTAATAAAATAAAAATAAAAATGTTACAAACTAATTCAAACTAATTTTACTCGATTGCTTACTTGCAAATAAATACAGATGACTCTTAGTCTTACTTCGCTGAAAATGAATTCAATAACAGCAACGTATCGTCGTTCGGTGTCGCGGTGGTTAGCAAACACACCAATACACACATACACTCTCGCGAGCTCGGCTGCTAGCTGCAGCGCGCCAAAAAAGAACAAAGGCGAAGATTTTATTAAGTACTTCAGTACTTCTATAAAACGCACATTCACACTCTCGCATTCAATACAAAATCGTTTAAACAGTTAACCGCTACGCGGACTTACTCAACAGTTCAGGTGCACCTTCTCTCGGGAATCACACTCTCCCTGTATGCCTCGCTGAGGCCAAGAATGCCTTCGAGGGCCGAACACCGGTTCTTGTGAAGTTTTTCTACCGATTATTCTCACGTCCCGATCGAGTGACAACTCGATTACGTGAGAATTTAAAAATTCACTCACTGCACTACTGGCAACAATTGTGACGTCGATCTCGCTAAGTAAACGTAAGTTTATAAACAATTTTAACTAATGCTCGCGTGCGTTTCATTCCGCGGTCAAGACTAGAGTGAGTAGTGACGCAGTTCGGCCGGTGGCGCTGTCGCCTCGGTTACCGACCCTGCGTCCGCGCGTTTCTAACAGTCGCGCGCTGCAATTCAAATTATAATTTTGAAGAAAATTATAACTTCAGCTTAATTTTCCTATGCGCCCGTTACAAACTCCAAACCAGTAAAATCACAAAAAAATACGTTGGAAAGTTAAAAATGATGTAAAATTACGAAGAATCGATGTTTTCTTGATTAAAAAAAAATTGCTTTCCATGACGGTGGTTGTAACAATTTTTTATTAAGAATCATGAAATTTTTCTCTCAAAACTTAACTAAAGCCGAAACGCGAAAAAAATTAAATTATATTGCTACAGAAAAGTAAAGTTTTTTTAAAAATCCATCGAAAATTAATAAATGACCTAAAATAGCTGTTTTTTGAGCATTAACTTTTTAAACTAAAATTTGGGCGAAAATGAATTTATAAAATTACTTTAAATATAAACGGTTTTCTCTGGAGTATTTAAGTACTTTAACAAAAAAAATATTTCTTGACAACTCAATTAAAGTTTCGGATACTTGCGGTCACTTAAAAGCTCAAAAATTAATTGATAAAAGTATGCAATTTGGGGGTTGGCTAAACTTTTGAGCACTACTGTAAGTTTTTTGACGATCCGATAGATGGCAGAGTAAAAGCGTAGGGAAAAATCTCGTACGTAAAATCACATATAGCAGACGACGTCCAATTCGCTTTATGCAGCTGCGGAATTACAGGACAGAAGTCTTCACAGTTTTTTTTTAAATTGCTTGTTTATTCGGTGTTTAAAGACTAAAATGATTTCTTAAGTACAAAAGATTTAATTTTCAAGTCTCAGGAATACGTTTTTGGGGTTTATTTTAGTGAATAACAAAGATTTATACTTTTTTTTCCTGCGGAATTACAGGACATAATAAAGGTACGCTTCACCAAAAGCATCTAAGGTAAAGATGCCAATTATGATAACAAAAATCGCTACTTTTCAGCATTTTGAATTTTATTGAAAAAATAAAGCATGTTAGAGTAAACTTTTTTTTACATACTTAAATTTTAGGTTCTTAGGAATATGAATAAATTTTTTTGTATATGAAAATTGTATTTATTTATTGAATAATTAGTGTTTAAAGTCAAGACCTTTTATGCCCCTTTTTAAAGTCAAGGCCCCAGTTTATTAGACAACTTCAGCTTTGGCCCCAGTTTATGGAACACTTTTACACGTAAAATCCCGTCTGCGTCTTAAGTACCCCAGTTGATGGAACGAAATCGTCAAAATTCGAGGGTTTTATTACTCCCAAACACGAAAAAATTACAAATCTAACTGAAAATTAGATAAACCGTTCCATCAACTGGGGTTCGTAAGTCACAGACGCGAACATAAAAGTGTTGCACAAAGTGGGGCCAAAGCTGAAGTTGTCTAATAAACTGGGGCCAAAAGGTCTTGTCTTTAAACATTAATTATTCAATAAATAAATACAATTTTTATATAAAAAAAATTTATTTAAGTTCCTAAGAACCTAAAATTTAAGTATGTAAAAAAAGATTTACTCTAACATGCTTTGTTTTTTCAACAAAATTCAAAATGCTGAAAAGTAGCGATTTTTGTTATCATAATTTGTTATCATCATCTTCATCTTATTAGTGAGATTTTTTGATGTAAAAATCCTAAAGTGCGGTAGCACTTTGACGGCGAGTAGGTTTTTTTAACCGACTGCCGTTAAAGCGTACGCTTTATATACATTGAAATTCGGTTTTAGGTTAGGTCGTTCATGAAAAAAACACTATTAGGATGATTATTTTTCCTTGACCATATATTCTACGCGTAGCCTAAGATCCCCTGAGAAGATTAAAAAAAAAATCATCCTGAAAAATTTCTGCGTAAAGAAGTTATGACCGTCTCAAAATTCGAAACGGTGATTTCCTTTAGAAATTTTTTCGTTTCCAGTCCCTGAGCATCCGGTTTCTCTACATGCGCTGCATGTGGCTTAAACCGGATCTTACGTAACGCTGTCTCACTCTTGCAGCCTGCAGCAAGGCATGCGAGCAGGCTGCGCAGGTGAGGTGCGCGCACGCAAGAGGCCGAGCCGCCGAGACCCGAGCAGCTGAGCAAAAGACAGCGGTCATAATTATTATTATTTTATTACATGATTTAGAAATAATTAAGTAATTAAAAAAGTAGGATATAATAAAATATACAGCGGCATCACGCTAAATTCACTATTAACATAATTTAATTAATAAATATTATGACCGTTAACCATCAATAATTATAGAAAAATATTTGGCTATAATTTTTCAAAACAAAATATCCAAAGTCTCCCTATGATAATCATCTATGAGTTAGAGTGAGTTGAACTTGTGAAACCTTCTGCTGGTGCTGTAGAGATTTATTTATCCAGTGAAAATTGCTGCAACAAATGTCAATGACCAAGTTGAGGTAGTTTAAATGTGAATGGTGATCAATGTCTCATGGGGTTATTCAAATTGTCAGACGAGTAAATACATTTAAATCATCATTGGAATTTATAAATTCTGAGTCAATACACCAACATGGATAAGGTTTACTGCTCTCAGTTTATTTTCCAAGATGAATTTGTCTGACTATCAAGTTTAATTTTAGTTTTATCCGCTATATACCAACTACCTTAACTTGCTGCAGCAAATGTCAATGGCCAAGTTGAGGTAGTTTAAGTGTGATCAATGTCTCATGGAATTATTCAAATTGTCAGGCAAGTAAATACATTTAAATCATTACTGGAACTTATAAATTCTGAATCAATACACCAACACGGATAAGGTTTATTGTTCTCAGTTTATTTTCCAAGATAAATTTGTCTGACTATCATGACCAAGTTAAGGTAGTTTAAATGTGATCAATGTCTCATGAAATTATTCAAATTGTCAGACAAGTAAATACATTTAAATCATCACTGAAATTTATAAATTCTGAATCAATACACCAACATGGATAAGGTTTATTGTTCTCAGTTTATTTTCCAAGATGAATTTTTCTGACTATCAAGTTTAATTTTAGATTTATCCGCTATATACCAACTACCTTAACTTGCTGCAGCAAATGTCAATGACCAAGTTGAGGTAGCTTAAGTGTGATCAATGTCTCATGGAACTATTCAAATTGTCAGGCAAGTAAATACATTTAAATCATCACTGGAACTCATAAATTCTGAGTCAATACACCAACACGGATAAGGTTTATTGTTCTCAGTTTATTTTCCAAGATGAATTTGTCTGACTATCAAGTTTAATTTCAGTTTTATCCGCTGTGTACCAACTACCTCAACTTGGTCATTGACATTTGCTGCATTCAAATGTGATGGTGATCAATGTTTCATGGGGTTATTCAAATTGTCAGACAAGTAAATACATTTAAATCATCACTGGAACTTATAAATTCTGAGTCAATACACCAACACGGATAAGGTTTATTGTTCTCAGTTTATTTTCCAAGATGAATTTGTCTGACTATCAAGTTTAATTTCAGTTTTATCCGCTGTGTACTAACTACCTCAACTTGGTCATTGACATTTGCTGCATTCAAATGTGATGGTGATCAATGTCTCATGGAATTATTCAAATTGTCAGGCAAGTAAATACATTTAGATCATTACTGGAACTTATAAATTCTGAGTCAATACACCAACACGGATAAGGTTTATTGTTCTCAGTTTATTTTCCAAGATGAATTTGTCTGACTATCAAGTTTAATTTTAGTTTTATCCGCTATATACCAACTACCTTAACTTGCTGCAGCAAATGTCAATGACCAAGTTGGGGTAGTTTAAGTAGGATCAATGTCTCATGGAATTATTCAAATTGTCAGGCAAGTAAATACATTTAGATCATTACTGGAACTTATAAATTCTGAGTCAATACACCAACACGGATAAGGTTTATTGTTCTCAGTTTATTTTCCAAGATGAATTTGTCTGACTATCAAGTTTAATTTTAGTTTTATCCGCTATATACCAACTACCTTAACTTGCTGCAGCAAATGTCAATGACCAAGTTGGGGTAGTTTAAGTGGGATCAATGTCTCATGGAATTATTCAAATTGTCAGGCAAGTAAATACATTTAGATCATTACTGGAACTTATAAATTCTGAGTCAATACACCAACACGGATAAGGTTTATTGTTCTCAGTTTATTTTCCAAGATGAATTTGTCTGACTATCAAGTTAAATTTTAGTTTTATCCGCTATATACCAACTACCTTAACTTGCTGCAGCAAATGTCAATGACCAAGTTGAGGTAGTTTAAGTGTGATCAATGTCTCATGGAATTATTCAAATTGTCAGGCAAGTAAATACATTTAAATCATTACTGGAACTTATAAATTCTGAGTCAATACACCAACACGGATAAGGTTTATTGTTCTCAGTTTATTTTCCAAGATGAATTTGTCTGACTATCAAGTTTCATTTCAGTTTTATTCGCTGTGTACCAACTACCTCAACTTGGTCATTGACATTTGCCGCATTCAAATGTGATGGTGATCATAAGTTGTTTGTTCTAGTCAGGAATCAATTGGTAAATTTTACCAATTTTTTTAGTTTCACCTTATACCTAGTTATTAAATAGTTTGAAAAATAAAAAATTAATAGTTATTAAAATATCATTTTTTTTTTTAAAGGCTGGAGATAAATAAAATTAAAAAAAAAAAAAACATTTAAAAATGTAAGATACCAACGGCAACTTAGGTTTTTACTGCTATAGTTGCTATAACAGAATTATCAAAATAAAAATTTTTTTTTATGCTTGATGTTTAAAAATCAGTAAAAAAAGTTTACAATAAAATCAATTCATTTTAATTGTCCTTCAATATCGATAAAATCATTCATCTCAATGGAGTCATAAGTTTTTTGTTCTACTCAGGTATCAATTGGTAAATTTTACCATTTTTTTTTTAGGTTCACCTTATACCTAGCGAAAGAAATGAAATCTTTAAAAAGAAAGACCTTTAAAAAGGTAAGAATTTACGGCGAGTGGTTTTTTTTTTGGACAGAACTAAAACAAAAGTATATATGTTGTTACTTTCAGATCTATGTTAATATTAATGAATTTATCCCGAAAGATACGAACAGATGAATAAAATAAAAAAATAAAATAAAAAACCATCTTTCAGTAGAGTTACAGTGAATTCTGTTCATTTTTTTAAACTTTAATTATAAATTAATTCGAGTATCTACTCTGATTTTGATATTATGTTTTCGGGGATACGAACAGATGAATGAAATGAAATCAAAAATCATTTTCCGGACGAGTTTTTAATAAATTTTTTTCAGTTTTATTTCTTTAATTAATTTTTACTCAAATTATTTAAAATTCCTACTCTGATTCTGTTGATATTTTTTTGGAATATGAACAGATGAAGGAGATGAAATCAAAGAATCATCTTCCGGACGAGTTTTAAGTAAATTTTTCTTTTCTTTTTTACGCATCTTTTTTCTTTTTTTTTTTTTTTAAACTTGAATTCAATTTTTTTTTAGTAAAAGTTTACTATCAATTTATTCAATTTAGGTGTCGTTCAATATCGTTAAAATCATTCGGACTCGACGGAGCCGCAGATTTATTAATTAGAATAATATTACTTTTCAAAGAATCAATTAAAAAAAAAAGCTCTTAGATTTTTAAGTCTTTTTATTTTTAGTTACCCTAATACAGTTTCTGCTTTTCGGTGATGCATGAATATCTTTGGTCGACTGTTAATCGTTAATCTGCGGCTCCGTCGAGTTCGAATGATTTTAACGATATTGAACGACACCTAAATTGAATAAATTGATAGTAAACTTTTACTAAAAAAAAATTGAATTCAAGTTTAAAAAAAAAAAAAAGAAAAAAGATGCGTAAAAAAGAAAAGAAAAATTTACTTAAAACTCGTCCGGAAGATGATTCTTTGATTTCATCTCCTTCATCTGTTCATATTCCAAAAAAATATCAACAGAATCAGAGTAGGAATTTTAAATAATTTGAGTAAAAATTAATTAAAGAAATAAAACTGAAAAAAATTTATTAAAAACTCGTCCGGAAAATGATTTTTGATTTCATTTCATTCATCTGTTCGTATCCCCGAAAACATAATATCAAAATCAGAGTAGATACTCGAATTAATTTATAATTAAAGTTTAAAAAAATGAACAGAATTCACTGTAACTCTACTGAAAGATGGTTTTTTATTTTATTTTTTTATTTTATTCATCTGTTCGTATCTTTCGGGATAAATTCATTAATATTAACATAGATCTGAAAGTAACAACATATATACTTTTGTTTTAGTTCTGTCCAAAAAAAAAACCACTCGCCGTAAATTCTTACCTTTTTAAAGGTCTTTCTTTTTAATAATATATACGTCCTTTTAAACAAAAAAATCTATTAAGGAGGTTCCCTACCATCTACGTAAGTCAAATCTGTATTTGACTACAGTAGTCGTCTGCTCATTGGCTCAGCTACTTTCTAACCTCTGTATGAGCCAACGAGAAGTCATATTTACAAGAATATAAAATCAATTGTTTATAATTATTGCTACAGGCTCCTAATGAATGTTTTGAAACAAGTATAATCAAAGTCTGATTTTTTCCGATTTTTGTGCGTAGTTCCATTAAAATCTGTAGGCTGGAAATTAAGTATTTGCTGTTTTAGTAAATTTCCCATTAGAACCCATGCAAATTTGTGAAATTTGAAATGTTTATAACTTTTTTCACAAGCTCCTCAGGGCTTTGAAATTTTAGCTGAGCTATTTTTATACTTAAAAGTATGTGTTCATTTAATTTGGACAAAATCTGTGGGCTAGATCTATTTGGTAGGAAACCTCCTTAAACTGCAATTTTTAAAAAATTATAGAGCCATTAAAAAATTTAATTGAGGCTTTTTATATTTTTTACCACTAATTAGTTGTAATTATCATGGTTCAACGTAAAAAACCGAGATAAACTTATTTCGCTTGTCAAATTTTTTCTTTTGCATATTTTGAAAATTTGAAATCGTTTTCAGATAGCCTGAAGACCTATTCGCTGTTTGCAAGTAAAAAGCGCCATCTGCGCATGAATTAAGTGAAGAACTTTTTGTAGGTAAACAAAACAGTCTGTGATAGATATAATTATAGAAATCGGGTATGTCATTGAAAATAAAAAAAAAGACGGGTGAAAAAATACTTTAATTAATAATTATTGTGAATAAAGTTGAGACTGGTTTTAACCGAAATAATTACAGGTTATTATTAAAATTAAAAAATTCGTAATATAAAACATTTGTAAACTTTTAAGGTTGTGTTACCGATATTAATGTTTATTATAATAAATTTCCATAAAGTTGATTTCAAAATTTTTTATAAAATACAAAATGTTTTTTTTAATTCATAATGTCGAAAAAGTTTAAAAATATTGTTCAATGCATGCAAAGTGTTCTTCGCTTACAAGGAGAGGCTACACCCTGCGGGTCACCGATCCTAACGAAAGTTTGGGGATTGTTTTCTAATATCAAAAAATGAAGAATCAATAATTCCGTCCAATGGGGACTTGATATCGATTCACCATATAGCTAATATGAAATTTTTAGCACTTTTTTGGTTTTTTAGCTAATTTTTCAAAAATTCCTCTTCAAAGCCTACTGCACGTACAGAATTCTGCAACCTCGCATTCTCTTTGTTTTTTCATTTACTTTCAAGTAAAAAATATTCTTAAGTTTACTTTTGATAAGTTTGACCCTAGGCTAAGAGGATTTCGAAAAAGCATTTTTAGGGTTTTTGGCTTTTTTAAACTTTAATTGTACGTGGACAACTTTATCAAACGATGTCTAAGAATATTTTTTTGTCAAAAATTCATGAAAAAGCAAAAGAATGCGAGGTTGCAGAATTCTGTACGTGCAGTAGGTTTCGAACCGGAATTTTTGGAATATTAGCTTGTTTAGACACTTTTAGATTGCAATAGGCTTTGAAGAGGAATTTTTGAAAAATTAGCTAAAAAATCAAAAAGTGCTAAAAATGCCATGTGAGCTATATGGCAAAATCGATATCAAGGCCCCATTAGACAGAATTATTGATGGATTTCTTCATTTTTTGATATTAGAAAATGATCACCAAAGTTTCGTTAGGATCGGTGACCCGCAGGGGGGTGTCGCCTCTCCTTGTTAGTTCATTTTTTCGCCATCATAACTTACACAGTCGAATATGCTATCCCCTGTCTTGACATGAAATTGGCGAATAATCGTTAGAGATTTCAGATTGAAACTAAAATTTTCTTGAACTTCCAAGCGTGTTTTTTGGCCTATACAAAAAAAAAGGTTGTGTCTAGGTACAATCGCCGTGTACCGCACGCGGTACACGGTAGCTTTTTACTTTAAATCCTATAAATTATCCCAAATAACCCACTTAAGTTTAAAAAACTACTAGTTTTTACTTTAAATCCAATTGCCCATCCTAAATAACCCAATTAAATTCACAGAGTGTCTAAAGTAACTTTTATTTGGTACCTTGTACCGTGCACCGAATACGGTACAAGGCGATGGTACCTAGACACTTTCAAAAAAAATAAACGAAATTTTTTTGTTTCAGCTGATGAAAGATCGTGATAAAATATTCAAAAAATCTGAAAAAATTATGTTAAGTGTATTTTTACCCGTAAAAAATTTTCATATTTTGCAAAAACCGCCAATTTTTTTTTCCCTCATTTTTTTAGCAAAGTACCGAAAAACTTTATTAATTGACCTTCAAATGCGTAAACCTCTAAAACGTCACTAAAACATTGGTTAAGCCACGACTTTTTAGGAAAAGTGAACCACCCTATTTTACATATTGTAAGGGTTTCTGTGAAAAATTTTCGTAGGAATCATCCCATGGCCAATTTGCCACTAGTAAACCACAAATAACCCGTAAAATTATTATTAATCAAGCTAGACAAATCAGCTTCGGAGGAGTCTAAGTGGTGAATAAAAACTTTAACAGGGATTTTAACGATGAATGTTGTGATCATTTTTTTTTTTTTTTTTTTTTTTTTTAATGTGAAAATTATTACTCTTGAAGAGACTATGTAAAAAATATTAAATTTTGCGCTTGACTGATGTTAAATTTTCAATAATGAAGATTTAAATAAACTTAAAGGTCATAAAAATATCAGTCTAATTTATAAAAAACTTTTTTTTACAGAAAAATTATGTATGCAGAATGCCTGATAGCATTTCTATTGCAGATGAAGAACCTAATTGGGCTCTCATTGGGAAAGAATTAATAAAACTTTATAAGAGAACACCTAAATATCATATTGTTTTAGGTAAATACACTTTTTTTTTGTAATAAAAAAAAAAAAAAAAGAAAAAAAAAGTTTTTCAGTTGTGATAAGTTTCTATAATCATTTTCCATAATTATATATTATTGAATTTTGACAGGTACTCTTCAAACTATTGCGAAAAAAGAAATTATTAGAAAAAAAGTTTCCAGAGATGCCCAAGCACCTACTAAGAGACCAGAAAATGTCATAGTTTTTGACAAAGAAGAAGATAGTGTGGAACAAACAGTAGAAGAAATATTTAAAATCATTAAAAACTATCAAAAACAGTATAAGAATCCATTAGATTTTTTTGCACTTGTACTTCACCCAACAGATTTTGGAAAAACTATTGAAAACATATTGCATGTCTCGTTTCTTGTACGTGATGGTCTCGTAAAGTTTTTTTTTGGCAAGTTAAAAAATTTTAATAAATTTTTTTTTATTTCAATTTCAATTTTAGGTGAATAAAACTGTAAATATATGATTTTTATTTTTAGATGAAAACAAAATTCCACATTTGATAAAAACTAGTAAAGGTGAACTGGGTGATGGTAATAAAGGGAAAAAAAATTTTCAGAATGTTTTTTCATTAAACATGAAACAATGGAGAGTGAGTTAATTTGAAAATGTTTTAAATATTTTAAATTAATGATTACATTAATATTTTGGTAATTTTTTAGGCTTTAGTTCAGGCATACAATATTGAATTGCCAATAATTAATCTACAGAATCAGAGAACCTCAAAAAAAATGTAAAAGATAAGATTTTTATCCATACAAAATGTAATGCCAAAATCCAAAAGTTTAAGTTACACTTGCTTAACATATGTTATTCACCGTGACATAAAAAAATTTAATAACGTATAAAGATAGTAGTTGAAAGTCAAAAGTAACTCATAATTCAATGTCTTAAATATGATTAATATTTATATATGAAGATTATTATTAATGATGATGATTAATATTGAAATATGATTAATATGTATTTTTTAAGAATAAGTTAATTAATAAATATTTTTGTACTACTTTTGATCGAATAGTAAGTTTGAAGTATGCACTTGTACAAAAAAACGGTAACCAATAAAAATTATTTTCAAAAATCATGTTTCAATTGTTTTGAAAACTTTTTTTTTCAAAAGAAAAAACGGTTATAAAATTTCTTTAGGTGACGTCTCGGTGGGCCTAACGCAAGAAAGAAAAAAAAGTTCTTGACAGATGATAAGTAGTCGTATGGATATGCAAAAATTTATTGTTAATTGCAGACATTACAGGTGCGTAAGAAACTCAAATTTTAAATTAGCATATTAGCCAATTAGTGGCAACAAATAGGAATAAAATGGGAAAAATAAAAATATTGTTGTGACTTTAGGCAACCTTCAGATGCATTAGATATTTTAGAGTCTTGCAACATGATCAAACGGGCCTTAAGATTTTATTTTTTTTTAAATCTTTTAGGATTTTTCATAATCATCGAAAAATTTTTTAAGTTAGGAATAGTTTATAGAACTTTTTTGTTTGTAGTGAGCTTTTCCATCCAAAGTGCTTTTTTAGTTTCAAGTTTTATAGAAATTTCTCATCTTGAATTACTAGATCTATAACTCTTGAAAACCTGTTTTAGTCAACGTTTGATTGCAATTTTATTTCGTGTAAGAATCTGATGGATCACCTGGTTTTTTTGCGTAGAATCTTCTGTACATAATAATGGGTTTTTTGTAAGAAATTATCAGAAATCTTAATTTTTTAAGGACTATCCTCAACTTTGTCTGCTAGAATGATTTGAGATTTTGCCATTACAGATTTTTTTGTATGGAATAACCCGAGATCATTCAGAATTACTTGAGAACATCTCAGACTGTTTAGAATCACGTGCGACTGTTCGGAACTACCAGGATAGTCTAGTTATGAATAGCGCCCTCAATGTTTAGAAAACTTGGGTTGTAAAGAATCTCCGAGGCCGAATACAAATAAACAACACTTAATTAGTGAGTCATTCACAGCAAATACTTCTGTTACGGACGTTACATTGTAAGCTTCACACATCCGTAAAATTAACTCGAATGGAAAAAATGTCAAAATTGGTATACTAATAAGACGCAATTTAATGAGTACTAATCAAAAATATTATATATTACAGAATTTCTGCTTACTCCCTTTTCTTCTGTCTAAGTTTATTAAGTTTCTCATTCAAGTTTGTTAAATTATGTGAAAATCCCGACATTATAATATTATTTTAATACACGCGGTATGAGTGTCGTGTGCAAAACTGCTGTGCGCATGCGTGTGTTCTGAAGCTACCAGGGTTGAATACGATATTCCTTCGTGGGGACGGTGAGCTGTGTTTAGGGCGAACAATTGTACCAAGAAACAAACGGTCTATATATATTGAGCGGTTTATAGGCTATGAGTTTCGAACGTTATCGACATTGCAGATTCGTAAAGTTATTAAAAAAAAATAATAATAATTATTTATTCATTTTTATAAACTAAATAACTATTTAAGATTGGAAAAAAAATTAAAAAATAACCTCCGATAAATAATAATTGATGATTAAGGTAGTTCCGAAGCGTATATATAGCTAACCTAAAATATAGTTATAGACGCTCGTTGCCCCCACTCTGACGCCACGCGCCGCCGTCGCCACCGCTGCTCGAAATCATGCTAAAATCATGCATTTTTCATTCTTTTTGATTGTATATCTCATAAGTTAATATCGCTTGCTATGTTTATCTTTGTACGATACGATTTCTAAGATCTTGCCCTACAAGAAAACCTGTTTTTAAAAAATATTTTAAGAAAATTGAGTTTGCAATGAGAGAATAACCTTCAAAATAAATATGAATTCACGCGCTCAGCATAGGAATCCCATGTAAAAAATTGAAACTTCTGAGCCCAATATCTCAAAATTAAGTATGGCTTGGGGGTTTAAGAAAAATACCAGCTTGTACAGGACTCAAAAATCTACCTCTGTGCAAAATTCTAGAGATTTTTTAAGAAACTCAATATTTTTGGGAACTACTTTAAGGGAATTATCCACCAAACATTTAAAATAAAATACCCTGAGCATCGAACTAAAAAAAAAAAAAAAAAATTAGTAATCGTTTATCCCCAAGCCTTTAAACCCGAATACTCTGGGCGTCGAGTTGAATAAAAAAAACGAATTGTTTTTTTCAGAGGCTTTATACTAAAAAACCCAGGGCATAAGTAAAATTAAAAAAGTAATTGTTTATTTTTAAACAAAAAAATTATGTGCGTAAGTTGATTAAAAAAAGTAATTGTTTATCCCCCAAGCTTTAAAACTTAAATACCCTGGGCGTCGATTTGAAAAAAGAAAGTAATTGTTTAACCCCGAAGCCTTTGAACCCAAATACCCTTGGCGTATAGTAGTGTATATTTTAACGGGTACCTCTAACCAAAAGGATAGTTTTTAATGAAATATGGGTACTTCTAAAAGTCGAATTGGGTAGTTCATATATATAAATATTTAAGTACGACAGCGGGATGGATATATACATATTTTTTAATGTTATGCTCTATACCTCCAAAACCCTGAGCGCCCGAGTTCAACAAAAAAACTGATTAGCTAACCCTCAAGCTCTAAACCCCCAAAACCCTGGGCGCCCGAGTTCAACAAAAAAACTGATTAGCTATCCCCCAAGCTGTAAACCTCCAAATACCCTGGGCGTCAAGTTAAAAAAATAAACTGATCAGCTATCCCTCAAGCTCTAGACCCCAAAACTCTTAGCGCCCGAGTTCAACAAAAAAACTTATTGGCTATCCCCCAAGCTCCAAACCCCCATAAACCTTAGGAGCTCGAGTTCAATAAATAAACTGATCAGCTATCCCTCAAGCTCTAGGCCCCCAAAACCCTGGGCTTCGAGTTCAATAAATAAACTGATCAGCTATCCCTCAAGCTCTATTGCACCAGTGCAGCGTTATTAGGTACCATGCTTAGGTTAACTAAAATGTACTCATATTTTTGGAATAATTCAACTCGGGCTCACAAGGTTTTTGGGGGTTTAGAGCTCGGGGGACAGCTGATCAGTTTTTTTGTTGAGCTCGGGCGCCCAGGGTATTTGGAGATTTACAGCTTGAGGGATAGCCGATAAGTTTTTTTGTTGAACTCAGGCGCCCAGTGTACTTAGGAGTTTACAGCTTGAGTGATAGCTGGTCAGTTTATTTATTGAACCCGGGCGCCTAGGGTTTTGGGGGTTTGGAGCTTGGGGGATAGCTGATCAGTTTTTTTGTTGAACTCAGGCGCCCAGGGTTTTGCAGGCTAAGAGCTTGGAGAATAGCTGATCAGTTTTTTTGTTGAACTCGGGCGCCCAGGATTTTGGGGGTTAAGAACAAGTTTAAATGATCATTAACTAACATTTTTTATATTTTTCATTTATCACGTCGGGAATCTGTTTGTGCATGCTGTTTTTCTTGTTATGTATTTATTTATTGTTGAACGATTATTATTATGATCATTATTAATATTATTATTATTATTATTATTTATAATATTATAATTATTTATTCTTAAATTAATATAAAAGATGCATAGAAATATTTGTTTAAATGCACTTTTTTTGATTTTCACTTTCCTCCAACCATGCTTGGGTAGTTCTAAAATTTTCTTAAAATATACACTGGCGTATAGTTGAATAAAAAAGCAAACTGTTCATCTCAGAGGCTTTATACTAAAAAACCCTGGGCATGAGTTAAATAAAAGAAGTTATTGTTTATACCCCAAGTATTTAAACGTAAATGCCCTGGGCGTAGAGTTGAATAAAAAAACGAAGTGTTCATCTCAGAGGCTTTATACTAAAATACCCAGGGCATGAGAAAAATTAAAAAAGTAATTGTTGTTTTTTTAAAGCTTTATACTAAAAAAAACCTGTGCGTAAGTTGATTAAAAAAAGTAATTGTTTATCCCCCAAGCTTTCAAACATAAATACCCTGAGCGTAGATTTGAAAAAAGTAAGTAATTGTTTATACCCCAAGGCATTAAACCTATCCTGGGCGTAGAGTTGAATAAAAAAACAAATTGTTTATCTCAGAGGCTTTATACTAGAATACCCAGGGCATGAAAAAAATTAAAAAACTAATAGTTTATTTTAAAAACTTTAAACTAGAAAATTCTGTGCATAAGTTGAATAAATGAACTAATTGATTATCCCCCAAGCCCATAAAGCTATAACCATGGGGGTTAAGATGAAAAAAAAAGATTATTTATCCCCAAAACATTCGACTAAAAAACCCTCGGCGACGGTTTGAATTAAAAATTAATTGTTTATCCTGAAATAATAGCATTTTATGAAGTCAAAAAATTATTTTTTTTTCAAGCTGGTATGTACAGCTGAAAAATCAAGAAAAATATCGAAATTTTGAAATCTCATCATGCCCAAATACCCTGGGCGCCCAGGTTCAATAAATAAACTGATCAGCTATCCCCCAAGCTCCAAACCCCCAAATACCCTGGGCGCCCGAGTTCAACAAAAAAACTGATCAGCTATCCCCCAAGCTCCAAACCCCCAAAACCTTGAGCGCCCGAGTTCAACAAAAAAACTGATCAGCTATCCCCCAAGCTCCAAACCACCAAAACCCTGGGCGCCCGGGTTCAATAAATAAACTGACCAGCTATCACTCAAGCTGTAAGCTCCTAAGTACACTGGGCGCCTGAGTTCAACAAAAAAAACTTATCGGCTATCCCACAAATATCAATATTGTAGATAAACACTTGGTTATTTTAATCAAATCGACGCCCATGGTTTTTAATGGAAATCTTTGAGGAAAAACAATCTTTCTTTTTTTTTTTTTACGACGCCCAATGTGTTTTGTTTTGAAGGCGTGAAGGATAAACAATTAATTTTTAATTCAAACCGTCGCCGAGGGTTTTTTAGTCGAATGTTTTGGGGATAAATAATCTTTTTTTTTCATCTTAACCCCCATGGTTATAGCTTTATGGGCTTGGGGGATAATCAATTAGTTCATTTATTCAACTTATGCACAGAATTTTCTAGTTTAAAGTTTTTAAAATAAACTATTAGTTTTTTAATTTTTTTCATGCCCTGGGTATTCTAGTATAAAGCCTCTGAGATAAACAATTTGTTTTTTTATTCAACTCTACGCCCAGGATAGGTTTAATGCCTTGGGGTATAAACAATTACTTACTTTTTTCAAATCTACGCTCAGGGTATTTAAGTTTGAAAGCTTGGGGGATAAACAATTACTTTTTTTAATCAACTTACGCACAGGTTTTTTTAGTATAAAGCTTTAAAAAAACAACAATTACTTTTTTAATTTTTCTCATGCCCTGTGTATTTTAGTATAAAGCCTCTGAGATGAACACTTCGTTTTTTTATTCAACTCTACGCCCAGGGCATTTACGTTTAAATACTTGGGGTATAAACAATAACTTCTTTTATTTAACTCATGCCCAGGGTTTTTTAGTATAAAGCCTCTGAGATGAACAGTTTGATTTTTTATTCAACTATACGCCAGTGTATATTTTAAGAAAATTTTAGAACTACCCAAGCATGGTTGGAGGAAAGTGAAAATCGAAAAAAGTGCATTTAAACAAATATTTCTATGCATCTTTTATATTAATTTAAGAATAAATAATTATAATATTATAAATAATAATAATAATAATATTAATAATGATCATAATAATAATCGTTCAACAATAAATAAATACATAACAAGAAAAACAGCATGCACAAACAGATTCCCGACGTGATAAATGAAAAATATAAAAAATGTTAGTTAATGATCATTTAAACTTGTTCTTAACCCCCAAAATCCTGGGCGCCCGAGTTCAACAAAAAAACTGATCAGCTATTCTCCAAGCTCTTAGCCTGCAAAACCCTGGGCGCCTGAGTTCAACAAAAAAACTGATCAGCTATCCCCCAAGCTCCAAACCCCCAAAACCCTAGGCGCCCGGGTTCAATAAATAAACTGACCAGCTATCACTCAAGCTGTAAACTCCTAAGTACACTGGGCGCCTGAGTTCAACAAAAAAACTTATCGGCTATCCCTCAAGCTGTAAATCTCCAAATACCCTGGGCGCCCGAGCTCAACAAAAAAACTGATCAGCTGTCCCCCGAGCTCTAAACCCCCAAAAACCTTGTGAGCCCGAGTTGAATTATTCCAAAAATATGAGTACATTTTAGTTAACCTAAGCATGGTACCTAATAACGCTGCACTGGTGCAATAGAGCTTGAGGGATAGCTGATCAGTTTATTTATTGAACTCGAAGCCCAGGGTTTTGGGGGCCTAGAGCTTGAGGGATAGCTGATCAGTTTATTTATTGAACTCGAGCTCCTAAGGTTTATGGGGGTTTGGAGCTTGGGGGATAGCCAATAAGTTTTTTTGTTGAACTCGGGCGCTAAGAGTTTTGGGTTCTAGAGCTTGAGGGATAGCTGATCAGTTTATTTTTTTAACTTGACGCCCAGGGTATTTGGAGGTTTACAGCTTGGGGGATAGCTAATCAGTTTTTTTGTTGAACTCGGGCGCCCAGGGTTTTGGGGGTTTAGAGCTTGAGGGTTAGCTAATCAGTTTTTTTGTTGAACTCGGGCGCTCAGGGTTTTGGAGGTATAGAGCATAACATTAAAAAATATGTATATATCCATCCCGCTGTCGTACTTAAATATTTATATATATGAACTACCCAATTCGACTTTTAGAAGTACCCATATTTCATTAAAAACTATCCTTTTGGTTAGAGGTACCCGTTAAAATATACACTACTATACGCCAAGGGTATTTGGGTTCAAAGGCTTCGGGGTTATACAATTACTTTCTTTTTTCAAATCGACGCCCAGGGTATTTAAGTTTTAAAGCTTGGGGGATAAACAATTACTTTTTTTAATCAACTTACGCACATAATTTTTTTGTTTAAAAATAAACAATTACTTTTTTAATTTTACTTATGCCCTGGGTTTTTTAGTATAAAGCCTCTGAAAAAAACAATTCGTTTTTTTTATTCAACTCGACGCCCAGAGTATTCGGGTTTAAAGGCTTGGGGATAAACGATTACTAATTTTTTTTTTTTTTTTTAGTTCGATGCTCAGGGTATTTTATTTTAAATGTTTGGTGGATAATTCCCTTAATCATCAATTATTATTTCTCGGAGGTTATTTTTTAATTTTTTTTCCAATCTTAAAGAGTTATTTAGTTTATAAAAATGAATAAATAATTTTTTTTTTTTTTTTTAATAACTTTACGAATCTGCAATGTCGATAACGTTCGAAACTCATAGCCTATAAACCGCTCAATATATTTAGACCGTTTGTTTCTTGGTACGATTGTACGCCCTAAACACAGCTTACCGTCCCCACGAAGAAATATCGTATTCAACCCTGGAAGCTACTGACGAAGACCGACGGCGAAGCTACTCTCTCTCTCCGTTCTGTTGCTCTTGCGTACGGTCACGCGATGTAAGGCTTATCGAAGCCTAGTATATATTTTATCCAATAAACTATATTAATTATTTTAACCACACAGAACCTTTATTTAACGATCCTCGATCCTTTATTTACAACAAAGTTTTTCATGTATGAATTGTAATCAGAATAAAAGTTGTCTTGGTAATCACGTATGTATTCAAAAAATTCAATGGAAAGTAAATACATCAGTTCAGACTCAATATTATGTTTCCTCTGTGTCAAGAAATTAATGTGATTATGTATATCACTAATAATAATATTTCTTATCATGTACGCCTGGTGCGTTACCAATTACGCCATGGAGGCAACGAGCTCGGCTCTCTGCTTAGTCAAATTTAATTCCTTTTGTCTCAATTTTCAAGAAAGAACGCCTGTATTACAGGGGTTCTTTCTTGAAAATTTGTTACACCACAAGCAACTGAGAGAAAATCATCATGATATTTATTAAGGCACGTACCCGATGATGTGCCGGGGGTTTGCGGCCTTCGGCCGGACAGGGACTACTGTGTATACCACATGAAAAATTACTAAAGTAATAATACATCCTCTTTAAGCGCAAATCACGAGCAATCCACCCACGTATTCAAAAAAACCAAAATAACCCATCTTTTTTTTATTTTTTTTTCCAAAATAACCCATCACCCAATTCCTGGAACTCATTTTTATTTGGACTCGGAAAAAATGGGACCGAACACTATCCTGACTTTCCAAATATTGTCGAAACGTCCGGATAATGCCGATCGTGTATATGAAATGTCCGGATAATGCATATCATGTATATATATATATATATATATTTAAAAAATTTAAACACCTGCAGTTCCTTTTTTTTCTATATTTATTTTTAAAAAGCATTAAAATGAACAAATCAAATGGTTTTTTTCACTTTTAATTATTGATTCAAACAAGCTGCATTCGTATATTTTTCAACTAAAAGGTTAGGCTAAGATCATCTGATTCTTCAGTTTTTATTTTTTTTCTCGAAAGTTAATCCACCAACCTATGTTTTTTTATGCCAAAATATTCAAGATAAAATAAACTATTAGTATAATTTTTTTCAGAACAATTGTCCTCGTCAGTTTTTCAAGCGAACGAAAAATCGATAATTTCCCATAAAAACACGTATTAAAGATCCAAATTTTATAATTTCAATTTCTCGAAATTTAGGTCACCAACCTAAATATTTTTTTTTTAACGTAATCTCAGGTATAAAAACTATGTTTTCTCAAAATTTTAGGAATATTGACCTCGTGGAAAAAAGTTTCGTGAGCTTCCTTAAGTGATATTAAAAGTGTAATAGAACTTTAAATTATTTTTTGAACTTAATTTTTTATGTCCAAATCAGATTATTAATGGTAAAAACAGCCATTTATAACATATTTGATATAAGATTGTAAAGTAACGTATACAGTGTCGCATCGACAGTCGTACGAGCCAGACGTGTTTTTTTGCTCTGCGGTTAATATTGAGGTTAGGCTTTTCGCTGCGTAGTGGCACAATCGCTTGATCGTTGCTGCTGCGTGGCTTTTGTTTAATTGTTAGTGATGGAGTGCGGTTATTCGCTCAGACAGCGATATTGAGCGTTTATTGAAGATGAGGTAAAAATACCCCAAAAGTGCCATGGCTAGCAACGCCAAAACCTCCACAGTCTCGTACTCCAAAGTAGCGGAGAACAACTTTCAGTTTCCGAAGAAAACCCAAGCCATTGTTTTTGAAGCCGTTGAAAATATGGGAATCGAAGAGTACCTCAATGCTATTAAAAATCGTACCCCCCCCCCCCCGCTTTTTTTTTTTTTTTTTTTTTTCTTCAGTGAAACTCTTTTTTATTAATTTTAGTGTTTTAGGTACTATTTCAATGAACTTGGCGAAACACAGTCATACCTCTTGGATTTAAGTCATCTATATAGTGCCCCATGCTTTTATTTAGAGTCCTCACGAAATTTTGATTGTTCAATTTATATTAAATCTTTTAAAGTACATTGAAAGAATTTAGCAGTATTAAAATCTTATTTTCTACTTATTAGGACATTTTTTTATAATTTCTCAAAACTTTTTAAAGAAAAGCATGTTTTTAAAAAACTTTTTATTTATTTATTTTTTATTTTCTACTTTTTAGTCTTAGTTTAATTTATGTAATTTATATGAATTAACAGAAATGAAAAGAGTATTTTTAGCCTAAAATTTTAAATCTTATTATTGTTTGAAATTTAGTTAGTATTGAAATTTACATCATTCTTTTTACAATTATGATACTTGAAATATTTTTTTTTTTCAAATATATTGAAAACTACAAAATAAAAACCCTTGCAGAACTCTAAAGTAATCCCCCCAGATCTTAGCCCAAAACTCTCGAAGATGATACCCAGATTCCCCAGGTACACTCGTCATCGGCGACCTTGGTATATAGGTTCAATTTGTTTCGATAAATATTCTGGAACACCCTACCAAGTCATCCCAGTAGAATTCGGCTCAAAACTCGAAGATGGCCTCCAGGTTCCCCACGTACACCGGTCAGGCTTGTTTTTGGACTTCGCTGTAGCACCCCAACTAACATCTTGATAGCTGAGTCTGGGTTGATTGCTATTCAACTGAGAGCAAGATTTTTGTGCCAAAACTTCTTGCTCAAAGTTTTTAGCAATACAAGCTCAATTACCCTTGGAATTATCTTCAAGTACATGGAAGGCATCACAAGGGACCGCAGCAAAAAGGTCAACGTCTTACGTGAAAGCATCAAGAGGGTAGTGAGACTCTCCCATTTAATCAACAAAGGGCAGTTTACTGTGATGTACAACTACAATTACGACATTTTGAGAATGCCGATACACGTTGATTTAGAGGCTGGCAAACTACTCATAAGTTGTGAACATTCTGAACCTTTTTTCCGACTAATTTTCAATGACGATCGGGCTTTGAGTATCTTTACCGATGGAAGTAAGATGGAGAGGGCAGTCTCTGTTGGCACTGCATGCGTTAGTCCTGAACTTGGAATAGTCAAGTCTCGCAGTGTGAACAATAAAGCAACCATTTACACAGTGGAGCGCGGAAGGAACGAAATTCCTGACGCTTTACCCCTCCAGTAATGCGAGTGAATTTCAAGTGAGATAAAAGAATTCAATTTACGTACAAATACAGATAACTACACTTCATCTGAGATCCACTCGCGTAACTGTTTTTTCTTTTTTTCTTTCTTTCTTGTCTCCTGCTTCTTGATTTCCTTTTCCTCATTTCCCGTCGTAGATTAAGTACAACGTGAGTTGTATGAATCTACATAACACGCGTGTACGTGTCAGTGTTGTGGAGAATTAACTCGTGTTTATCAGCACTTTCGAGTAGACAGGCTCCGTCTGTGTCAGTATGATCGCAGTTCCACGCCTCGTTGTACGAAGCTCTGGTTGACGCCATGCATTTTGCTTTGGAGATCAGGCACCGCAATGTCAACATTTTCACGGATTCCCTAAGCGCTGTTCGAACACTTGCTGCGGCCAATTATGGAAGAAATACAAATCACCTGGTCTTAGAGATACTACAATGTAATGCCTGGTTTTATCAAGACAACGAGGCAGGAGTCACTATATACTGGATCCCAGCACATGTTGGCATTGCGGGCAACGAACTGGCGGACAAAACAGCTAAAGAGGCCACCGACAGAGAATCGCAGACACTGGCTTTGCCGTACTTGGACCTCAAGCCCCTTTTCAGAAGACTGTCATTCGTGGATAGCAGCAACCAGATCAGAAAAAAAGGTACCTTAAAAGGACGAGTATACTTCGAGCGGATTTACAAGCCGTCAACTAAGCCCTGGTTCAGCGGCCTCAACCTAACTCGTGAACAGATTGTTTTCATCTTGAGATGCCGAAATAACCACTTCAGCCTCCGTGAGTCACTGTTTAAAATCAATGTGGTGGATTCACCAACGTGTGAATGCGGCCATGATTTCCAGGACCTGAACCACGTCTTGCGGCAATGCCCTTTGGGCAAAGAGCACCGAGAAGCCCTGATGAAGGACCTTATCAAGATTAGACAGTACCCACCGTACGACGTTATACCAGTTTCATGTGTAAACTGAACATTACTGTGATGGACTTACTATACAATTACCCAAGAAGTGCAAAATTAAAATATGATTTTGCAAGTGATATTTAAAGTGGTCCTCAAGTGAGGGTCATAAATACTTTCAATTTTTATGTAACAATATATTATATTATCTTTATTTTTATTTATTTTATCTTTCAAAATTCTTTTTCTTAAAGCTGATTATCTTTAAAGTTCAATAAAGCGTAAAAAAAAAAAAAAAAAAAAAGTAACGTATAAGATTGTAAATTGAAAAGGAATGTATAAAATTAAAAATCCTTTAAACTTTTTATTCGTGAGCTGATTGGTGAAAAAGTTTTTAAAATATTCGAAAAGTACATTTGAGGTTACTATTTTTATTTTTTTTCCAATGCGCGCTTGCAGCGTGGTTAGAGAGGCTATGCAAAGTAAAACAATTTAAAAACTGATGAAGTTAGAATTTTTAATTTTATTTAACAAAAATTTCTTTTGCAAAAGCAATTAATAAGGGTCCGTGCGCGCTTGCACGCTGAGTAATTTCTAGTAATATTAAATTTTAAAAAGTATATTGAAAAAATTTACTGTTAAATAAATCAAGTTTAAATTCTGTTAAGCTTACAAGCAGGGATAAAATGGTTTTTCACCGCATTGATGTTCATGACAAAGTCTCATTGGTAGGAGGCGTGGCAAAAAACCATGGCTCTATGACGTTTTGTCATATGGTTTTTTACTTTGGTGCGCATGGCTTGTTATCATTGCCACGCATGGTATTTTCTAAACATAACCTAGCATGGTAAAAAGCCTAATTTTTTCTCCGTGTATTCTTAAAAAATGTATAAAACGTTGGAAAAATAAATTATAGTATTTACGAATTCTATTTGAGCCCGACTATTCGACCGCACTTCCGTACGTTAGGAGAAAAAAAAATACTTAAATAAATAAATAAATAAATAAATTAATATAAAATTTTAATATATTATTACAAATCTTTTCACCCAAAAATTTTCCGAACGTACGTTTTAAAGTTTTTTTTCTTTTAAACGTACGTAACTTTTAATTTGAAAAACTGTACGTTTTTGCAAATGTCCGGACAAAATTTTTTCACACTAGGAAAATCTTTTCTTTTTTTTTTTTTTTGCAAAAAATAACTGCAATTTCAGTATTAAAATCCAATAACCCCTCTTGCTTCACTCAAATACTAGCTTTTACTTTGAAACTAAATAACCCTCCTCACTTCACCTGCATACTAGCTTTTACTTTGAAGCCAACAACTCATCCCAAATAACCCTCCTAGCTTCACCCAGATACTAGCTTTTATTTTTAAACCAAATAACCCTCCTAGCTTCACCCAGATACTAGCTTTTATTTTAAAACCAAATAAATCTCCTCGCTTCACCTGGATACTAGCTTTTACTTTGAAGCCAACAACTCATCCCAAGTAACCCTCCTAGATTTACCTGGATACTAGTTTTTACTTTGAAACTCTCCTCGATTCACCCAGAAACTAGTTTTTACTTCAAAGCCAACAACTCATCCCCAATAACCCTCGAAGCTTTACCCGGAAGCTATTATCCATGTGAAGCTAAGAGAATGACTTGTGGGATTTAAGATGAAAGCTAGCATCCAGGTAAAGCTAGAAGAGTTATTTGGTTTCAAAGTAAACCCTGCTATATATTCCACACGTGTGCCACACGTAAAATAGACTTAAGCAAACTTTTATTCTTTTTCTAAATATTATAACATTATGAAGTCAGGGTAGACACCTGGTGATAATGACGCCTCCGAGATGATTTCCCCAGGAAGTTTTGACTCCAGAAGGGTCAGGACGGACACCTGGTGCACCTGGTGGTAATAACGCCTCGGAAATGATTTCCCCAAAAAGTTTTGACTCTAGAGGGGTCAGGACGGACACCTGGTGCACCTGGTGATAATAACGCCTCAGAGATGGTTTTCTGGTGAAATCATCTCCGAGGCGTTATCATCACTAGATGCACCAGGTTTCCATCCTGACCCCCCTAGAGTTGAAATTTCCTGGGGAAAACATCTACAAGGCGTTATCATCACCAGGTGCACCTTGTGTCCACCCTGACTTCAGAATGTTATAATATTTATAGCAAAAGATAAAAAAATTTGCTCAAGTCCATTTTCGTGTGGCACACGTGTGGCGTACGTTTATCGAAGTTTAACGGAGGTTCGGAAAACTCCAACGTGCGTCGGAAAATTTTTAGGTGAAAAAATTTGTAATAATATATTTAAATAACGTACGTACGGAACTCAGGGATGTTAAAATAGGTGAGGTCTTAGGTTAGGTACCTTAGACGGCCTATGACCTAACTCAAACTCGAAATGTGGTTGGTATACTACACCATTGCAGAGCGCGGTATTAACAAGAACGAATAAATGAATTTTAATAAATAATTAACCGACAAGCCTTAAACCCCAATAACGCTGGAAAAAGTAATTAACAATTAATTGTTAATAAACAAATGGCTTATTTCAAGCTGTAAGCCCCAATAACGCTGAAAAAAGTAATAAGCAATTATTTGTTAATAAACAAATGGCTAACCTTCAAGCTGTAAACCCCAATAACGCTTAAAAAAAGAGAAAATAAAATATTAATTATCAACAAATGACTAACCAACAAGCCTTAAACCCCAATAACGCTGGAAAAAGTAATAAACAATTATTTGTTAGTAAACAAATGGCCGACCTTCAAGCTGTAAACCCCAATAACGCAGAAAAAAAGAGAAAATAAAATATTAACTATCAACAAATGACGAACCGACAAGCCTTAAACCCCAATAACGCTGGAAAAAGTAATGAACAATTATTTGATAATAAACAAATGGCTAACCTTCAAGCTGTAAACCCCAATAACGCAGAAAAAAATAGAAAATAAAATATTAATTATCAACAAATGACTAACCAACAAGCCCTAAACCCAAATAACGCTGGAAAAAGTAATAAACAATTATTTGTTAATAAACAAATGGCTAACCTTCAAGCTGTAAACTCCAATAACGCGGAAAAAAAATGAAAATATATTATTAATTATCAACAAAGACTATCCAACAAACCGTAAACCCCAATAACACTGAAAAAAGTAATAAACAATTATTTGCTAATAAACAAATGGCTAACCTTCAAGCTGTAAACCCCAATAACGCTGGAAAAAGTAATAAACAATTATTTGTTAATAAACAAATGGTTAACCTTCAAGCTGTAATCCCCAATAACGCTGAAAAAAAGAGAAAATAAAATATTAATTATCAACAAATGACTAACCAACAATCCTTTAACCCCAATAATACTGGAAAAAGAAATAAACAATTATTTGTTAATAAACAAATGGCTGACCTTCAAGCTGTAAACCCCAATAACGCTGAAAAAAAGAGAAAATAAAATATTAATTATCAACAAATGACTAACCAACAAGCCTTAAACCTCAACAACGCTGGAAACAGTAATAAACAATTATTTGTTAATAAACAAATGGCTGACCTTCAAGCTGTAAACCCCAATAACGCTGAAAAAAAGAGAAAATAAAATATTAATTATCAACAAATGACTAACCAACAAGCCTTAAACCTCAACAACGCTGGAAACAGTAATAAACAATTATTTGTTAATAAACAAATGGCTGACCTTCAAGCTGTAAACGCCAATAACGCAGAAAAAAGAGAAAATAAAATATTAACTATCAACAAATGACTAACCGACAAGCCTTAAACCCTAATAACGCTGGGAAAAGTAATAAACAATTATTTGTTAATAAACAAATGGCTAACCTTCAAGCTGTAAGCCCCAATAACGCTGAAAAAAGAGAAAATAAAATATTAATTATTAACAAATGACTAACCAACAATCCTTTAACCCCAATAATACTGGAAAAAGAAATAAACAATTATTTGTTAATAAACAAATGGCTGACCTTTAAGCTCTAAACGCCAATAACGCAGAAAAAAGAGAAAATAAAATATTAATTATCAACAAATAATCAACCGACAAGCTCTAAAGCCCCCTAACGCTGGGGGAGAGCGATAAATAAATTTTTTTTCATAAACAATTAAATAAACCGACAAGCTTTAAACGCCCATAACGCTGGGCAGAGCGATAAAAAATTTTTTTTCATAAACAATCAAATAAACCGACAAGCTCTAAGCCCTCAAAATGCTGGGGAGAGCGATAAATAAATCATTGTTTATAAACAATTAAATAAACCGACCAGCTCTAAACGCCCATAACGCTGGGCAGAGCGATAAAAAAATCATTTTTTATAAACAATTAAATAAACCGACAAGCTCTAAACGCCCATAACGCTGGGCAGAGCGATAAAAAAATCATTTTTTATAAACAATTAAATAAACTGACAAGCTCTAAGCCCCCCTAACGCTGGGGAGAGCGATGAATTATTTATTTTTTATAAACAATTAAATAAACCACGCAGCTCCAAACCCCCATAACGCTGGACAGAGCGGTAAATAAATTATCTTTTATAACAATTAAATAAACCGACAAGTTCCAAGCCCCCATAACGCTGGGGAGAGCGATAAATAATTTATTTTTTGTAAACAATTGAATAAACCGCGCAGCTATAAACTCCCAAAACGCTGGAGAGAGCGATAAATGAATTTTTTTTATAAATTTATAATCGGCTATGCTCCAAGCCTTAAACCCCTAAAACGCGGTGCACCAAAGTTCAACAAAAAAGTAGATAGGCTTCCCCCCAAGCTCCAAGCCCCCAAAACCCTGGGCGCGCGAGTTCCACAAAAAAGCTTATCAGTTGGGGGTTTAGAGCTTGGGGAATAGCCGACCAGTTCATTTGTTGAACTCGCGCGCCCCGGGTCTTGGGGGCTTAGAGCTTGGTGGGTAGCCTTTCTGCTTTTGAGTTGAACTCGAGCGCCGTAAGTTTTGGGGGCTCAGAGCTTGGGAGGTAGCCAATCAGCTTTTTTGTTGAACTTGGGTGCTCCGGGTTTTGGGGGCTTAAAGCTTGGGGCATAGCTGATTAGTTTTTTCTTTGAACTCGGGTGTCCAGCGTTATGGGAGTTTAGAGCTTATTGGTTTATTCAATTGTTTATAAAAAATAAATTATTTATCGCTCTCCCCAGCGTTATGGGGGTTGAGAGCTTATCAGTTTATTTAATTGTTTATAAAAAATAATTTATTTATCGCTCTCCCCAGGTTTATGGGGATTGAGAGCTTGTTGGTTTATTTAATTGTTTATAAAAAATTATTTATTTATCGCTGTCACCAGCGTTACTGGGGCCTAGATTTCGGCTGTTTATTTATTTATTTATTTGTTCATTATTTATTTGCAACGGTTTCTGTTATTCAGCTTTCAATCTTGCGCTGTAACTGTGACGGTCAATCTTCCCAAATAAAACGTGGGGCACCATGTCTGGAGGGCACCATGTATATGACTCGGCGAAATTTCCAGACCGCGAAATTTATATTCTATTAAATGATATATACCCTTTAAGGCTTGTCGGTTGATTATTTGTTGATAATTATTATTTAATTTTCTCTTTTTTTCAGCGTTATTGGGGTTTACAGCTTGAAATTTAGCCTTTTGTTTATTAACAAATAATTGTTTATTACTTTTTCCAGCGTTAATTGGGTTTAAGGCTTGTCGGTTAGTCATTTGTTGATAATTAATATTTCATTTTTTCTTTTTTTCAGCGTTATTGGGGTTTACAGCTTGAAGGTTAGCCATTTGTTTATTAACAAATAATTGTTTATTACTTTTTCCAGCGTTATTGGGGTTTAAGGTTTGTTGGTTAATTATTTATTTATTAAAATTCATTTATTCGTTCTTATTGATACCGCGCTCGGCAATGGTGTAGTATACCAACCACTTTTCGAATTTGAGTTAGGTCATAGGCCGTCTTAGGTACCTAACCTAAGACCTCACCTATTTTAACATGCCTGACGGAACTGCAGGCGAATAGTCGGACTCTAGTAGTGTAACTAGGCACGTTCTGGCCAAACTTGTGTTGGTGAGCTCTGACGTCACGCACACACACACGCACACGGCTTTTGGTGCATGCGTCTCGGGTGGGGGCCTGGTGGGCCTGGGGGGGAGGTGGCGCGCGGCGGCGGCCGCTGGACCACCACGACGGCCTTGACGCGGTGCGTGCGCTAGACCATGCGATCGAACAAAATTTCGACGCAACGTTACACCTACAATAATCATGGAGCCCATGGAAAACCCATTAGTCAGTATTATGTTTTTTTTTTGCGTCTCCAAAAAAAAGTCGTGACTCGACGGAAATTTCAAAACATACAATTATTTCCAATTACACTGCTCCAATAATGCGTTCAACTTGCGTATCAAAAAAAAAAAAAAAAAAAAAAAAAGTCGAGCCTTTGTAGGTCTGGCAATTTAACGGCATTAGTCTTCGGGCGTTCGGGCGAGAATAAACAATCGCGGGAATAAATCCTTTTTTTTTTTTTTTTTTTGCTAAAAAGTTTTTACAGTTTTACAAAATGTTACACATTCAATATCCATCTGTATGCGACTTCAACATGCATACACAGTTTTATTCATTTACAACGTGCGTAGCTATGAAAAATACGTGTACGATAAATGATCAAATTGATTATATATGTTTTGTTTGTATGTGCGAATTGAACTTTTCATCTGAGTCTTTTCCGCAGTATGTGCTTTCGATATATAATGAAATAGAATTTAATGCGTACAACGTCTTAAATTTTAAATATTGTAATAATTGCGATAAGTCCTTGACGTATCTAATACCGGCAGCGTGGGTTGAACCAGAGGAACAAAATTGAGTTACAGTGACACATTTAAGCTTTCTTACTTTTGCTAAAGTACGATAAAATATTTGAAGAGGTAGAAATTTGTGACTGTAGAAAAATAGTCGCAAGAGAGGTCACTTGTGTGACGTGTCATCCAGTTATATTTTGGAAAAAAGAAAATCAATAAAGTGTGATCCTACTACATTGTGCCTGATTTTGAGTTTTAAAAAGCAGTCATGGATCAGTTATCAAAACCGTCAACGTCAAATGATGTTAATAAGGAGGAGAAGGAGGAGGAGGAGGAAATCTCGTTCAATTCTGAAGAAAAAAGAATTAGAGGTGAATTTTTCAGCCTCAAACGGCAACGTCAAGATGACGATTGGCGCGCTCGTTGTGAAGAGTGTATAAAACGTATGCGTCTAACTGGACCATGTGACAAAGTTTTTACTGGTAAAATTGAACGATTAGAAGGACTTTTGTGCGAATACAACAATCTGCAACAACAGCATGGAGGCGCTGGTTTAGAAAATGCACAAAGTATGCATGAAGAACAACCCAATTATCGTTGGAAACAAGTTCACTCAGCTTTAGACAACAATATCAGAGAATTTAAAATTAAAAATATTCGACACATTGACCCCATCAATTTTTTAACAGATGTTTCTTCCTTATTACTGTCAAAAATTAAGGATGATGTAAAAGAATTATTGAGTTTGAAAATAAACCTAATATTGGTTGCGGAGTTTGTGCGTGCAGATAAAAAAGACGTGTTTTATTCGGCCTCGGATGTTGTGAAAATTTACAAATCAACAAACCTAAAAAAGTGGTTCAATAAAGCAAACAAACAAATTTTAAATAATCTTGAGGACTTTCAAGAATGTGAGAGTGGCTGGGCGCTGTCGCGAATTCTCAGACTAGACATTAAAGTTGCAAAGATTAATGACTTGCGAGGTTCTGGATGTTGCATACAACTTCTGGAAAAAATTGTAAAAAAAAAGCAATTATTAATATTGACAATGCTTCGGATAACGCGTGTTTTGCCTGGGCTGTCACGGCTGCTCTTTACACAAGAAAACAAGGTAAAAATATCCCCCACAGTAATCTTACAAGTTCATATCCGCACTACACAGAAATGCTCAATGTCAAAGATTTTAAATTTCCCTTTACTTTGAATCAAATTAAAAAATTTGAAAAAATAAATAATGTTTCTATCAATGTTTATTCGGCATCGAAAAAACTTACTTATATTTATCCGGTGTTGTTGACAAAAAAAAAGAAGATAAAATCAGAGAGACATATAAATATATTTTTTCAATTTGATGGTAAAAATTCACATTTTTCTTGGATAAAAAATTTTTCAAGACTGGCACACTGGCAAATGAATCGTAAGAATTGTAAAATGTTTTTTTGCAATAGATGTGTTCACGGATTTTATTCAAAATATAGACTCAAGAAACACGAAAAAATTTGTCTGAAAATTCACAAGGAAGAAGGTGCAATTTTTTTACCATCTAAAAATGATGCAACTCTCAAGTTTATAAATTTTCACAAGAAATTGGACGTACCTTTTGTTGTATACACCGACTTTGAGTGTATGTTGATCGATCGTAAAAACACTGACGAAATTAAAGTTTACGACGACGACGACGACGACGACTATAATTATGATGAAAATTGTATACCTAAAAACACCTTTCAAGAACATAAGGTTCATAGCGCGGCATATTACTTACACTGTACCTACGACAATTCTTTGTTGCGATTTGCATCTTATCAACATCCTACAGATGCAGGAAAATGGCTGATGCTCGAACTTTTACAAATAGCTTTTGACGTAGATCAGGTAAGAAATTTTTTGGATAAAAAAAAAATCATATCTCAAACTATTTATTTATTTTTAGATTTTAAAAAATGTTCAAGAAATCACTCCAGCCCTCACTGAGGCAGAAAGACAAAAATTACTCGCAGAAACGAAGCAATGTCATATTTGTGAAAAAGACTTTGAGAGTACCGATGAAGATCGGGTCTTGGATCATTGTCATTTGACAGGTGCAGTGCGTGGCTTTGTACATAATCGGTGTAATTTAAACTATAAAATGAGTTTTTTTAATTTGCCTATTTTGTTCCACAATATGTCTGGCTACGATGGACACTTTATTATTCAAGAGATTACAAATTCAGGAATTAAGGGAAGTATTAATGTCATTCCAACCAGCATGGAAAAATATATAGCGATAATGAAAAAAATAAAAGGTACGGAAGTAACCCTTCAATTTATCGATTCATATAGATTTTTAAATTCAAGTCTTAGTAAATTGGCTTCTTATTTAGATGCTAAAGATTTTGATATTCTTAAAAATAATTTTCACGAAGCCGACACTATAGAAAAACTTGAATTGATAAAAAGGAAGGGTGTATTTCCGTACGAATATGTAAAAAATTTTGATGTATTGAACGAGCGTTCGCTACCTTCGCACGATAATTTTTATTCAAACTTGAGCAAATCAAACATTAGTTTGGATGAGTATCGTCATGCAAAAAAAGTGTGGGATATATTTGCCATAGAGACTCTAGGCGATTACAGCGATTTGTATTTAAAAACTGATGTGTTGTTACTGGCAAGCGTATTTGAAAATTTTCGAAAAAAAAGTAAAAATATTTATAACCTCGATCCCCTTCATTATTTTTCTCTTCCAGGGTTCGCTTTCGACTCTATGCTAAAATTAACTGGGGTAGAATTAGAGCTTTTAAGAAATATAGATCAAATTTTATTTATAGAAAAGGGAATTATGGGTGGACTGAGTCAATGTTCAAACCGTCATTCAAACGCAAATAATAAATATATGAAAGAGAGGTACGATCCTAATTTAGAAGATGTTTATATCAAATATTACGACAAAAATAATTTATACGGTTGGGGAATGTCACAGCTCTTACCGTGCAAAAATTTCAAGTGGATACCCGAATGTAAATTTCATAAATATTACAACATTCGAAAATTTTCAGATACAGCCAAAACAGGATATATTTTAGAAGTTGATTTAAAATATCCAGAAAAATTGCATCCAACACATAAAGATTTACCATTTTGTCCCGAGCATAGAAATGGAAAATTAATGGCTACGTTGTATGATAAAAAAAATTATGTAATTCATTATAAAAACTTGAAACAATGTGTCGAAACAGGTTTGATTATAACTAAAATACATAGAATTCTGCGATTTCGACAAAAAGCGTGGTTGAAACCATACATCGACTTAAATAATAACTTGCGCGCAAATTCATCAAATAAATTTGAAGAAAATCTGTACAAATTAATGAATAATGCGGTTTATAGTAAAATGATTGAGAATGTTCGCAAGCGTGTGAATATAAAATTGATTAAAAAATGGAAGGTTCGATATGGTGGGCAAGCTCGCATATCAAATCCTTATTTTAAGCGATTTAAAATATTCAACAAGTCTTTGGTTGGTGTTGAAATGAAAAAAAAATTTACCGTACTCGATAAACCCGTCTACGTAGGTATGGCAATATTAGAACTATCAAAAGTTAGTCTTTACAATTTTCATTATAATTTTATGTTGAAAGAATATGACGTTGATAACTGTAAAATTTTATACACAGATACAGACTCACTCCTTTATGAATTAAAAAATAAAGATATTTATGAAGTTGTAAAAAAGAATGTTATTGAAAAAAAGTTGGAATCGGAATTCGACACAAGTAACTATCCTAAAGATAATGTTTTTGGTATTCCTCTGGAAAATAAAAAAGTTTTAGGTTTGATGAAAGATGAGTGTGCCGGGAGGATAGTTTTATTGTACAGAGGATTGCGCGCAAAAGTTTATTGTCTTGTAATTGAAAAAAGCGATGCTAGAGAAAAAAATGATGTTGTTAAAAAAAAAAAAAGGGATATTACAGTCTGTTGTTGCAAATGAAATAAAATTCGAAGATTTCGATGATTGTTTAAATAATCAAGAGAAACAAATATTCATTACACAAGGTTTGATTGCCTCAAGTTGTCAAAGTCTCTTTTCTATTAACCAAAAAAAAATTGCACTAAATGCCTTTGACGATAAGAGGTGTATGCTGAAAAATTCACACGACATGCTACCTCACGGTTACAAAGGATAAATATTGTAGATTTGCAAAAGTGTTATAAACTCAATGTGTAATGATGATGATGAAAAAAGTTAGATTTAGTGACAATGTTTCAACGCGTGTTATGTGTGTTTATTCATATGCGAGTATGCAGGCAAGAATCGGTCCGTGGGAACAGATAGCCCGAGATCGAGAGCGTTTTAAACTACGATGTCAAAGGGTCGCGCTCATACTCAATCCAATAATTTTTAAAAAAAGAATAAAATATATGGAATATGTATTAAGTCCTGTATTGATTAAACGTCTATGTTAAATTTTTATCTGTAGGATTGGTTTTTGTGAATTAAATGTAATAATAAAACATACTTTGTTTGTCTTTTTATTTTTATTCCTTTAACACAGTCTTACATATAATTACATTAATAAAAAAAAAAAAAATTATGAGGTAAGTTTTGGATTGAACAAAAAAAATATTACAAATCTTTTTTATGAATGTAGCTATTGTGACTGTCATCGAATCCTAGCCATTTGACCAGCAGACGATTACCACGTTGTTCAATCACCTTTTCAACTAAATAAACATTTGGACACGTGGTTTTTTGCAACTCTTCGGCGTAGAAGCCTCCTTTCACCGGATGCTCTTTGTAATCTTTTAGGTAGAACATGGGTGGATTACTTCGTCTGACACGAGTAACTGTGAAGACTTCAACCGTCCAGTTTGGCGTGTAACCTTTCTCAAATATATGTTTTGTTTTACTCACGCGCACTTTATCCCCAACTTTAAATTTCAGAGGCTTTCTTGATTTTCTTTTACATTTTCTCAATCTTTGCAGGACCTCGTGTGCGTTATCTTCGTTGACGTCCTTTGGCTTCATACCTATACTTCGATGTTTTTGATTGTTGTACTCTTTAACGAGTTTAGGTAAGATATCAAGCCACTCGTAGCTACCTTGCAGGCTGAACTGTTTCCACATCTTCTCCTTCAGAGTTCGATTAAATCGTTCGCATATCGAAGCCTTGAGTCCGCTGTGCGTAGAGTACATGTTGATCTTGTACTTTTGTATCAACTTTATAAAATCTTCGTTGTAAAATTCTTTTCCCTCATCTACATGGATATTACGCGGAGGTGTGATTGTTTTCAAGATGGATTTCATTGCGTTTGTAACTTCTTTTCCCGACTTTGTTTTTAGCGGAATTGCCCAAGCGTACTTTGAGAATATATTTATTGCGGTGAGTATGTATTTGTAATCGTCGTTTTCATCAGCATACGGAATCATCTCTACCAAGCCGCATTGCAGTGTGTCGTTTATGCCTCTCATTTCAACTTTTCTTCGAGCATACTTGCGCCGAGCTGGCTTGTGCAACTCATTAACCAACACGCGCTTTTGATCCATTCTTTTTCAACTTGGATATTTCTTCCTCGATATTGCGTATATTAGATTTAAAAAACTCCTTCAGACCCTCATCTTTACCCGCCACATACATGCCGAGATCTGCTCTTTGTTTCTGCAATAGATATTCGAATTTATCAGTATTATCTGATTGTGCTTTATTAAATTCGTCGATAATGTCGGATTTTTGTTTTAGCAGCAAAGATTTTAAGGTTGCAAGATCAACCGCGTCGTTTGGTTGCACGGGCGACGCGATATTGACTAACCTCTTGTTTTCAATGTCAAAGTTACCCTCGCGTGTAAATTTGAATCCGTTGCCCGGCGGTGCGCGTTTGTCTTTTGCTGTACTGCTTCGACGTCCAAACACATCAACACCCATATTGATACTAGGATGATACACCATCCATTTCTTTAATATATGCACTTTACTTCTCGCAATTCCTCCAGAATCGAATGAATTTCGTTTGTGTGGTTGAGATTGCCTGCAGCTTGTTCGGCCATTAACAACCGAAGACGATCGACCAGCTCATTTGGATCGTCCCAGTAGACATAATCTAGAGACGAGTTTCGTTTTGCAATTTTCAAATGAGGAGTCAAACCTCTACCCAACTTTGTAGGTGTGTGCTTGAAACTTTTTTTATCAAGCGCAGTTTTTTTCAAGGCATTTGCTGGAGATTTAACTTTAGGAGGTGTATCTATAGGCTCTATTTCAAATAAAGGCGCAATAATAAAATTATATTTATTACTTGTGGTATGTTTTTTTATTTGCGCGTTTGGTTTGTTACTCTTTCTGTGCGCATTCGAAATTTCAAGAATTTGTTTGTACAAAGTTAAATCTTTAATTTCATAATTTTGTGGATTTCTATGCACAATGAGTTCGAGTAAGCCAGGAGTCATGGGGAAAGATTTATCATCAACGATAATGTCATCTCTTTCCAATTTTATAGGAACACTTCCAAGCGTGTATCCGTCATTGGTTTTTTTCACTCCATAAATTCCATCTGACTCAAACTTTGACAGATCTAAAACATTTTCATCGTGTTGTTTTAATTTTTCAATTTCGTGAAACGATTCTTCGCCATCTGTTTCTGCAGTGTCATGTGATTCGAAATTCACGTTTTTGTCCTTTTTTTCGTGTTCTTCGTTTATCAAAGAAAGATTGAGTAGTCTTTGTTTAAATGCATCATCATCATCATCATCATCTTGCATGAAGCTTTTATTTTTTCTTTTTGTATGAAAATTTTCGTTTTTTTGAACAAGTTGTTGCAGAGGATCGGTTATAGGTTTAAACGTTTCGTTCAAAACACGTTTGGTATTATCCTTTTGCGACTTGATGAGATTAAACTTTTTTTTCACGGCTTCGCGAGCTTTAACGAACTTTCCGCAAGAACACTCTTTTTTCGAGAAATTTGGGCCATGTTAGCGCATCAGAGACACATAAGAGACTAATGATTTTCAATAGTCTACGATATATTTATGATAAAACAATCAAAACCTTTTCGATATCTGCCTTCGTTGATATCCCTATCTTTGTCGACGACAAGAAAACTATGTTTGCCTTCGATCCAACACTTTGAACACAAGTTTTTAAATTGATTGAATGACATGTCGGTATTCACGTGATCGTCATAAATATGTTTTAGATTAACTTCATCTTGACGAAACAAAATTAATAAATTAACGTTGTCTCTAACTAAGTGTTTCGGCACTGAAGCATAGGATTGGCATAGGTAGAAGCAGTCAACATTTTTGTGTCGACCCATACAATAAAAAGCTTTGACTTTATCTTTTTTTTCGCATGCTATATCATCAAATATTATTATTGAGTTTGGTAGGGCCTTATCTGGTGCTACTACTTCGTCGTGCTCACTGAAAGGTAGGTATTCCATTCCGTCTATGGATTTCAAAAGTTTTTCCAAAAACTTATACTTTGGCTGATCAAGCGATTTCGAATAAATATAAATATTTTCGAATCTCACGCCGTTTGGATGTGTTATAAGAGCTAATAAACTATTAGTTTTTCCACAATTAGAGGGTCCCGAGATGACTGCGCGAATACTACTAGGTAGTAAATCACCGTGACGCTTTGCTTTTTTTTCTCGATCAGCAATAACGTCAAAGTTGAGCACGGGAAGTCTCAAAGAATTTTCACTAAAATCCATGTTGATGCTTAAAAATACACGTCAAAACTACTTGCTAAAGGTATAAATACTACACCTTTTATACTGTAAGGTCAGTCTTGGATGAAACGTTGAACACAGATGATTACGTACAATAAAAGAAAGAAAAGTAAGCGGGGAAGAGGTTTGCTCAACAAAATCATTGACAAACTTCCCGTCGAATTACACTTACCCGGATACAATTATTGCGGACCAGGCACAAAACTGAAAGCTCAATTGGCTAGAGATGATTTGCCAATCAACCAACTTGATGCCGCTTGCAAAGAACACGATATTGCTTATTTGCAAAATGGAGACAACATGAGTGCAAGACACACCGCCGACAAAACTCTAGCCGATAAAGCTTGGCAAAGGGTACTGTCTAAAGATGCTCAGCTCAAGGAAAAAGCTGCAGCCTATGCTGTTACAAATGCCATGAAACTAAAAACAAAATTAGGAATGGGATTGAAAATAGATTCTAAAAGAAAAACTGCTAAGAGGAAAGCTAAGAAAAAAAAAAATCACAACTTTAAATAGTATTATTCAAAAAACAAGAAGGTCAATTGATCCGCGCGAAGGTCCTATCGGTATGATTAATTCGGCATTTAAAACTTCCAAGTCTGCCGTCAAAGAGGCTGGTGGAAAAAGTAAAATAAAAATCCCTCAAGTCCTACCTGTGCCTTCGAAGATTGGAGGGTTCCTACCACTCGTACCTTTGTTTGCCGGTTTGAGTGCCACGGGTGCATTAGCGGGGGGTTCTGCAGGAATATACAAAGCTATCAACGATGCAAAATCAGCTAAACAACAGTTGGAAGAAAATAAAAGACACAATAAAACTATGGAAGCATTAGCCATAGGCAAAGGTTTGTATCTTGGATCTCGCAAAAGGGGTTTCGGCTTATACCTAGGTTCACGAAAAGGAAAAGGCTTGTATTTGAGATCGCCAAAGGGTCAAGAATTGTACATGAAATCGCAACAAGGTCGGGGTTTGAAATCAAAAAAGGGGTTGAAAAAAAAAGTTCAAAATAATTTTACCGCGCACTAACAAATTTTGACTTGGTTAAATTTGCCAAGTTGCTAAAAATTCCATACTTTCGAGGAGTGTTTATGAAAAATAAACTACCATCAACAGGCTCTCGTTACAGAGAATCGGCTATTGTAAATTTAGATGATGACAGTGGACTTGGAACACACTGGGTTGCTTATCGGAAACGCGGCAACGATGTTGTCTACTTTGATAGTTTTGGAAATCTTCAACCTCCTCTCGAGTTGATGGATTATTTAAATGTTGATTCAATAAAGTACAATGCAGAGAGATTTCAAGATTACAATTCTTACAATTGTGGTCAGTTGTGTTTACAATTTTTGTGTGGAAAATTAAAACGTATATAAGAATATTGTTCACCATCTTCTCTACTAGTTTATCTCGAGATGTGATGGAGTCAATTACTCTAACTTTATCAGGCACATCTTCGATTCTCGAGGCACAATATTTTCCCCCGATCGAGCTTTCACCGGACAAAAGCTATACTCTAGGACTTGTCGAGTTCTTAACCTTCAATAGTATACCAAACATTGACGCTGAAAATAATCAGTTTCATATAGGCGATCAAACGACTACCATCCCAACTGGTACTTACGAAATAAGAGGTATTGAGAAACATTTGCAAGATATTTTAAAAGCTATTGATAAAAAAATTACACTTTCGATTAAGCCAAACGAAAATACATTACGATCTGAGATTACAAGTTCTCTAAATATTGACTTTACTCGTGCGAATTCGGTTGCAAAATTATTAGGATTTGATAAACGCAAACTCGTCGCAAATAAAAAACACATTTCCGATTTTCCTGTGTCGATAATCAAGATCAATTCGTTGAGAATTGAGTGCAATATCACAGACGGTGCTTACATAAACAACGAAAAAGTTCATACAATTCATCAATTTTTTCCTTCCGCTGATCCAGGATTCAAAATTATAGAAGTTCCAGGACAAGTCATTTACCTACCTGTAAGCGTAAAGTCTATCGACTACCTACAATTGCGCGTCGTCGACCAAGACGGAGACTTGGTAAACTTTAGAGAAGAAGTGAAAACAATTAGACTGCACATAAAGGGTGCATAATGGGAATCGTGCATCGTGGAAGTGGAGTTAAGAAATTTTATCCTCCTCAAAGATATAAAAGCAACAAAAGATGTGGGTTTTCAATCAGTCATCATCGAGCTCGCAAAGCGCTCACTCGAGACAACAAAGAGTTTCTGAAAAGTTTAGGGCTAAAAATCGTTCGTGGTGGAAAGTAACTTGTCATTTCTTTTGTTGTTTTAAAACCAATATAAAAAATGGAAGACGTTCTGGAGATTCAAAGTCCAATTGAGTTTGATGATAGTATCACGAACTATGAGTTGCATGCTCATCAACCTTACACCGGATCGAACTTCAATCACAGTGATGAAATTCATATCGCTATTCAGTATCAGGACTTGGCTGTTTTACCGTCGCAAAGCTATTTACATATAACCGGTCAATTGCGTAAATCAGATGGTACAGCAGCAACATCTTCACCATTCAGTCCTAATGCTATATGTCATTTATTCGATGACATCAGATATGAACTTAACGCTACAGAAATTGATCGTATAAAAAATGTAGGAGTAACTAGTACTATGAAGGGTTACGTGTCATTGAATAAAAGTGTATACATCGAGAATGCTGGATGGTATTACGACTTAATTAACTTAGCTGACGCAGAAGGACAATTTGATTTATGCATTCCCCTGAGATATTTGTTTGGTTTTGCTGAAGATTACACTAAAGTTGTTGTTAACGCCAAACATGAACTTATCATTCGTAGATCAAATACTGATTTTAATGCTGTCAATCAAAAAAACGTAGGAACTACTTTTGAAGAAATCAAGATAAACATTTCTAAAATTGAATGGTTAATGCCTTACGTAACGCTTTCAGACACAAATAAAGTAAGCTTGCTAAATTATCTTCAAAAAGGACGTTCAATTGCTATGAGTTTTCGTAGTTGGGAACTCCATGAGTGGCCTCTAGTACCTAAAACCACTAAAAATAATTGGCTTGTAAAAACATCCAATCAGCTGGAGAAACCTCGTTTCATGATAATCGGTTTTCAAACTAATAGAAAAAATAATAGAGAGCTCTGTTCAAGTTATTTTGATCATTGTAAAATCAATAATTTGAGAGTATACTTAAACTCGCAATACTATCCGTATAATAATTTAAACACCGATTTTACGAAAAATCAAATTTCAATGCTTTATGAGAATTATGTAAATTTTTATGATTCTTTTTACAACACGAAAAACGAAAATCGGATACCACTGTTAACTAAACTACAATTTAAAAATGAAGCGTCTCTATTTGTGATTGATTGTTCAAAACAAAACGAATCCTTAAAAAACGGTCCTGTCGACGTTCGCATTGAATTTGATTCTTCAGAGAATATACCTGATAGGACCGCAGCATACTGTTTAATCATCCACGACCGTATAATAAACTATAATCCAATGAATGGTGATGTGAATAAAGTAATTTAAACCAATTAGTATAAGCGAGTTACAATAAAAAAAAAAAAAAAAAACAGCTTTGTATTTTGAATCTTTTCCCTCGTCTTTTTATATATATAAAACAAGTCACGACAGAGGGCGGTCGTCAGTCGTTAACGAGACGCTAAAGTGTTAACAACGTTTAAAAATCAATATGGATTCGAAAATCATTCTAGAAATGTTTGATGATAGTACGATCATTCCAATTAAAAAAATTCTAACGGACATCGTGTCTGAGTTAATGAAAGAAATATCAAACAATAAAATAAACTTGAGTGAAAGAACAACCGAGTTTCGAGATGATATAACCAATATCCTGCAAAGATTGCAATCATTGGAGCATCGCCTATTCAAAATTGATAGAAACATAGAACAGTAATTTTTTAATTGATATTTACTGCGCATACGCGGAAAAATTTTCAAATAGCAGACACATTTTAATTTTTTCGTCAGTCGAATTTTGTCTATTGAACTGAGAGGAATTATGTTTTTCACGCTCCTCATTCACAAGGATAACATTTTAAGTCTTTCTGCCGACGAGTCAAAATATATATCAAAATACGTGCTGCTAAATTATTTTGAGCGCGACATACAACATTTGTTTGAAAAGCTGCCCGAGCATTTACGTTACGATATAGATATTCGCGACTGTCTACCTTGCTTAGCCCATTGGAATACAAACCTTTTTGAGACCAAGTGTCTCATAAAATACTGCGCAAAATGTCAGGAGACGAAGTTGATCAACATCAGCAACAACTGCAAAACTCTTTCGATGAAAAAATAAATCTTTAGACTTTTCTTGACATGCCCAATCGTAAGTAAATAAAAAAAAAAAAATACTTTTTGCATGAAGAATAAAAAAACTCTTTTGACAATTGTAACTTTACAATAAAGGAAAAATTAAAACTCTGCATAAAAATTAAACTTTTGAAAAAATAAAAAAAAATCTTTTGATAATTGTAACTTTACAATAAAGGAAAAATTAAAACTCTGCATATAAATTGAAATTTTAGAATAAAAAATTATACTCTTGTTATAAAAAAAAATTTTTTTTTTAATTCCAGTTGACGCACAACAAAATCAATCGGTTGCTACACAAACCATTCACACTGCTGATGAGGTTGCTGAGGCTGATGATTCTGACAGAGAAAATAAAAATTTGTTTTGCCGAGCTATGATGATTGGTTTGGAAAAATTTTTGAACGCGATGAAAAAAAAAAATAATAATATGCAAGTAAAAAAGAAAAGGAGCAGTCTTCTTGGTATTAAAAAAAAAAACAGAAATAAAAAGTCTATAAAGATTGTTAAACAGAAAGATAAAAAAAAACCAGAAAAAAAAAGTATGTTTCGAAGTCTATAAAGATTAAAAATAAGATCATTAAACAGAAAGATAAAATAAAAGATGTTTCGAAAGTTGATAAATTAAAAAATAATTCGTTGTAAATGTGATTTGAAAATAAAAATATAATAATTCATTGTTAGTATGATTTGAATATTAAATAAATGTAATTTATCTATTGTAAGTTGGAAAATAAAAAAAGTAACTTTGTGAATTTGGTGTACCTTTTTATTGAATACATTCTCCTTATTATTTTTCTACATTTGTAACGATTACAATCTCATCATCCTTGTTTTTTAACAAGGATAATATTCCTTTTTTTGAAGCCTTATTTAAAACTGCAGAAGACTTTTTATTTTTATGTATTGTTGCAGCTATTTTCTTCGGTAAGAAGTAATCGTATTTGTTATTTAAATTTACCACCACAGCCGGTCCAAAACGTGTATCAATTTTGCGAATGTTGTGGATGGTGTATTTTTTATTCATCTTCAAATCTTTCTTTTTTTTTGAGGTAAAAAACCATCTTGCTGTTTTATAGCTGAGATGTCCAATAACTCATTCTGAAAATAATAAAAAAAAATTTTATTTTACGCTCTTTTTTTATTTAATATGTGAAAAATACCTTCAATTCATTTTTCCATTCATCATTGGAAGTTGACGAGAGAGATGAAGGCGATGATGGTGATGATGACAATGATGACTCCTCAGATGATGATGTCTCGTCGTCGTTTTCTTTCTTCACTTTTTTAGATTTCATGGCTGTAAATAACAATTTACAAATTTAATTTAAAAATTTTTTGGCTTTTTAAAATGTAATGACTTACATTGTTCTTGTTTTTTATCTTGACCACTGCAGTCACCGGTTGGTTTAGATGTTGAAGCCATTTTTTTATCTGTGAATATTGTTACAAACAGTTAAAATTGCGTTTTTAAATTTAAATAAAATCTTTGAAACAATACTCACCAGGACGTCTTCTATGTTACTCAGACGAATGCTCAAACTTGAATGACGAAAAATAAGGATATTCTTTTCAAAACAATGATCACTAATGAAAAAAAAAGTCAATACTGACTAATGAGTTTTTCATGGGCTCTATGATTATTGTAGGTGTAACGTTGCGTCATAATTTTGTTTGACCGCATGGTACAGCGCGTTGCAGAAGGTCAAGGCCGTCGTGGTAGTCCAGCGGCTTTCTACCGCCACTACGCGCGATCCTCTAGCCCGCCCGAGGCCGAGCCACGACTTCTTTTGGAGACGCAAAAAAAAACATAATACTGACTAATGGGTTTTCCATGGGCTCCATGATTATTGTAGGTGTAACGTTGCGTCGAAATTTTGTTCGATCGCATGGTCTAGCGCACGCACCGCGTCAAGGCCGTCGTGGTGGTCCAGCGGCCGCCGCCGCGCGCCACCTCCCCCCCAGGCCCACCAGGCCCCCACCCGAGACGCACGCACCAAAAGCTGCGTGCGTGTGTGTGTGCGTGACGTCAGAGCTCACCAACACAAGTTTGGCCAGAACGTGCCTAGTTACACTGCTGACTCTTTTATAACCTAACCAGCGCAAATCGGCATACTGGGAAAAATGTGCTAGAGTTACGGCTCAAAAATGAAGAGGTTATGCCTCTACGCCGCGCTCAATAACTGCTTCATATATGAGCCGAATTTGACGCACGCGCTGCGATCGGCTGCGATTTGGTATTTGGTTCTACGAGTAGTAGGAAGTTAGCACCCACTTTTGTAAAATAATTTAAATTTATGTTTAAAAAATTGTTAGTTTCTTCCTCTTTACGAAAATGTTGTTTAAAAAATTGTTAGTCGATTAGTTTTTGATTTATTGATAAAAAAGTGACGGGTGCTGGAAAAAATAAAATCTCTATTTTTTGCATGAAAATAAAAACGAATATTTTTGATAAAAATTATTGCTAAAATACTGGCCGATTGATGCCTTCGTCCCCCGCAGTCCACGTTTCCATTCCTCGTTTCTAACATTTCAACTACCCATGATGGCGGAGTTTTGGCGCGTAAACGGTACTTTTGGGAGCATCTCAAAGTTAGCAACTTTTTTTTTTTTTTAATCAAATTATGTTCAAAAAATTACTAGTATTTCTCTGATTAAAATACGCTGAAAAAAAAATTGCTAGTCGCTTGGTTTTTTTATAAATAAATAAAAAGTGGTAGATGCTGGGCGATCACTGGAGTCGGTTTATTTTAATGAATATTAATTTCATCGGTACATTTTTGATGCTCAATCGAAAGATGATTTGACTAGAAATTAGCATCTTTTGGTTTCACGAAGCTAGCACAATTATTTTTTAAGATACATATTAATTAGTTTTTTCTTTGGTTCGAAATGAATTAAATAATAACTAGTTCTTGCGTTGGTCAATTTTAAAAATAAATGCTGAATTCGTAATTTGCACCCTCAAGAACACACATTCCAAGTTTGAAAAAAAAAGTTATTTAAGATAAATTTTTACTTTAAACAAGTAGACCTTATCTAGGTCAATGTTAAAGTCGAAGGTCAGATTTCTAATGAGCGCTCTCAAAAACCCTACTTTAATGAAACTTTGGAGGTAATTTTCTGGTACCGAATGATGAGCGAAAGTCTAACAATACTTCAGCTCTGAATGGGTTTTTCTACCGGTTTGCCATGTAAATTATCAGCAATTTTTAGCATTTTTTTCATTTCTTAGTTAATTTTTAAAAAATTCGTGTTCAAAGCCAATTGCATTTACAGTGATGCGAGACCTCGCATTTTTTTCGTCTTTCTATGATACTGGAAGTACCTATTAGCATTTTCTGAGTTTTAAAACATAATTATTCATGGTCAAATTATTTGAACTAAGATTTGAAAATATTTTTCTCAGTTCAAAAAGAGACAAAAAAAATGCGAGGTTCCGCATCTCCGTAAGTGCAATAGGCTTTAAATACGAATTTTTTGAAAATTACCTAAAAAACCAAAAAAGTGACCCAAATGTCTGGACCTGGCCTTGTAAGTTTAAAAAAAATTATATTGAAAATAAATTATTACTTTAAACAAATAGACCTAACGTAAGTCAATTTTAAAAATCAAGGTCACATTCGTTGTTAGCTTACAAAAAAATCCTGTAAATAATTGATTTTTCCGTTAACCAAGTAGCCCTTATGTAGGATAAATTAAAAAATGAAGATCAGATTTGTCATTGGCGACCTCAAAAATCTCCGAGTACTCAATTTCTAATTATTAATCATAAATAGCAGCCTTGAATAAGTAGACCTTCGGTGGGACAAATTTCAAAATTAATAAACATGATCTGATGATTTGACATGTTTTTTCAGAAAAAAATTTTTACGATCAAAAATAAGCAAACAATTTTTTTTTTTTTTGTCGTTTAAGTGAAAATATCAATTATGTAAATGCAATAAAAATTTTATATTTTTACCTTTTAAATTTGCAATGATCAAAAAACAGTTTAAAGGATCTTCTTAAAAAGGGTTACTGCCTGTTTGCATTATAACTTTTAACATAACGTTCCAGCATCTAAACGATGTTGTGTTTTTACATTAATAGCTTTAAAAACGTTAAATTTTAAGTAAAAATTCATTGGGAGAGGCTGTTGTTTGATTTTTGAAAAAAAAAAAGTAAGCGTCTATTTTTTACTTTGCACAGAAATTTTGGAATTCGTTTTTCTAATTACTTCAAATTTGTGATTCGGTAAATGTCTTTAATGACGAATTTTTGTCGATTTCACCGCAATTTTGTTGGTTGGGATTTGAATTAACCGACTATAATAACTCCTTTTTGATAATATTCTAAGCAGCTGAGAAATTTAATTAAAAAATTTTGCAGCAAAAAATTCGACCGAGAGCGAGAGTTTATAGGTAAAGTTGCTACTAAAAATTATAGTTTAGGAAAAAAATAGCTCAGCATCCTTATCACAAAATGCAATGGTGAAGAGTGGACGATTTATCAGCTTATATATTCATCAGCTAGAACAATTTGAGGAGAAATCCCGAGTTGCAGACAGTCGGCGCTGTAATGGCCCTTTTTCCCAGAGTTATAATAATCATGAACATGGGTCAGCCCATTCTGATTGCAACAATTTTTAGAATTTTGCGTGTACACGTAAATGAACAAAATAAAAAACTTCTGAATTTTCATGGTTTGTGATAAAATTATATGAAATACTTGAAAGTGATTTGAATTAACTTTTATTATAGATTTGGGTACTATGATAAATATCCAAACCAAATTTTATTAAACTTGGTTTTTCAATAATCTATTTGTTAACAAAGAATCTCCCTCATCAAACTTTTATATTTGCAATAATTTCCTCGTAAAAAAATAAGCTACGATAATAGATACTAATATTTTTTCTACAAACTTTACAAGCCAAGCTTTGAGTATATATAGTTTTTTATATAAATTTTTGATTTTTTTTTTTTTTAATCACTGATTTTTGACCTAATAAACAAAGGGAATAACTTTGAAATGATTAATTTACCGGAACTCGTAAATATAAATTGATGTTCCGCGATAGGTCCCTCTGCAATAAACTTAGAGCGTTTTTGCTAATAAGGAGAGGACCAGACATTTGAGTCACCGATTTCAATGAAATTTTGGAGGTACTTTTCTGGTACTAAATGATGGGCGAAACCATAAATATTTCCTCTGAATAGTCCTTTTTGCCGGTTTGCCATGCAAATATAGGCCATTTTTATCATTTTTTTCATTATTGCTAATTTTCAAAAAATTCATGCTCAAAGCCTATTGCGATTACAGAGATTAAGAACCTCGCATTTTTTTTAGTCTTTCTATGATTTATTTATTTATTTTGTAACATTCTTATTTCAATTTTTTTAGTCTATTTTTTAGAAAAGCATGTTTTACAATATTTTTTTACTTTCCAGACTTGAATTTTTTTAATAGAAATTATTTATTATTATTATTATTCATTTTTGGGAAATTTCATTTTTTTTCCTCAAAGATAGTGTCCAGGTACCATCATTGGCGACCTGGACAATGTCCTGGTCAAAATTTTTTTTATAAACTCAGTAAAACATATACAAACAAATTTTCATGATTGCAAAATTTCATTTTTTTTCTCGAAGATGATCCCCGGGTACCTCCGTCATCGGTGACCTGGATCTCCAGGTCTCAAACTGACCACGGATTATTGTATTGTCATCTGACCCTGAGGTCTGTACATAATTTCAGACCTCTAAGTCAAATGTGCTCAGATTTATAAAGCTTGAAAGAATCCAACATACCAAAAAAAAATACAAGATGGTGAGTTAAAGAAAATTTATAAAACTCAGTAGGCAGCTGCTGTAACCTAATGGGGCAATAAAACCATTACCGAGACGTGACCAAGACGGAGTCCCAGAGCTGATCGTACGTCGCACTAGATGTAATTAGCCGTGCCCCTCCCCTACCTGAGTTGAAACGTAACCCAGGTGTCTTTTGTCGTTTCATGCAGATGTATGTTTTCATGCTTTTGACCGATGTTCTCAAACTCTACGTAAAATTTTTGATGAGATGAAAAAAAAATTAAATAATAGATTTTCAAGACTGTTCTGATCCTGAATATTTGAAAAATGGTACAATTTATATTTCAACTTCTAAAGTTTTCCAAAAATAATTTTTTTTTTTTTACAAGCAATGAAAGGCATTTTTTTTATGTGTTTATAACAATTTCTTGCAGTGTTTTGATGATGCAAAGTGGTTTATCGGATTAAAACAGTGTTTCTGGACCAATTTAAAAAAAAAAACCTTGTATACTTCGAATTAAAACATTTTTAATACTAACTTCCCCAGACTATTCCTCCGCTCAGCTCACCTAAAGGGAACTGCATCAGTGATATTCGGATATTTCAACTGCCTACGTAATTATTTTTAGAAGATAATATTTGATGTTTATAATTCTCTTTTTTGAGTTTCATCATGGATTATAGGGCTCGAAAATTCGAAAAAAAATTTCCTAAATAAAGTAGGCCTTATATAAGCCTAATTCAAAAATTAAGGTTTTATTCGTGATTGGCATCCTTAAAAATCCCCATAAATAAATTTTTTTTACCTTAGTAAAGTAGGCTTCGTAAAAATTAATTTCGTGATTAGCATTTTTGAAAACCCCTGAATACAAAATTTTAAACAGTTGTAATGCGTCACAGTCACAATTTTATTCAAGTTTAATGTTCTTTGTGTTACTTGATGTAGCTCCACGTTAATCAGGTAAAATTAGAACAAAACACAGTTACGTTTTATAAAGACTACACAATTTTATTCGATCCTAATAAAGTAAGTCTAATCAAAAAATAAAGTTTTCATTCGCTGAATACGAATTCCCCCATTGCAAGTATCCTCGGTGAAATCACCGATGAACTCCTCGGTGAATTCATCGGTGAAATCCTCGCTTTTTGCGGTGAAATCCTCGGTGAATTCCTCGCTTTAAAAGATGAAATCCTCGGTGAATCTTAACAGTAAAATCCTCGGCAAAATCCTCGGCATTTTAACGGGATCGAAAACGAAGGGGTCAGGGCGGACACCTGGTGCAACTAGTGATACGTACGCCTTGGAGATGACCAGGGGCACCAGGTGCTCACCCTGATCCATCCGGAGTCAAAACTTCCTGGGGAAGTCATCTCCAAGGTGAAAGTATCACCAGGTGCACCAGATGTCCGCCCTGACCCATGCGGAGTCGAAACTTCTTGGGGAAATCATCTCGAAGGCGTAAGTATCAACAGGTGCACCAGGTGCTCGCCCTGATCCCTCTGGAGCCAGAACTTCCTGGGGAAATCATCTCCAAGGCGTAAGTATCACCAGGTGCACCAGATGTCCGCCCTGACCCATCCGGAGTCAAAACTTCCTGGGGAAGTCATCTCCAAGGCGTAAGTATCACCCGGTGCACCAGATGTCCGCCCTGACCCATCCGGAGTCAAAACTTCCTGGGGAAGTCATCTCCAAGGTGTAAGTATCACCAGGTGCACGAGATGTCCGCCCTGACGCATGCGGAGTCAAAACTTCCTGGGGAAGTCCTCTCCAAGGCGTAAGTATCACCAGGTGCACCAGATGTCCGCCCTGACCCATCCGGAGTCAAAACTTCCTGGGGAAGTCATCTCCAAGGCGTAAGTATCACCCGGTGCACCAGATGCTCACCCTGATCCCTCAGGAGTCGAAACTTCCTGGGGAAGTCATCTCCAAGGCGTTAGTATCACCAGGTGCACCAGATGTCCGCCCTGACCCATCCGGAGTCAAAACTTCCTGGGGAAGTCCTCTCCAAGGCGTAAGTATCACCAGGTGCACCAGATGTCCGCCCTGACCCATCTGGAGTCAAAACTTCCTGGGGAAGTCATCTCCAAGGTGTAAGTATCACCAGGTGCACCATATGTCCGCCCTGACCCATGCGGAGTCGAAACTTCCTGGGGAAATGATCTCGAAGGCGTAAGTAAAACCAGGGGCACCAGGTGTCCGCCCTGACCCATCCGGAGTCGAAACTTCCTGGGGAGTTCATCTCCAAGGCGTGAAAATCATCATGAGCACCAGGTGTCCGCTCTGACCCATCCGGAGTCAAAACTTCCTGGGGAGTTCATCCCCAAGCCTTACGTATCACCAGGGGCACCAGGTGTCCGCCCTGACCCATCTGGAGTCGGAACTTCCTGGGGAAATCATCTCCAACGCGTTAGTATCACCAGGGGCACCAGGTGTCCGCCCTGACCCATCCGGAGTCGAAACTTCCTGGGGCAGTCATCTCTAAGGCGTAAGTATCGCAAGGTGCACCAGGTGCTGGCCCTGATCCATCCGGAGTCAAAATTTCCTGGGGAAGTCATCTCCAAGGTGCAAGTATCACCAGGTGCACCAGATGTCCGCCCTGACCCATGCGGAGTCGAAACTTCCTGGGGAAATCATCTCCAAGGCGTAAGTATCATCATGAGCCCCAGTTGTCCGCTCTGACCTATCCGGAGTCAAAACTTCCTGGGGAGTTCATCCCCAAGCCTTACGTATCACCAGGGGCACCAGGTGTCCATCTGGAGTCGAAACTTCCTGGGGAAGTCATCTCCAAGGCGTAAGTATCACCAGGTGCACCAGATGTCCGCCCTGACCCATCCGGAGTCAAAACTGACTGGGGAAGTCATCTCCAAGGCGTTAGTATCACCAGGTGCACCAGATGTCCGCCCTGACCCATCCGGAGTCAAAACTTCCTGGGGAAGTCATCTCCAAGGCGTAAGTATCACCCGGTGCACCAGATGTCCGCCCTGACCCATCCAGAGTCAAAACTTCCTGGGGAAGTCATCTCCAAGGTGTAAAAATCACCAGGCGCACCAGATGTCCGCCCTGACCCATGCGGAGTCGAAACTTCCTGGGGAAATGATCTCAAAGGCGTAAATATCACCAGGGGCACCAGGTGTCCGCCCTGACCCATCCGGAGTCGAAACTTCCTGGGGAGTTCATCTCAAAGGCGTAAGTATCATCATGAGCACCAGGTGTCCGCTCTGACCCATCCGGAGTCAAAACTTCCTGGGGAGATCATCCCCAAGCCTTACGTATCACCAGGTGCACCAGATGTCCGCCCTGACCCATGCGGAGTCGAAACTTCCTGGGGAAATCATCTCGAAGGCGTAAGTATCAACAGGTGTACCAGGTGCTCGCCCTGATCCCTCTGGAGTCAAAACTGACTGGGGAAGTCATCTCCAAGGCGTTAGTATCACCAGGTGCACCAGATGTCCGCCCTGACCCATACGGAGACAAAACTTCCTGGGGAAGTCCTCTCCAAGGCGTAAGTATCACCAGGTGCACCAGATGTCCGCCCTGACCCATCCGGAGTCAAAACTTCCTGGGGAAGTCATCTCCAAGGTGTAAGTATCACCAGGTGCACCATATGTCCGCCCTGACCCATGCGGAGTCGAAACTTCCTGGGGAAATGATCTCGAAGGCGTAAGTATCACCAGGGGCACCAGGTGTCCGCCCTGACCCATCCGGAGTCGAAACTTCCTGGGGAGTTCATCTCCAAGGCGTAAGTATCATCATGAGCACCAGGTGTCCGCTCTGACCCATCCGGAGTCAAAACTTCCTGGGGAGTTCATCCCCAAGCCTTACGTATCACCAGGGGCACCGAGGTCCGCCCAGACCCATCTGGAGTCGGAACTTCCTGGGGAAATCATCTCCAAGGCGTTAGTATCACCAGGGGCACCAGGTGTCCGCCCTGACCCATCCGGAGTCGAAACTTCCTGGGGAAGTCATCTCCAAGGTGCAATTATCACCAGGTGCACCAGATGTCCGCCCTGACCCATGCGGAGTCGAAATTTCCTGGGGAAATCATCTCCAAGGCGTAAGTATCATCATGAGCACCAGTTGTCCGCTCTGACCTATCCGGAGTAAAAACTTCCTGGGGAGTTCATCCCCAAGCCTTACGTATCACCAGGGGCACCAGGTGTCCATCTGGAGTCGAAACTTCCTGGGGAAGTCATCTCCAAGGCGTAAGTATCACCAGGTGCACCAGATGTCCGCCCTGACCCATCCGGAGTCAAAACTTCTTGGGGAAATCATCTCGAATGCGTAAGTATCAACAGGTGCACCAGGTGCTCGCCCTGATCCCTCTGGAGTCAGAACTTCCTGGAGAAATCATCTCCAAGGCGTAAGTATCACCAGGTGCACCAGATGTCTGCCCTGACCCATGCGGATTTGAAACTCCCTGGGGAAATCATCTCCAAGGCGTAAGTATCACCAGGTGCACCAGATGTCCGCCCTGACCCATCTGGAGTCAAAACTTCCTGGGGAAGTCATCTCCAAGGTGTAAGTATCACCAGGAGCACCAGATGTCCGCCCTGACCCATGCGGAGTCAAAACTTCCTGGGGAAATGATCTCGAAGGCGTAAGTATCACCAGGGGCACCAGGTGTCCGCCCTGACCCATCCGGAGTCGAAACTTCCTGGGGAGTTCATCTCCAAGGCGTTAGTATCACCAGGAGCACCAGATGTCCGCCCTGACCCATGCGGAGTCAAAACTTCCTGGGGAAATGATCTCGAAGGCGTAAGTATCACCAGGGGCACCAGGTGTCCGCCCTGACCCATCCGGAGTCGAAACTTCCTGGAGCAGTCATCTCTAAGGCGTAAGTATCGCCAGGTGCACCAGGTGCTCGCCCTGATCCATCTGGAGTCAAAACTTCCTGGGGAAGTCATCTCCAAGGTGGAAGTATCACCAGGTGCACCAGATGTCCGCCCTGACCCATGCGGAGTCGAAACTTCCTGGGGAAATCATCTCGAAGGCGAAAGTATCAACAGGTGCACCAGAAGCTCGCAATGATCCCTCTGAAGTCAGAACTTCCTGGGGAATTCATCTCCAAGGCGTAAGTATCACCAGGTGCACCAGATGTCCGCCCTGACCCATCCGGAGTCAAAACTTCCTGGGGAAATCATCTCCAAGGCGTTAGTATCACCAGGGGCACCAGGTGTCCGCCCTGACCCATCTGGAGTCGGAACTTCCTGGGGAAATCATCTCCAAGGCGTTAGTATCACCAGGGGCACCAGGTGTCCGCCCTGACCCATCCGGAGTCGAAACTTCCTGGGGCAGTCATCTCTAAGGCGTAAGTATCGCCAGGTGCAACAGGTGCTCGCCCTGATTCATCCGGAGTCAAAACTTCCTGGGGAAGTCATCTCCAAGGTGAAAGTATCACCAGGTGCCCCAGATGTCCGCCCTGACCCATGCGGAGTCGAAACTTCCTGGGGAAATCATCTCGAAGGCGAAAGTATCAACAGGTGCACCAGAAGCTCGCAATGATCCCTCTGAAGTCAGAACTTCCTGGGGAAATCATCTCCAAGGCTTAAGTATCACCAGGTGCACCAGATGTCCGCCCTGACTCATGCGGAGTCGAAACTTCCTGGGGAAATCATCTACAAGGTGTAAGTATCGCCAGGTTCACCAGATGCTCGCCATGATCCCTCAGGAGTCGAAACTTCCTGAAGAAGTCAACTCCAAAGCGTAAGTATCACCAGGTGCACCAGATGTCCGCCCTGACCCATCCGGAGTCAAAACTTCCTGGGGAAGTCATCTCCAAGGTGTAAGTATCACCAGGGGCACCAGGTGCCCGCCCTGACCCATCTGGAGTCGGAACTTCCTGGGGAAATCATCTCGAAGGCGTAAGTATCACCAGGGGCACCAGGTGTCCGCCCTGACCCATGCGGAGTCGAAACTTCCTGGGGAAGTCATCTCCAAGGCGTAAGTATCATCATGAGCACCAGGTGTCCGCTCTGACCCATCCGGAGTCAAAACTTCCTGGGGAGTTCATCCCCAAGCCTTACGTATTACCAGGGGCACCAGGTGTCTGCCCTGACCCATCTGGAGTCGCAACTTCCTGGGGAAATCATCTCCAAGGCGTTAGTATCACCAGGGTCACCAGGTGTCCGCCCTGACCCCTCCGGAGTCGAAACTTCCTGGGGCAGTCATCTATAAGGCGAAAGTATCGCCAGGTTCACCAGATGCTCGCCCTGATCCCTCAGGAGTCGAAAATTCCTGGGGAAGTCATCTCCAAGGCGTAAGTATCACCAGGTGCACCAGATGTCCGCCCTGACCCATCCGGAGTCAAAACTTCCTGGGGAAGTCATCTCCAAGGCGTTAGTATCACCAGGTGGACCAGATGTCCACCCTGACCCATCCGGAGTCGAAACTTCCTGAGGAAATCATCTCGAAGGCGTAAGTATCAACAGGTGCACCAGGTGCTCGCCCTGATCCCTCTGGAGTCAGAACTTCCTGGGGAAATCATCTCCAAGGCGTAAGTATCACCAGGTGCATCAGATGTCCGCCCTGACCCATGCGGAGTCGAAACTTCCTGGGGAAATCTTCTATAAGGCGTAAGTATCGCCAGGTTCACCAGATGCTCGCCATGATCCCTCAGGAGTCGAAACTTCCTGAAGAAGTCAACTCCAAAGCGTAAGTATCACCAGGTGCACCAGATGTCCGCCCTGACCCATCCGGAGTCAAAACTTCCTGGGGAAGTCATCTCCAAGGTGTAAGTATCACCAGGGGCACCAGGTGCCCGCCCTGACCCATCTGGAGTCGGAACTTCCTGGGGAAATCATCTCCAAGGCGTTAGTATCACCAGGGGCACCAGGTGTCCGCCCTGACCCATCCGGAGTCGAAACTTCCTGGGGAAGTCATCTCCAAGGTGCAATTATCACCAGGTGCACCAGATGTCCGCCCTGACCCATGCGGAGTCGAAATTTCCTGGGGAAATCATCTCCAAGGCGTAAGTATCATCATGAGCACCAGTTGTCCGCTCTGACCTATCCGGAGTAAAAACTTCCTGGGGAGTTCATCCCCAAGCCTTACGTATCACCAGGGGCACCAGGTGTCCATCTGGAGTCGAAACTTCCTGGGGAAGTCATCTCCAAGGCGTAAGTATCACCAGGTGCACCAGATGTCCGCCCTGACCCATCCGGAGTCAAAACTTCTTGGGGAAATCATCTCGAATGCGTAAGTATCAACAGGTGCACCAGGTGCTCGCCCTGATCCCTCTGGAGTCAGAACTTCCTGGAGAAATCATCTCCAAGGCGTAAGTATCACCAGGTGCACCAGATGTCTGCCCTGACCCATGCGGATTTGAAACTCCCTGGGGAAATCATCTCCAAGGCGTAAGTATCACCAGGTGCACCAGATGTCCGCCCTGACCCATCTGGAGTCAAAACTTCCTGGGGAAGTCATCTCCAAGGTGTAAGTATCACCAGGAGCACCAGATGTCCGCCCTGACCCATGCGGAGTCAAAACTTCCTGGGGAAATGATCTCGAAGGCGTAAGTATCACCAGGGGCACCAGGTGTCCGCCCTGACCCATCCGGAGTCGAAACTTCCTGGGGAGTTCATCTCCAAGGCGTTAGTATCACCAGGAGCACCAGATGTCCGCCCTGACCCATGCGGAGTCAAAACTTCCTGGGGAAATGATCTCGAAGGCGTAAGTATCACCAGGGGCACCAGGTGTCCGCCCTGACCCATCCGGAGTCGAAACTTCCTGGAGCAGTCATCTCTAAGGCGTAAGTATCGCCAGGTGCACCAGGTGCTCGCCCTGATCCATCTGGAGTCAAAACTTCCTGGGGAAGTCATCTCCAAGGTGGAAGTATCACCAGGTGCACCAGATGTCCGCCCTGACCCATGCGGAGTCGAAACTTCCTGGGGAAATCATCTCGAAGGCGAAAGTATCAACAGGTGCACCAGAAGCTCGCAATGATCCCTCTGAAGTCAGAACTTCCTGGGGAATTCATCTCCAAGGCGTAAGTATCACCAGGTGCACCAGATGTCCGCCCTGACCCATCCGGAGTCAAAACTTCCTGGGGAAATCATCTCCAAGGCGTTAGTATCACCAGGGGCACCAGGTGTCCGCCCTGACCCATCTGGAGTCGGAACTTCCTGGGGAAATCATCTCCAAGGCGTTAGTATCACCAGGGGCACCAGGTGTCCGCCCTGACCCATCCGGAGTCGAAACTTCCTGGGGCAGTCATCTCTAAGGCGTAAGTATCGCCAGGTGCAACAGGTGCTCGCCCTGATTCATCCGGAGTCAAAACTTCCTGGGGAAGTCATCTCCAAGGTGAAAGTATCACCAGGTGCCCCAGATGTCCGCCCTGACCCATGCGGAGTCGAAACTTCCTGGGGAAATCATCTCGAAGGCGAAAGTATCAACAGGTGCACCAGAAGCTCGCAATGATCCCTCTGAAGTCAGAACTTCCTGGGGAAATCATCTCCAAGGCTTAAGTATCACCAGGTGCACCAGATGTCCGCCCTGACTCATGCGGAGTCGAAACTTCCTGGGGAAATCATCTACAAGGTGTAAGTATCGCCAGGTTCACCAGATGCTCGCCATGATCCCTCAGGAGTCGAAACTTCCTGAAGAAGTCAACTCCAAAGCGTAAGTATCACCAGGTGCACCAGATGTCCGCCCTGACCCATCCGGAGTCAAAACTTCCTGGGGAAGTCATCTCCAAGGTGTAAGTATCACCAGGGGCACCAGGTGCCCGCCCTGACCCATCTGGAGTCGGAACTTCCTGGGGAAATCATCTCGAAGGCGTAAGTATCACCAGGGGCACCAGGTGTCCGCCCTGACCCATGCGGAGTCGAAACTTCCTGGGGAAGTCATCTCCAAGGCGTAAGTATCATCATGAGCACCAGGTGTCCGCTCTGACCCATCCGGAGTCAAAACTTCCTGGGGAGTTCATCCCCAAGCCTTACGTATTACCAGGGGCACCAGGTGTCTGCCCTGACCCATCTGGAGTCGCAACTTCCTGGGGAAATCATCTCCAAGGCGTTAGTATCACCAGGGTCACCAGGTGTCCGCCCTGACCCCTCCGGAGTCGAAACTTCCTGGGGCAGTCATCTATAAGGCGAAAGTATCGCCAGGTTCACCAGATGCTCGCCCTGATCCCTCAGGAGTCGAAAATTCCTGGGGAAGTCATCTCCAAGGCGTAAGTATCACCAGGTGCACCAGATGTCCGCCCTGACCCATCCGGAGTCAAAACTTCCTGGGGAAGTCATCTCCAAGGCGTTAGTATCACCAGGTGGACCAGATGTCCACCCTGACCCATCCGGAGTCGAAACTTCCTGAGGAAATCATCTCGAAGGCGTAAGTATCAACAGGTGCACCAGGTGCTCGCCCTGATCCCTCTGGAGTCAGAACTTCCTGGGGAAATCATCTCCAAGGCGTAAGTATCACCAGGTGCATCAGATGTCCGCCCTGACCCATGCGGAGTCGAAACTTCCTGGGGAAATCATCTATAAGGCGTAAGTATCGCCAGGTTCACCAGATGCTCGCCATGATCCCTCAGGAGTCGAAACTTCCTGAAGAAGTCAACTCCAAAGCGTAAGTATCACCAGGTGCACCAGATGTCCGCCCTGACCCATCCGGAGTCAAAACTTCCTGGGGAAGTCATCTCCAAGGTGTAAGTATCACCAGGGGCACCAGGTGCCCGCCCTGACCCATCTGGAGTCGGAACTTCCTGGGGAAATCATCTCGAAGGCGTAAGTATCACCAGGGGCACCAGGTGTCCGCCCTGACCCATGCGGAATCGAAACTTCCTGGGGAAGTCATCTCCAAGGCGTAAGTATCATCATGAGCACCAGGTGTCCGCTCTGACCCATCCGGAGTCAAAACTTCCTGGGGAGTTCATCCCCAAGCCTTACGTATTACCAGGGGCACCAGGTGTCCGCCCTGACCCATCTGGAGTCGCAACTTCCTGGGGAAATCATCTCCAAGGCGTTAGTATCACCAGGTTCACCAGGTGTCCGCCCTGACCCCTCCGGAGTCGAAACTTCCTGGGGCAGTCATCTATAAGGCGTAAGTATCGCCAGGTTCACCAGATGCTCGCCCTGATCCCTCAGGAGTCGAAACTTCCTGGGGAAGTCATCTCCAAGGTGTAAGTATCACCAGGTGCACGAGATGTCCGCCCTGACGCATGCGGAGTCAAAACTTCCTGGGGAAGTCCTCTCCAAGGCGTAAGTATCACCAGGTGCACCAGATGTCCGCCCTGACCCATCCGGAGTCAAAACTTCCTGGGGAAGTCATCTCCAAGGTGTAAGTATCACCAGGTGCACCATATGTCCGCCCTGACCCATGCGGAGTCGAAACTTCCTGGGGAAATGATCTCGAAGGCGTAAGTAAAACCAGGGGCACCAGGTGTCCGCCCTGACCCATCCGGAGTCGAAACTTCCTGGGGAGTTCATCTCCAAGGCGTGAAAATCATCATGAGCACCAGGTGTCCGCTCTGACCCATCCGGAGTCAAAACTTCCTGGGGAGTTCATCCCCAAGCCTTACGTATCACCAGGGGCACCAGGTGTCCGCCCTGACCCATCTGGAGTCGGAACTTCCTGGGGAAATCATCTCCAACGCGTTAGTATCACCAGGGGCACCAGGTGTCCGCCCTGACCCATCCGGAGTCGAAACTTCCTGGGGCAGTCATCTCTAAGGCGTAAGTATCGCAAGGTGCACCAGGTGCTGGCCCTGATCCATCCGGAGTCAAAATTTCCTGGGGAAGTCATCTCCAAGGTGCAAGTATCACCAGGTGCACCAGATGTCCGCCCTGACCCATGCGGAGTCGAAACTTCCTGGGGAAATCATCTCCAAGGCGTAAGTATCATCATGAGCCCCAGTTGTCCGCTCTGACCTATCCGGAGTCAAAACTTCCTGGGGAGTTCATCCCCAAGCCTTACGTATCACCAGGGGCACCAGGTGTCCATCTGGAGTCGAAACTTCCTGGGGAAGTCATCTCCAAGGCGTAAGTATCACCAGGTGCACCAGATGTCCGCCCTGACCCATCCGGAGTCAAAACTGACTGGGGAAGTCATCTCCAAGGCGTTAGTATCACCAGGTGCACCAGATGTCCGCCCTGACCCATCCGGAGTCAAAACTTCCTGGGGAAGTCATCTCCAAGGCGTAAGTATCACCCGGTGCACCAGATGTCCGCCCTGACCCATCCAGAGTCAAAACTTCCTGGGGAAGTCATCTCCAAGGTGTAAAAATCACCAGGCGCACCAGATGTCCGCCCTGACTTATGCGGAGTCGAAACTTCCTGGGGAAATGATCTCAAAGGCGTAAATATCACCAGGGGCACCAGGTGTCCGCCCTGACCCATCCGGAGTCGAAACTTCCTGGGGAGTTCATCTCAAAGGCGTAAGTATCATCATGAGCACCAGGTGTCCGCTCTGACCCATCCGGAGTCAAAACTTCCTGGGGAGATCATCCCCAAGCCTTACGTATCACCAGGTGCACCAGATGTCCGCCCTGACCCATGCGGAGTCGAAACTTCCTGGGGAAATCATCTCGAAGGCGTAAGTATCAACAGGTGTACCAGGTGCTCGCCCTGATCCCTCTGGAGTCAAAACTGACTGGGGAAGTCATCTCCAAGGCGTTAGTATCACCAGGTGCACCAGATGTCCGCCCTGACCCATACGGAGACAAAACTTCCTGGGGAAGTCCTCTCCAAGGCGTAAGTATCACCAGGTGCACCAGATGTCCGCCCTGACCCATCCGGAGTCAAAACTTCCTGGGGAAGTCATCTCCAAGGTGTAAGTATCACCAGGTGCACCATATGTCCGCCCTGACCCATGCGGAGTCGAAACTTCCTGGGGAAATGATCTCGAAGGCGTAAGTATCACCAGGGGCACCAGGTGTCCGCCCTGACCCATCCGGAGTCGAAACTTCCTGGGGAGTTCATCTCCAAGGCGTAAGTATCATCATGAGCACCAGGTGTCCGCTCTGACCCATCCGGAGTCAAAACTTCCTGGGGAGTTCATCCCCAAGCCTTACGTATCACCAGGGGCACCAGGTGTCCGCCCTGACCCATCTGGAGTCGCAACTTCCTGGGGAAATCATCTCCAAGGCGTTAGTATCACCAGGGTCACCAGGTGTCCGCCCTGACCCATCCGGAGTCGAAACTTCCTGGGGAAGTCATCTCCAAGGTGCAATTATCACCAGGTGCACCAGATGTCCGCCCTGACCCATGCGGAGTCGAAATTTCCTGGGGAAATCATCTCCAAGGCGTAAGTATCATCATGAGCACCAGTTGTCCGCTCTGACCTATCCGGAGTAAAAACTTCCTGGGGAGTTCATCCCCAAGCCTTACGTATCACCAGGGGCACCAGGTGTCCATCTGGAGTCGAAACTTCCTGGGGAAGTCATCTCCAAGGCGTAAGTATCACCAGGTGCACCAGATGTCCGCCCTGACCCATCCGGAGTCAAAACTTCTTGGGGAAATCATCTCGAATGCGTAAGTATCAACAGGTGCACCAGGTGCTCGCCCTGATCCCTCTGGAGTCAGAACTTCCTGGAGAAATCATCTCCAAGGCGTAAGTATCACCAGGTGCACCAGATGTCTGCCCTGACCCATGCGGATTTGAAACTCCCTGGGGAAATCATCTCCAAGGCGTAAGTATCACCAGGTGCACCAGATGTCCGCCCTGACCCATCTGGAGTCAAAACTTCCTGGGGAAGTCATCTCCAAGGTGTAAGTATCACCAGGAGCACCAGATGTCCGCCCTGACCCATGCGGAGTCAAAACTTCCTGGGGAAATGATCTCGAAGGCGTAAGTATCACCAGGGGCACCAGGTGTCCGCCCTGACCCATCCGGAGTCGAAACTTCCTGGGGAGTTCATCTCCAAGGCGTTAGTATCACCAGGAGCACCAGATGTCCGCCCTGACCCATGCGGAGTCAAAACTTCCTGGGGAAATGATCTCGAAGGCGTAAGTATCACCAGGGGCACCAGGTGTCCGCCCTGACCCATCCGGAGTCGAAACTTCCTGGAGCAGTCATCTCTAAGGCGTAAGTATCGCCAGGTGCACCAGGTGCTCGCCCTGATCCATCTGGAGTCAAAACTTCCTGGGGAAGTCATCTCCAAGGTGGAAGTATCACCAGGTGCACCAGATGTCCGCCCTGACCCATGCGGAGTCGAAACTTCCTGGGGAAATCATCTCGAAGGCGAAAGTATCAACAGGTGCACCAGAAGCTCGCAATGATCCCTCTGAAGTCAGAACTTCCTGGGGAATTCATCTCCAAGGCGTAAGTATCACCAGGTGCACCAGATGTCCGCCCTGACCCATCCGGAGTCAAAACTTCCTGGGGAAATCATCTCCAAGGCGTTAGTATCACCAGGGGCACCAGGTGTCTGCCCTGACCCATCTGGAGTCGCAACTTCCTGGGGAAATCATCTCCAAGGCGTTAGTATCACCAGGGGCACCAGGTGTCCGCCCTGACCCATCCGGAGTCGAAACTTCCTGGGGCAGTCATCTCTAAGGCGTAAGTATCGCCAGGTGCAACAGGTGCTCGCCCTGATTCATCCGGAGTCAAAACTTCCTGGGGAAGTCATCTCCAAGGTGAAAGTATCACCAGGTGCCCCAGATGTCCGCCCTGACCCATGCGGAGTCGAAACTTCCTGGGGAAATCATCTCGAAGGCGAAAGTATCAACAGGTGCACCAGAAGCTCGCAATGATCCCTCTGAAGTCAGAACTTCCTGGGGAAATCATCTCCAAGGCTTAAGTATCACCAGGTGCACCAGATGTCCGCCCTGACTCATGCGGAGTCGAAACTTCCTGGGGAAATCATCTACAAGGTGTAAGAATCGCCAGGTTCACCAGATGCTCGCCATGATCCCTCAGGAGTCGAAACTTCCTGAAGAAGTCAACTCCAAAGCGTAAGTATCACCAGGTGCACCAGATGTCCGCCCTGACCCATCCGGAGTCAAAACTTCCTGGGGAAGTCATCTCCAAGGCGTAAGTATCACGAGGTGCCCCAGATGTCCGCCCTGACCCATGCGGAGTCGAAACTTCCTGGGGAAATCATCTCGAAGGCGTAAGTATAAACAGGTGTACCAGGTGCTCGCCCTGATCCCTCTGGAGTCAGAACTTCCTGGGGAAATCATCTCCAAGGCGTAAGTATCACCAGGTGCACCAGATGTCCGCCCTGACTCATGCGGAGTCGAAACTTCCTGGGGAAATCATCTACAAGGTGTAAGTATCGCCAGGGGCACCAGGTGTCCGCCCTGACCCATGCGGTGTCGAAACTTCCTGGTGAAGTCATCTCCAAGGCGTAAGTATCATCATGAGCACCAGGTGTCCGCTCTGACCCATCCGGAGTCAAAACTTCCTGGGGAGTTCATCCCCAAGCCTTACGTATTACCAGGGGCAACAGGTGTCCGCCCTGACCCATCTGGAGTCGGAACTTCCTGGGGAAATCATCTCCAAGGCGTTAGTATCACCAGGTGCCCCAGATGTCCGCCCTGACCCATGCGGAGTCGAAACTTCCTGGGGAAATCATCTCGAAGGCGTAAGTATCAACAGGTGTACCAGGTGCTCGCCCTGATCCCTCTGGAGTCAAAACTTCCTGGGGAAGTCATCTCCAAGGTGAAAGTATCACCAGGTGCACCAGATGTCCGCCCTGACTCATGCGGAGTCGAAACTTCCTGGGGAAATCATCTACAAGGTGTAAGTATCGCCAGGTTCACCAGATGCTCGCCATGATCCCTCAGGAGTCGAAACTTCCTGAAGAAGTCAACTCCAAAGCGTAAGTATCACCAGGTGCACCAGATGTCCGCCCTGACCCATCCGGAGTCAAAACTTCCTGGGGAAGTCATCTCCAAGGTGTAAGTATCACCAGGGGCACCAGGTGCCCGCCCTGACCCATCTGGAGTCGGAACTTTCTGGGGAAATCATCTCGAAGGCGTAAGTATCACCAGGGGCACCAGGTGTCCGCCCTGACCCATGCGGAGTCGAAACTTCCTGGGGAAGTCATCTCCAAGGCGTAAGTATCATCATGAGCACCAGGTGTCCGCTCTGACCCATCCGGAGTCAAAACTTCCTGGGGAGTTCATCCCCAAGCCTTACGTATTACCAGGGGCACCAGGTGTCTGCCCTGACCCATCTGGAGTCGCAACTTCCTGGGGAAATCATCTCCAAGGCGTTAGTATCACCAGGGGCACCAGGTGTCCGCCCTGACCCCTCCGGAGTCGAAACTTCCTGGGGCAGTCATCTATAAGGCGAAAGTATCGCCAGGTTCACCAGATGCTCGCCCTGATCCCTCAGGAGTCGAAAATTCCTGAGGAAGTCATCTCCAAGGCGTAAGTATCACCAGGTGCACCAGATGTCCGCCCTGACCCATCCGGAGTCAAAACTTCCTGGGGAAGTCATCTCCAAGGCGTTAGTATCACCAGGTGGACCAGATGTCCACCCTGACCCATCCGGAGTCGAAACTTCCTGAGGAAATCATCTCGAAGGCGTAAGTATCAACAGGTGCACCAGGTGCTCGCCCTGATCCCTCTGGAGTCAGAACTTCCTGGGGAAATCATCTCCAAGGCGTAAGTATCACCAGGTGCATCAGATGTCCGCCCTGACCCATGCGGAGTCGAAACTTCCTGGGGAAATCATCTATAAGGCGTAAGTATCGCCAGGTTCACCAGATGCTCGCCATGATCCCTCAGGAGTCGAAACTTCCTGAAGAAGTCAACTCCAAAGCGTAAGTATCACCAGGTGCACCAGATGTCCGCCCTGACCCATCCGGAGTCAAAACTTCCTGGGGAAGTCATCTCCAAGGTGTAAGTATCACCAGGGGCACCAGGTGCCCGCCCTGACCCATCTGGAGTCGGAACTTCCTGGGGAAATCATCTCGAAGGCGTAAGTATCACCAGGGGCACCAGGTGTCCGCCCTGACCCATGCGGAATCGAAACTTCCTGGGGAAGTCATCTCCAAGGCGTAAGTATCATCATGAGCACCAGGTGTCCGCTCTGACCCATCCGGAGTCAAAACTTCCTGGGGAGTTCATCCCCAAGCCTTACGTATTACCAGGGGCACCAGGTGTCCGCCCTGACCCATCTGGAGTCGCAACTTCCTGGGGAAATCATCTCCAAGGCGTAAGTATCACCAGGTTCACCAGGTGTCCGCCCTGACCCCTCCGGAGTCGAAACTTCCTGGGGCAGTCATCTATAAGGCGTAAGTATCGCCAGGTTCACCAGATGCTCGCCCTGATCCCTCAGGAGTCGAAACTTCCTGGGGAAGTCATCTCCAAGGTGTAAGTATCACCAGGTGCACGAGATGTCCGCCCTGACGCATGCGGAGTCAAAACTTCCTGGGGAAGTCCTCTCCAAGGCGTAAGTATCACCAGGTGCACCAGATGTCCGCCCTGACCCATCCGGAGTCAAAACTTCCTGGGGAAGTCATCTCCAAGGTGTAAGTATCACCAGGTGCACCATATGTCCGCCCTGACCCATGCGGAGTCGAAACTTCCTGGGGAAATGATCTCGAAGGCGTAAGTAAAACCAGGGGCACCAGGTGTCCGCCCTGACCCATCCGGAGTCGAAACTTCCTGGGGAGTTCATCTCCAAGGCGTGAAAATCATCATGAGCACCAGGTGTCCGCTCTGACCCATCCGGAGTCAAAACTTCCTGGGGAGTTCATCCCCAAGCCTTACGTATCACCAGGGGCACCAGGTGTCCGCCCTGACCCATCTGGAGTCGGAACTTCCTGGGGAAATCATCTCCAACGCGTTAGTATCACCAGGGGCACCAGGTGTCCGCCCTGACCCATCCGGAGTCGAAACTTCCTGGGGCAGTCATCTCTAAGGCGTAAGTATCGCAAGGTGCACCAGGTGCTGGCCCTGATCCATCCGGAGTCAAAATTTCCTGGGGAAGTCATCTCCAAGGTGCAAGTATCACCAGGTGCACCAGATGTCCGCCCTGACCCATGCGGAGTCGAAACTTCCTGGGGAAATCATCTCCAAGGCGTAAGTATCATCATGAGCCCCAGTTGTCCGCTCTGACCTATCCGGAGTCAAAACTTCCTGGGGAGTTCATCCCCAAGCCTTACGTATCACCAGGGGCACCAGGTGTCCATCTGGAGTCGAAACTTCCTGGGGAAGTCATCTCCAAGGCGTAAGTATCACCAGGTGCACCAGATGTCCGCCCTGACCCATCCGGAGTCAAAACTGACTGGGGAAGTCATCTCCAAGGCGTTAGTATCACCAGGTGCACCAGATGTCCGCCCTGACCCATCCGGAGTCGAAACTTCCTGGAGCAGTCATCTCCAAGGTGTAAGTATCACCAGGGGCACCAGGTGCCCGCCCTGACCCATCTGGAGTCGGAACTTCCTGGGGAAATCATCTCGAAGGCGTTAGTATCACCAGGGGCACCAGGTGTCCGCCCTGACCCATCCGGAATCAAAACTTCCTGTGCAAGTCATCTCTAAGGCGTAAGTATCGCCAGGTGCACCAGGTGCTCGCCCTGATCCATGCGGAGTCAAAACTTCCTGGGGAAGTCATCTCCAAGGTGAAAGTATCGCCAGGTGCACCAGGTGCTCGCCCTGATCCATCTGGAGTCAAAACTTCCAGGGGAAGTCATCTCCAAGGTGAAAGTATCACCAGGTGCACCAGATATCCGCCCTGACCCATGCGGAGTCGAAACTTCCTGGGGAAATCATCTCGAAGGCGTAAGTATCAACAGGTGCACCAGGTGCTCGCCCTGATCCATCTGGAGTCAAAACTTCCAGGGGAAGTCATCTCCAAGCCTTACGTATCACCAGGTGCACCAGATGTCCGCCCTGACCCATGCGGAGTCGAAACTTCCTGGGGAAATCATCTCGAAGGCGTAAGTATCAACAGGTGTACCAGGTGCTCGCCCTGATCCCTCTGGAGTCAAAACTGACTGGGGAAGTCATCTCCAAGGCGTTAGTATCACCAGGTGCACCAGATGTCCGCCCTGACCCATACGGAGACAAAACTTCCTGGGGAAGTCCTCTCCAAGGCGTAAGTATCACCAGGTGCACCAGATGTCCGCCCTGACCCATCCGGAGTCAAAACTTCCTGGGGAAGTCATCTCCAAGGTGTAAGTATCACCAGATGTCCGCCCTGACCCATACGGAGACAAAACTTCCTGGGGAAGTCCTCTCCAAGGCGTAAGTATCACCAGGTGCACCAGATGTCCGCCCTGACCCATCCGGAGTCAAAACTTCCTGGGGAAGTCATCTCCAAGGTGTAAGTATCACCAGGTGCACCATATGTCCGCCCTGACCCATGCGGAGTCGAAACTTCCTGGGGAAATGATCTCGAAGGCGTAAGTATCATCAGGAGCACCAGGTGTCCGCCCTGACCCATCCGGAGTCGAAACTTCCTGGGGAGTTCATCTCCAAGGCGTAAGTATCACATGAGCACCAGGTGTCCGCCTCTGACCCATCCGGAGTCCAAACTTCCTGGGGAAGTCATCTCCAAGCCTTACGTATCACCAGGGGCACCAGGTGTCCGCCCTGACCCATCCTGGAGTCGAAACTTCCTGGGGAAATCATCTCCAAGGCGTAAGTATCACCAGGGTCACCAGGTGTCCGCCCTGACCCTCAGGAGTCGAAACTTCCTGGGGAAGTCATCTCCAAGGCGTAAGTATCACCAGGTGCACCAGATGTCCGCCCTGACCCATCCGGAGTCAAAACTTCCTGGAGGAAGTCATCTCCAAGGCGTGAGTATCACCAGGTGCACCAGATGTCCGCCCTGACCCATCCGGAGTCGAAACTTCCTGGGGAAATCATCTCCAAGGCGTAAGTATCATCATGAGCACCAGTTGTCCGCTCTGACCTATCCGGAGTAAAAACTTCCTGGAGAGTTCATCCCCAAGCCTTACGTATCACCAGGGGCACCAGGTGTCCATCTGGAGTCGAAACTTCCTGGGGAAGTCATCTCCAAGGCGTAAGTATCACCAGGTGCACCAGATGTCCGCCCTGACCCATCCGGAGTCAAAACTTCTTGGGGAAATCATCTCGAATGCGTAAGTATCAACAGGTGCACCAGGTGCTCGCCCTGATCCCTCTGGAGTCAGAACTTCCTGGAGAAATCATCTCCAAGGCGTAAGTATCACCAGGTGCACCAGATGTCTGCCCTGACCCATGCGGATTTGAAACTCCCTGGGGAAATCATCTCCAAGGCGTAAGTATCACCAGGTGCACCAGATGTCCGCCCTGACCCATCTGGAGTCAAAACTTCCTGGGGAAGTCATCTCCAAGGTGTAAGTATCACCAGGAGCACCAGATGTCCGCCCTGACCCATGCGGAGTCAAAACTTCCTGGGGAAATGATCTCGAAGGCGTAAGTATCACCAGGGGCACCAGGTGTCCGCCCTGACCCATCCGGAGTCGAAACTTCCTGGGGAGTTCATCTCCAAGGCGTTAGTATCACCAGGAGCACCAGATGTCCGCCCTGACCCATGCGGAGTCAAAACTTCCTGGGGAAATGATCTCGAAGGCGTAAGTATCACCAGGGGCACCAGGTGTCCGCCCTGACCCATCCGGAGTCGAAACTTCCTGGAGCAGTCATCTCTAAGGCGTAAGTATCGCCAGGTGCACCAGGTGCTCGCCCTGATCCATCTGGAGTCAAAACTTCCTGGGGAAGTCATCTCCAAGGTGGAAGTATCACCAGGTGCACCAGATGTCCGCCCTGACCCATGCGGAGTCGAAACTTCCTGGGGAAATCATCTCGAAGGCGAAAGTATCAACAGGTGCACCAGAAGCTCGCAATGATCCCTCTGAAGTCAGAACTTCCTGGGGAATTCATCTCCAAGGCGTAAGTATCACCAGGTGCACCAGATGTCCGCCCTGACCCATCCGGAGTCAAAACTTCCTGGGGAAATCATCTCCAAGGCGTTAGTATCACCAGGGGCACCAGGTGTCCGCCCTGACCCATCTGGAGTCGGAACTTCCTGGGGAAATCATCTCCAAGGCGTTAGTATCACCAGGGGCACCAGGTGTCCGCCCTGACCCATCCGGAGTCGAAACTTCCTGGGGCAGTCATCTCTAAGGCGTAAGTATCGCCAGGTGCAACAGGTGCTCGCCCTGATTCATCCGGAGTCAAAACTTCCTGGGGAAGTCATCTCCAAGGTGAAAGTATCACCAGGTGCCCCAGATGTCCGCCCTGACCCATGCGGAGTCGAAACTTCCTGGGGAAATCATCTCGAAGGCGAAAGTATCAACAGGTGCACCAGAAGCTCGCAATGATCCCTCTGAAGTCAGAACTTCCTGGGGAAATCATCTCCAAGGCTTAAGTATCACCAGGTGCACCAGATGTCCGCCCTGACTCATGCGGAGTCGAAACTTCCTGGGGAAATCATCTACAAGGTGTAAGTATCGCCAGGTTCACCAGATGCTCGCCATGATCCCTCAGGAGTCGAAACTTCCTGAAGAAGTCAACTCCAAAGCGTAAGTATCACCAGGTGCACCAGATGTCCGCCCTGACCCATCCGGAGTCAAAACTTCCTGGGGAAGTCATCTCCAAGGCGTAAGTATCACGAGGTGCCCCAGATGTCCGCCCTGACCCATGCGGAGTCGAAACTTCCTGGGGAAATCATCTCGAAGGCGTAAGTATAAACAGGTGTACCAGGTGCTCGCCCTGATCCCTCTGGAGTCAGAACTTCCTGGGGAAATCATCTCCAAGGCGTAAGTATCACCAGGTGCACCAGATGTCCGCCCTGACTCATGCGGAGTCGAAACTTCCTGGGGAAATCATCTACAAGGTGTAAGTATCGCCAGGGGCACCAGGTGTCCGCCCTGACCCATGCGGAGTCAAACTTCCTGGGGAAGTCATCTCCAAGGTGTAAGTATCACCAGGAGCACCAGGTGTCCGCCCTGACCCATGCGGAGTCGAAACTTCCTGGGGAAAGTCATCTCCAAGGCGTAAGTATCACCAGGGGCACCAGGTGTCCGCCCTGACCCATCCGGAGTCGAAACTTCCTGGGGAGTTCATCTCCAAGGCGTTACGTATCACCAGGGGCACCAGATGTCCGCCCTGACCCATCTGGAGTCGAAAACTTCCTGGGGAAATCATCTCGAAGGCGTAAGTATCACCAGGTGCACCAGATGTCCGCCCTGACCCATGCGGAGTCGAAACTTCCTGGGGAAAGTCATCTCTAAGGCGTAAGTATCGCCAGGTGTCACCAGGTGCTCGCCCTGATCCCTCTGGAGTCAAAACTTCCTGGGGAAGTCATCTCCAAGGTGAAAGTATCACCAGGTGCACCAGATGTCCGCCCTGACCCATGCGGAGTCGAAACTTCCTGGGGAAATCATCTACAAGGTGTAAGTATCGCCAGGTTCACCAGATGCTCGCCATGATCCCTCAGGAGTCGAAACTTCCTGAGAAGTCAACTCCAAAGCGTAAGTATCACCAGGTGCACCAGATGTCCGCCCTGACCCATCCGGAGTCAAAACTTCCTGGGGAAGTCATCTCCAAGGTGTAAGTATCACCAGGGGCACCAGGTGCCCGCCCTGACCCATCTGGAGTCGGAACTTCCTGGGGAAATCATCTCGAAGGCGTAAGTATCACCAGGGGCACCAGGTGTCCGCCCTGACCCATGCGGAGTCGAAACTTCCTGGGGAAGTCATCTCCAAGGCGTAAGTATCATCATGAGCACCAGGTGTCCGCTCTGACCCATCCGGAGTCAAAACTTCCTGGGGAGTTCATCCCCAAGGCCTTACGTATTACCAGGGGCACCAGGTGTCTGCCCTGACCCATCTGGAGTCGCAACTTCCTGGGGAAATCATCTCCAAGGCGTTAGTATCACCAGGGTCACCAAAGCTCCGCAATGATCCCTCTGAAGTCAGAACTTCCTGGGGAAATCATCTCCAAGGCTTAAGTATCACCAGGTGCACCAGATGTCCGCCCTGACTCATGCGGAGTCGAAACTTCCTGGGGAAATCATCTACAAGGATGTAAGTATCGCCAGGTTCACCAGATGCTCGCCATGATCCCTCAGGAGTCGAAAACTTCCTGAGAAGTCAACTCCAAAGGCGTAAGTATCACCAGGTGCACCAGATGTCCGCCCTGACCATCCGGAGTCAAAACTTCCTGGGGAAGTCATCTCCAAGGCGTAAGTATCACGAGGTGCCCCAGATGTCCGCCCTGACCCATGCGGAGTCGAAACTTCCTGGGGAAATCATCTCGAAGGCGTAAGTATAAACAGGTGTACCAGGTGCTCGCCCTGATCCCTCTGGAGTCAGAACTTCCTGGGGAAATCATCTCCAAGGCGTAAGTATCACCAGGTGCACCAGATGTCCGCCCTGACCTCATGCGGAGTCGAAACTTCCTGGGGAAATCATCTATAAGGCGTAAGTATCGCCAGGGGCACCAGGATGTCCGCCCTGACCCATGCGGTGTCGAAACTTCCTGGTGAAGTCATCTCCAAGGCGTAAGTATCATCATGTGCACCAGGTGTCCGCTCTGACCCATCCGGAGTCAAAACTTCCTGGGGAGTTCATCCCCAAGCTTACGTATTACCAGGGGCACCAGGTGTCCCGCCCTGACCCATCTGGAGTCGGAACTTCCTGGGGAAATCATCTCCAAGGCGTTAGTATCACCAGGTGCACCAGATGTCCGCCCTGACCCATGCGGAGTCGAAACTTCCTGGGGAAATCATCTCGAAGGCGTAAGTATCAACAGGTGTACCAGGTGCTCGCCCTGATCCCTCTGGAGTCAAAACTTCCTGGGGAAGTCATCTCCAAGGCTGAAGTATCACCAGGTGCACCAGATGTCCGCCCTGACCTCATGCGGAGTCGAAACTTCCTGGGGAAATCATCTACAAGGCTGTAAGTATCGCCAGGTTCACCAGATGCTCGCCATGATCCCTCAGGAGTCGAAACTTCCTGAAGAAGTCAACTCCAAAGCGTAAGTATCACCAGGTGCACCAGATGTCCGCCCTGACCCATCCGGAGTCAAAACTTCCTGGGGAAGTCATCTCCAAGGTGTAAGTATCACCAGGGGCACCAGGTGCCCGCCCTGACCCATCTGGAGTCGGAACTTCCTGGGGAAATCATCTCGAAGGCGTAAGTATCACCAGGGGCACCAGGTGTCCGCCCTGACCCATGCGGAGTCGAAACTTCCTGGGGAAGTCATCTCCAAGGCGTAAGTATCATCATGAGCACCAGGTGTCCGCTCTGACCCATCCGGAGTCAAAACTTCCTGGGAGTTCATCCCCAAGCCTTACGTATTACCAGGGGCACCAGGTGTCTGCCCTGACCCATCTGGAGTCGCAACTTCCTGGGGAAATCATCTCCAAGGCGTTAGTATCACCAGGGTCACCAGGTGTCCGCCCTGACCCCTCCGGAGTCGAAACTTCCTGGGGCAGTCATCTATAAGGCGTAAGTATCAGCCAGGTTCACCAGATGCTCGCCCTGATCCCTCAGGAGTCGAAAACTTCCTGGGGAAGTCATCTCCAAGGCGTAAGTATCACCAGGTGCACCAGATGTCCGCCCTGACCCATCCGGAGTCGAAACTTCCTGGGGAGCTCATCTCCAAGGCGTTAGTATCACCAGGGGCATTAGATGTCCGCCCTGACCCATGCGGAGTCGAAACTTCCTGAGGAAATCATCTCGAAGGCGTAAGTATCAACAGGTGCACCAGGTGCTCGCCCTGATCCCTCTGGAGTCAGAACTTCCTGGGGAAATCATCTCCAAGGCGTAAGTATCACCAGGTGCATCAGATGTCCGCCCTGACCCATGCGGAGTCGAAACTTCCTGGGGAAATCATCTATAAGGCGTAAGTATCGCCAGGTTCACCAGATGCTCGCCCTGATCCCTCAGGAGTCGAAACTTCCTGAGAAGTCAACTCCAAAGCGTAAGTATCACCAGGTGCACCAGATGTCCGCCCTGACCCATCCGGAGTCAAAACTTCCTGGGGAAGTCATCTCCAAGGTGTAAGTATCACCAGGGGCACCAGGTGCCCGCCCTGACCCATCTGGAGTCGGAACTTCCTGGGGAAATCATCTCGAAGGCGTAAGTATCACCAGGGGCACCAGGTGTCCGCCCTGACCCATGCGGAATCGAAAACTTCCTGGGGAAGTCATCTCCAAGGCGTAAGTATCATCATGAGCACCAGGTGTCCGCTCTGACCCATCCGGAGTCAAAACTTCCTGGGGAGTTCATCCCCAAGCCTTACGTATTACCAGGGGCACCAGGTGTCCGCCCTGACCCATCTGGAGTCGCAACTTCCTGGGGAAATCATCTCCAAGGCGTTAGTATCACCAGGGTCACCAGGTGTCCGCCCTGACCCCTCCGGAGTCGAAACTTCCTGGGGCAGTCATCTATAAGGCGTAAGTATCGCCAGGTTCACCAGATGCTCGCCCTGATCCCTCAGGAGTCGAAACTTCCTGGGGAAGTCATCTCCAAGGCGTAAGTATCACCAGGTGCACCAGATGTCCGCCCTGACCCATCCGGAGTCAAAACTTCCTGAAGAAGTCATCTCCAAGGCGTTAGTATCACCAGGTGGACCAGATGTCCACCCTGACCCATCCGGAGTCGAAACTTCCTGAGGAAATCATCTCGAAGGCGTAAGTATCAACAGTCGCACCAGGTGCTCGCCCTGATCCCTCTGGAGTCAGAACTTCCTGGGGAAATCATCTCCAAGGCGTAAGTATCACCAGGTGCATCAGATGTCCGCCCTGACCCATGCGGAGTCGAAACTTCCTGGGGAAATCATCTATAAGGCGTAAGTATCGCCAGGTTCACCAGATGCTCGCCCTGATCCCTCAAGAGTTGAAACTTCCTGGGGAAGTCATCTCCAAGGCGTAAATATCACCAGGTGCACCAGATGTCCGCCCTGACCCATCCGGAGTCAAAACTTCCTGGGGAAGTCATCTCCCAGGCGTAAGTATCACCAGGTGCACCAGATGTCCGCCCTGACCCATCAGGAGTCGAAACTTCCTGGGGAAGTCATCTCCAAGGTGTAAGTATCACCAGGAGCACCAGATGTCCGCCCTGACCCATGCGGAGTCAAAACTTCCTGGGGAAATGATCTCGAAGGCGTAAGTATCACCAGGGGCACCAGGTGTCCGCCCTGACCCATCCGGAGTCGAAACTTCCTGGGGAGTTCATCTCCAAGGCGTTAGTATCACCAGGGGCACCAGGTGTCCGCCCTGACCCATCCGGAGTCGAAACTTCCTGGAGCAGTCATCTCTAAGGCGTAAGTATCGCCAGGTGCACCAGGTGCTCGCCCTGATCCATCTGGAGTCAAAACTTCCTGGGGAAGTCATCTCCAAGGTGGAAGTATCACCAGGTGCACCAGGTGTCCGCCCTGACCCATCCGGAGTCGAAACTTCCTGGGGAGTTCATCTCCAAGGCGTTAGTATCACCAGGGGCACCAGGTGTCCGCCCTGACCCATCCAGAGTCGAAACTTCCTGGAGCAGTCATCTCCAAGGTGTAAGTATCACCAGGGGCACCAGGTGCCCGCCCTGACCCATCTGGAGTCGGAACTTCCTGGGGAAATCATCTCGAAGGCGTTAGTATCACCAGGGGCACCAGGTGTCCGCCCTGACCCATCCGGAATCAAAACTTCCTGTGCAAGTCATCTCTAAGGCGTAAGTATCGCCAGGTGCACCAGGTGCTCGCCCTGATCCATGCGGAGTCAAAACTTCCTGGGGAAGTCATCTCCAAGGTGAAAGTATCGCCAGGTGCACCAGGTGCTCGCCCTGATCCATCTGGAGTCAAAACTTCCAGGGGAAGTCATCTCCAAGGTGAAAGTATCACCAGGTGCACCAGATATCCGCCCTGACCCATGCGGAGTCGAAACTTCCTGGGGAAATCATCTCGAAGGCGTAAGTATCAACAGGTGCACCAGGTGCTCGCCCTGATCCATCTGGAGTCAAAACTTCCAGGGGAAGTCATCTCCAAGGTGAAAGTATCACCAGGTGCACCAGATATCCGCCCTGACCCATGCGGAGTCGAAACTTCCTGGGAAAATCATCTCGAAGGCGTAAGTATCAACAGGTGCACCAGGTGCTCGCCCTGATCCCTCTGGAGTCAGAACTTCCTGGGGAAATCATCTCCAAGGCGTAAGTATCACCAGGTGCATCAGATGTCCGCCCTGACCCATGCGGAGTCGAAACTTCCTGGGGAAATCATCTATAAGGCGTAAGTATCGCCAGGTTCACCAGATGCTCGCCATGATCCCTCAGGAGTCGAAACTTCCTGAAGAAGTCAACTCCAAAGCGTAAGTATCACCAGGTGCACCAGATGTCCGCCCTGACCCATCCGGAGTCAAAACTTCCTGGGGAAGTCATCTCCAAGGTGTAAGTATCACCAGGGGCACCAGGTGCCCGCCCTGACCCATCTGGAGTCGGAACTTCCTGGGGAAATCATCTCGAAGGCGTAAGTATCACCAGGGGCACCAGGTGTCCGCCCTGACCCATGCGGAATCGAAACTTCCTGGGGAAGTCATCTCCAAGGCGTAAGTATCATCATGAGCACCAGGTGTCCGCTCTGACCCATCCGGAGTCAAAACTTCCTGGGGAGTTCATCCCCAAGCCTTACGTATTACCAGGGGCACCAGGTGTCCGCCCTGACCCATCTGGAGTCGCAACTTCCTGGGGAAATCATCTCCAAGGCGTTAGTATCACCAGGGTCACCAGGTGTCCGCCCTGACCCCTCCGGAGTCGAAACTTCCTGGGGCAGTCATCTATAAGGCGTAAGTATCGCCAGGTTCACCAGATGCTCGCCCTGATCCCTCAGGAGTCGAAACTTCCTGGGGAAGTCATCTCCAAGGCGTAAGTATCACCAGGTGCACCAGATGTCCGCCCTGACCCATCCGGAGTCAAAACTTCCTGAAGAAGTCATCTCCAAGGCGTGAGTATCACCAGGTGGACCAGATGTCCACCCTGACCCATCCGGAGTCGAAACTTCCTGAGGAAATCATCTCGAAGGCGTAAGTATCAACAGTCGCACCAGGTGCTCGCCCTGATCCCTCTGGAGTCAGAACTTCCTGGGGAAATCATCTCCAAGGCGTAAGTATCACCAGGTGCATCAGATGTCCGCCCTGACCCATGCGGAGTCGAAACTTCCTGGGGAAATCATCTATAAGGCGTAAGTATCGCCAGGTTCACCAGATGCTCGCCCTGATCCCTCAAGAGTTGAAACTTCCTGGGGAAGTCATCTCCAAGGCGTAAATATCACCAGGTGCACCAGATGTCCGCCCTGACCCATCCGGAGTCAAAACTTCCTGGGGAAGTCATCTCCCAGGCGTAAGTATCACCAGGTGCACCAGATGTCCGCCCTGACCCATCAGGAGTCGAAACTTCCTGGGGAAGTCATCTCCAAGGTGTAAGTATCACCAGGAGCACCAGATGTCCGCCCTGACCCATGCGGAGTCAAAACTTCCTGGGGAAATGATCTCGAAGGCGTAAGTATCACCAGGGGCACCAGGTGTCCGCCCTGACCCATCCGGAGTCGAAACTTCCTGGGGAGTTCATCTCCAAGGCGTTAGTATCACCAGGGGCACCAGGTGTCCGCCCTGACCCATCCGGAGTCGAAACTTCCTGGAGCAGTCATCTCTAAGGCGTAAGTATCGCCAGGTGCACCAGGTGCTCGCCCTGATCCATCTGGAGTCAAAACTTCCTGGGGAAGTCATCTCCAAGGTGGAAGTATCACCAGGTGCACCAGATGTCCGCCCTGACCCATGCGGAGTCGAAACTTCCTGGGGAAATCATCTCGAAGGCGAAAGTATCAACAGGTGCACCAGAAGCTCGCAATGATCCCTCTGAAGTCAGAACTTCCTGGGGAATTCATCTCCAAGGCGTAAGTATCACCAGGTGCACCAGATGTCCGCCCTGACCCATCCGGAGTCAAAACTTCCTGGGGAAATCATCTCCAAGGCGTTAGTATCACCAGGGGCACCAGGTGTCCGCCCTGACCCATCTGGAGTCGGAACTTCCTGGGGAAATCATCTCCAAGGCGTTAGTATCACCAGGGGCACCAGGTGTCCGCCCTGACCCATGCGGAGTCGAAACTTCCTGGGGAAATCATCTCGAAGGCGTAAGTATCAACAGGTGTACCAGGTGCTCGCCCTGATCCCTCTGGAGTCAGAACTTCCTGGGGAAATCATCTCCAAGGCGTAAGTATCACCAGGTGCACCAGATGTCCGCCCTGACTCATGCGGAGTCGAAACTTCCTGGGGAAATCATCTACAAGGTGTAAGTATCGCCAGGGGCACCAGGTGTCCGCCCTGACCCATGCGGAGTCGAAACTTCCTGGTGAAGTCATCTCCAAGGCGTAAGTATCATCATGAGCACCAGGTGTCCGCTCTGACCCATCCGGAGTCAAAACTTCCTGGGGAGTTCATCCCCAAGCCTTACGTATTACCAGGGGCACCAGGTGTCCGCCCTGACCCATCTGGAGTCGGAACTTCCTGGGAAAATCATCTCCAAGGCGTTAGTATCACCAGGGGCACCAGGTGTCCGCCCTGACCCATCCGGAGTCAAAATTTCCTGGGGAAATGATCTCGAAGGCGTAAGTATCCCCAGGGGCACCAGGTGTCCGCCCTGACCCATCCGGAATCGAAACTTCCTGGGGAGTTCATCTCCAAGGCGTTAGTATCACCAGGGGCACCAGGTGTCCGCCCTGACCCATCCGGAATCAAAACTTCCTGTGCAAGTCATCTCTAAGGCGTAAGTATCGCCAGGTGCACCAGGTGCTCGCCCTGATCCATGCGGAGTCAAAACTTCCTGGGGAAGTCATCTCCAAGGTGAAAGTATCGCCAGGTGCACCAGGTGCTCGCCCTGATCCATCTGGAGTCAAAACTTCCAGGGGAAGTCATCTCCAAGGTGAAAGTATCACCAGGTGCACCAGATATCCGCCCTGACCCATGCGGAGTCGAAACTTCCTGGGAAAATCATCTCGAAGGCGTAAGTATCAACAGGTGCACCAGGTGCTCGCCCTGATCCCTCTGGAGTCAGAACTTCCTGGGGAAATCATCTCCAAGGCGTAAGTATCACCAGGTGCACCAGATGTCCGCCCTGACCCATGCAGAGTCGAAACTTCCTGGGGAAATCATCTCCAAGGTGTGAGTATCGCCAGGTTCACCAGATGCTCGCCCTGATCCCTCAGGAGTCGAAACTTCCTGGGGAAGTCATCTCTAATGCGTAAGTATCACCAGGTGAACCAGATGTCCGCCCTGACCCATCCGGAGTTAAAACTTCCTGGGGAAGTCATCTCCAAGGCGTAAGTATCACCAGGTTCACCAGATGTCCGCCCTGACCCATCCGGAGTCAAAACTTCCTGGGGAAGTCATCTCCAAGGCGTAAGTATCACCAGGTTCACCAGATGTCCGCCCTGACCCATCCGGAGTCAAAACTTCCTGGGGAAGTCATCTCCAAGGTGTAAGTATCACCAGGTGCACCAGATGTCCGCCCTGACCCATGCGGAGTAGGAACTTCCTGGGGAAATCATCTCCAAGGCGTTAGTATCACCAGGGGCACCAGGTGTCCGCCCTGACCCATCTGGAGTCGGAACTTTCTGGGGAAATCATCTCCAAGGCGTTAGAATCACCAGGGGCACCAGGTGTCCGCCCTGACCCATCCGGATTCGAAACTTCCTGGGGCAGTCATCTCTAAGGCGTAAGTATCGCCAGGTATACCAGGTGCTCGCCCTGATCCATCCGGAGTCGAAACTTCCTGGGGAGTTCATCTCCAAGGCGTAAGTATCATCATGAACACCAGGTGTCCGCTCTGACCCATCCGGAGTTAAAACTTTCTGGGGAGTTCATCCCCAAGCCTTACGTATCACCAGGGGCACCAGGTGCCCGCCCTGACCCATCTGGAGTCGGAACTTCCTGGGGAAATCATCTCGAAGGCGAAAGTATCACCAGGTGCACCAGATGTCCGCCCTGACCAATCCGGAGTCAAAACTTCCTTGGGAAGTCATCTCCAAGTCGTAAGTATCACCAGGTGCACCAGATGTCCGCCCTGACCCATCCGGAGTCAAAACTTCCTGGGGAAATCATCTCCAAGGTGTAAGTATCACCAGGTGCACCAGATGTCCTACCTGACCCATGCGGAGTCGAAACTCCCTGGGGAAATGATCTCGAAGGCGTAAGTATCACCAGGGGCAACAGGTGTCCGCCCTGACCCATACGGAGACAAAACTTCCTGGGAAAGTCCTCTCCAAGGCGTAAGTATCACCAGGGGCACCAGGTGTCCGCCCTGACCCATCCGGAGTCGAAACTTCCTGGGGAGTTCATCTCCAAGGCGTAAGTATCATCATGAGCACCAGGTGTCCGCTCTGACCCATCCGGAGTCAAAACTTCCTGGGGAGTTCATCCCCAAGCCTTACGTATCACCAGGGGCACCAGATGTCCGCCCTGACCCATGCGGAGTCGAAACTTCCTGGGGAAATCATCTCGAAGGCGTAAGTATCAACAGGTGTACCAGGTGCTCGCCCTGATCCCTCTGGAGTCAGAACTTCCTGGGGAAATCATCTCCAAGGCGTAAGTATCACCAGGTGCACCAGATGTCCGCCCTGACTCATGCGGAGTCGAAACTTCCTGGGGAAATCATCTACAAGGTGTAAGTATCGCCAGGGGCACCAGGTGTCCGCCCTGACCCATGCGGAGTCGAAACTTCCTGGTGAAGTCATCTCCAAGGCGTAAGTATCATCATGAGCACCAGGTGTCCGCTCTGACCCATCCGGAGTCAAAACTTCCTGGGGAGTTCATCCCCAAGCCTTACGTATTACCAGGGGCACCAGGTGTCCGCCCTGACCCATCTGGAGTCGGAACTTCCTGGGAAAATCATCTCCAAGGCGTTAGTATCACCAGGGGCACCAGGTGTCCGCCCTGACCCATCCGGAGTCAAAATTTCCTGGGGAAATGATCTCGAAGGCGTAAGTATCCCCAGGGGCACCAGGTGTCCGCCCTGACCCATCCGGAATCGAAACTTCCTGGGGAGTTCATCTCCAAGGTGTAAGTATCACCAGGTGCACCAGATGTCCGCCCTGACCCATGCGGAGTAGGAACTTCCTGGGGAAATCATCTCCAAGGCGTTAGTATCACCAGGGGCACCAGGTGTCCGCCCTGACCCATCTGGAGTCGGAACTTTCTGGGGAAATCATCTCCAAGGCGTTAGAATCACCAGGGGCACCAGGTGTCCGCCCTGACCCATCCGGATTCGAAACTTCCTGGGGCAGTCATCTCTAAGGCGTAAGTATCGCCAGGTATACCAGGTGCTCGCCCTGATCCATCCGGAGTCGAAACTTCCTGGGGAGTTCATCTCCAAGGCGTAAGTATCATCATGAACACCAGGTGTCCGCTCTGACCCATCCGGAGTTAAAACTTTCTGGGGAGTTCATCCCCAAGCCTTACGTATCACCAGGGGCACCAGGTGCCCGCCCTGACCCATCTGGAGTCAAAACTTCCTGGGGAAGTCATCTCCAAGGCGTAAGTATCACCAGGTTCACCAGATGTCCGCCCTGACCCATCCGGAGTCAAAACTTCCTGGGGAAGTCATCTCCAAGGCGTAAGTATCACCAGGTTCACCAGATGTCCGCCCTGACCCATCCGGAGTCAAAACTTCCTGGGGAAGTCATCTCCAAGGTGTAAGTATCACCAGGTGCACCAGATGTCCGCCCTGACCCATGCGGAGTAGGAACTTCCTGGGGAAATCATCTCCAAGGCGTTAGTATCACCAGGGGCACCAGGTGTCCGCCCTGACCCATCTGGAGTCGGAACTTTCTGGGGAAATCATCTCCAAGGCGTTAGAATCACCAGGGGCACCAGGTGTCCGCCCTGACCCATCCGGATTCGAAACTTCCTGGGGCAGTCATCTCTAAGGCGTAAGTATCGCCAGGTATACCAGGTGCTCGCCCTGATCCATCCGGAGTCGAAACTTCCTGGGGAGTTCATCTCCAAGGCGTAAGTATCATCATGAACACCAGGTGTCCGCTCTGACCCATCCGGAGTTAAAACTTTCTGGGGAGTTCATCCCCAAGCCTTACGTATCACCAGGGGCACCAGGTGCCCGCCCTGACCCATCTGGAGTCGGAACTTCCTGGGGAAATCATCTCGAAGGCGAAAGTATCACCAGGTGCACCAGATGTCCGCCCTGACCAATCCGGAGTCAAAACTTCCTTGGGAAGTCATCTCCAAGTCGTAAGTATCACCAGGTGCACCAGATGTCCGCCCTGACCCATCCGGAGTCAAAACTTCCTGGGGAAATCATCTCCAAGGTGTAAGTATCACCAGGTGCACCAGATGTCCGTCCTGACCCATGCGGAGTCAAAACTCCCTGGGGAAATGATCTCGTAGGCGTAAGTATCACCAGGGGCAACAGGTGTCCGCCCTGACCCATACGGAGACAAAACTTCCTGGGGAAGTCCTCTCCAAGGCGTAAGTATCACCAGGGGCACCAGGTGTCCGCCCTGACCCATCCGGAGTCGAAACTTCCTGGGGAGTTCATCTCCAAGGCGTAAGTATCATCATGAGCACCAGGTGTCCGCTCTGACCCATCCGGAGTCAAAACTTCCTGGGGAGTTCTTCCCCAAGCCTTACGTATCACCAGGGGCACCAGGTGTCCGCCCTGACCCATCTGGAGTCGGAACTTCCTGGGGAAATCATCTCCAAGGCGTTAGTATCACCAGGGGCACCAGGTGTCCGCCCTGACCCATCCGGAGTCGAAACTTCCTGGGGAAGTCATCTCCAAGGTGCAAGTATCACCAGGTGCACCAGATGTCCGCCCTGACCCATGCGGAGTCGAAATTTCCTGGGGAAATCATCTCCAAGGCGTAAGTATCATCATGAGCACCAGTTGTCCGCTCTGGGCTATCCGGAGTAAAACCTTCCTGGGGAGTTCATCCCCAAGCCTTACGTATCACCAGGGGCACCAGGTGTCCATCTGGAGTCGAAACTTCCTAGGGCAGTCATCTATAAGGCGTAAGTATCGCCAGGTTCACCAGATGCTCGCCCTGATCCCTCAGGAGTCGAAACTTCCTGGGGAAGTCATCTCCAAGGCGTTAGTATCACCAGGTGCACCAGATGTCCGCCCTGACCCATCCGGAGTCAAAACTTCCTGGGGAAGCCATCTCCAAGGCGTAAGTATCACCCGGTGCACCAGATGTCCACCCTGACCCATCCGGAGTCAAAAATTCCTGGGGAAGTCATCTCCAAGGTGTAAGTATCACCAGGTGCACCAGATGTCCGCCCTGACCCATGCGGAGTCGAAACTTCCTGGGGAGTTCATCTCCAAGGCGTTAGTATCACCAGGGGCACCAGGTGTCCGCCCTGACCCATCCGGAGTCGAAACTTCCTGGAGCAGTCATCTCTAAGGCGTAAGTATCGCCAGGTGCACCAGGTGCTCGCCCTGATCCATCTGGAGTCAAAACTTCCTGGGGAAGTCATCTCCAAGGTGGAAGTATCACCAGGTGCACCAGATGTCCGCCCTGACCCATGCGGAGTCGAAACTTCCTGGGGAAATCATCTCGAAGGCGAAAGTATCAACAGGTGCACCAGAAGCTCGCAATGATCCCTCTGAAGTCAGAACTTCCTGGGGAATTCATCTCCAAGGCGTAAGTATCACCAGGTGCACCAGATGTCCGCCCTGACCCATCCGGAGTCAAAACTTCCTGGGGAAGTCATCTCCAAGGTGTAAGTATCACCAGGGGCACCAGGTGCCCGCCCTGACCCATCAGGAGTTGAAACTTCCTGGGGAAGTCATCTCCAAGGCGTAAGTATCACCAGGTGCCCCAGATGTCCGCCCCTGACCCATGCGGAGTCGAAACTTCCTGGGGAAATCATCTCGAAGGCGTAAGTATCAACAGGTGTACCAGGTGCTCGCCCTGATCCCTCTGGAGTCAGAACTTCCTGGGGAAATCATCTCCAAGGCGTAAGTATCACCAGGTGCACCAGATGTCCGCCCTGACTCATGCGGAGTCGAAACTTCCTGGGGAAATCATCTACAAGGTGTAAGTATCGCCAGGGGCACCAGGTGTCCGCCCTGACCCATGCGGAGTCGAAACTTCCTGGTGAAGTCATCTCCAAGGCGTAAGTATCATCATGAGCACCAGGTGTCCGCTCTGACCCATCCGGAGTCAAAACTTCCTGGGGAGTTCATCCCCAAGCCTTACGTATTACCAGGGGCACCAGGTGTCCGCCCTGACCCATCTGGAGTCGGAACTTCCTGGGGAAATCATCTCGAAGGCGTAAGTATCAACAGGTGTACCAGGTGCTCGCCCTGATCCCTCTGGAGTCAGAACTTCCTGGGGAAATCATCTCCAAGGCGTAAGTATCACCAGGTGCACCAGATGTCCGCCCTGACTCATGCGGAGTCGAAACTTCCTGGGGAAATCATCTACAAGGTGTAAGTATCGCCAGGGGCACCAGGTGTCCGCCCTGACCCATGCGGAGTCGAAACTTCCTGGTGAAGTCATCTACAAGGTGTAAGTATCGCCAGGTTCACCAGATGATCGCCATGATCCCTCAGGAGTCGAAACTTCCTGAAGAAGTCAACTCCAAAGCGTAAGTATCACCAGGTGAACCAGATGTCCGCCCTGACCCATCCGGAGTCAAAACTTCCTGGGGAAGTCATCTCCAAGGTGTAAGTATCACCAGGGGCACCAGGTGCCCGCCCTGACCCATCTGGAGTCGGAACTTCCTGGGGAAATCATCTCGAAGGCGTAAGTATCACCAGGGGCACCAGGTGTCCGCCCTGACCCATGCGGAGTCGAAACTTCCTGGGGAAATCATCTCGAAGGCGAAAGTATCAACAGGTGCACCAGAAGCTCGCAATGATCCCTCTGAAGTCAGAACTTCCTGGGGAATTCATCTCCAAGGCGTAAGTATCACCAGGTGCACCAGATGTCCGCCCTGAGCCATCCAGAGTCAAAACTTCCTGGGGAAGTCATCTCCAAGGTGTAAGTATCACCAGGGGCACCAGGTGCCCGCCCTGACCCATCAGGAGTCGAAACTTCCTGGGGAAGTCATCTCCAAGGCGTAAGTATCACCAGGTGCCCCAGATGTCCGCCCTGACCCATGCGGAGTCGAAACTTCCTGGGGAAATCATCTCGAAGGCGTAAGTATCACCAGGGGCACCAGGTGCCCGCCCTGACCCATCTGGAGTCGGAACTTCCTGGGGAAATCATCTCGAAGGCGAAAGTATCACCAGGTGCACCAGATGTCCGCCCTGACCAATCCGGAGTCAAAACTTCCTTGGGAAGTCATCTCCAAGTCGTAAGTATCACCAGGTGCACCAGATGTCCGCCCTGACCCATCCGGAGTCAAAACTTCCTGGGGAAATCATCTCCAAGGTGTAAGTATCACCAGGTGCACCAGATGTCCTACCTGACCCATGCGGAGTCGAAACTCCCTGGGGAAATGATCTCGAAGGCGTAAGTATCACCAGGGGCAACAGGTGTCCGCCCTGACCCATACGGAGACAAAACTTCCTGGGAAAGTCCTCTCCAAGGCGTAAGTATCACCAGGGGCACCAGGTGTCCGCCCTGACCCATCCGGAGTCGAAACTTCCTGGGGAGTTCATCTCCAAGGCGTAAGTATCATCATGAGCACCAGGTGTCCGCTCTGACCCATCCGGAGTCAAAACTTCCTGGGGAGTTCATCCCCAAGCCTTACGTATCACCAGGGGCACCAGATGTCCGCCCTGACCCATGCGGAGTCGAAACTTCCTGGGGAAATCATCTCGAAGGCGTAAGTATCAACAGGTGTACCAGGTGCTCGCCCTGATCCCTCTGGAGTCAGAACTTCCTGGGGAAATCATCTCCAAGGCGTAAGTATCACCAGGTGCACCAGATGTCCGCCCTGACTCATGCGGAGTCGAAACTTCCTGGGGAAATCATCTACAAGGTGTAAGTATCGCCAGGGGCACCAGGTGTCCGCCCTGACCCATGCGGAGTCGAAACTTCCTGGTGAAGTCATCTCCAAGGCGTAAGTATCATCATGAGCACCAGGTGTCCGCTCTGACCCATCCGGAGTCAAAACTTCCTGGGGAGTTCATCCCCAAGCCTTACGTATTACCAGGGGCACCAGGTGTCCGCCCTGACCCATCTGGAGTCGGAACTTCCTGGGAAAATCATCTCCAAGGCGTTAGTATCACCAGGGGCACCAGGTGTCCGCCCTGACCCATCCGGAGTCAAAATTTCCTGGGGAAATGATCTCGAAGGCGTAAGTATCCCCAGGGGCACCAGGTGTCCGCCCTGACCCATCCGGAATCGAAACTTCCTGGGGAGTTCATCTCCAAGGTGTAAGTATCACCAGGTGCACCAGATGTCCGCCCTGACCCATGCGGAGTAGGAACTTCCTGGGGAAATCATCTCCAAGGCGTTAGTATCACCAGGGGCACCAGGTGTCCGCCCTGACCCATCTGGAGTCGGAACTTTCTGGGGAAATCATCTCCAAGGCGTTAGAATCACCAGGGGCACCAGGTGTCCGCCCTGACCCATCCGGATTCGAAACTTCCTGGGGCAGTCATCTCTAAGGCGTAAGTATCGCCAGGTATACCAGGTGCTCGCCCTGATCCATCCGGAGTCGAAACTTCCTGGGGAGTTCATCTCCAAGGCGTAAGTATCATCATGAACACCAGGTGTCCGCTCTGACCCATCCGGAGTTAAAACTTTCTGGGGAGTTCATCCCCAAGCCTTACGTATCACCAGGGGCACCAGGTGCCCGCCCTGACCCATCTGGAGTCAAAACTTCCTGGGGAAGTCATCTCCAAGGCGTAAGTATCACCAGGTTCACCAGATGTCCGCCCTGACCCATCCGGAGTCAAAACTTCCTGGGGAAGTCATCTCCAAGGCGTAAGTATCACCAGGTTCACCAGATGTCCGCCCTGACCCATCCGGAGTCAAAACTTCCTGGGGAAGTCATCTCCAAGGTGTAAGTATCACCAGGTGCACCAGATGTCCGCCCTGACCCATGCGGAGTAGGAACTTCCTGGGGAAATCATCTCCAAGGCGTTAGTATCACCAGGGGCACCAGGTGTCCGCCCTGACCCATCTGGAGTCGGAACTTTCTGGGGAAATCATCTCCAAGGCGTTAGAATCACCAGGGGCACCAGGTGTCCGCCCTGACCCATCCGGATTCGAAACTTCCTGGGGCAGTCATCTCTAAGGCGTAAGTATCGCCAGGTATACCAGGTGCTCGCCCTGATCCATCCGGAGTCGAAACTTCCTGGGGAGTTCATCTCCAAGGCGTAAGTATCATCATGAACACCAGGTGTCCGCTCTGACCCATCCGGAGTTAAAACTTTCTGGGGAGTTCATCCCCAAGCCTTACGTATCACCAGGGGCACCAGGTGCCCGCCCTGACCCATCTGGAGTCGGAACTTCCTGGGGAAATCATCTCGAAGGCGAAAGTATCACCAGGTGCACCAGATGTCCGCCCTGACCAATCCGGAGTCAAAACTTCCTTGGGAAGTCATCTCCAAGTCGTAAGTATCACCAGGTGCACCAGATGTCCGCCCTGACCCATCCGGAGTCAAAACTTCCTGGGGAAATCATCTCCAAGGTGTAAGTATCACCAGGTGCACCAGATGTCCGTCCTGACCCATGCGGAGTCAAAACTCCCTGGGGAAATGATCTCGTAGGCGTAAGTATCACCAGGGGCAACAGGTGTCCGCCCTGACCCATACGGAGACAAAACTTCCTGGGGAAGTCCTCTCCAAGGCGTAAGTATCACCAGGGGCACCAGGTGTCCGCCCTGACCCATCCGGAGTCGAAACTTCCTGGGGAGTTCATCTCCAAGGCGTAAGTATCATCATGAGCACCAGGTGTCCGCTCTGACCCATCCGGAGTCAAAACTTCCTGGGGAGTTCTTCCCCAAGCCTTACGTATCACCAGGGGCACCAGGTGTCCGCCCTGACCCATCTGGAGTCGGAACTTCCTGGGGAAATCATCTCCAAGGCGTTAGTATCACCAGGGGCACCAGGTGTCCGCCCTGACCCATCCGGAGTCGAAACTTCCTGGGGAAGTCATCTCCAAGGTGCAAGTATCACCAGGTGCACCAGATGTCCGCCCTGACCCATGCGGAGTCGAAATTTCCTGGGGAAATCATCTCCAAGGCGTAAGTATCATCATGAGCACCAGTTGTCCGCTCTGGGCTATCCGGAGTAAAACCTTCCTGGGGAGTTCATCCCCAAGCCTTACGTATCACCAGGGGCACCAGGTGTCCATCTGGAGTCGAAACTTCCTAGGGCAGTCATCTATAAGGCGTAAGTATCGCCAGGTTCACCAGATGCTCGCCCTGATCCCTCAGGAGTCGAAACTTCCTGGGGAAGTCATCTCCAAGGCGTTAGTATCACCAGGTGCACCAGATGTCCGCCCTGACCCATCCGGAGTCAAAACTTCCTGGGGAAGCCATCTCCAAGGCGTAAGTATCACCCGGTGCACCAGATGTCCACCCTGACCCATCCGGAGTCAAAAATTCCTGGGGAAGTCATCTCCAAGGTGTAAGTATCACCAGGTGCACCAGATGTCCGCCCTGACCCATGCGGAGTCGAAACTTCCTGGGGAGTTCATCTCCAAGGCGTTAGTATCACCAGGGGCACCAGGTGTCCGCCCTGACCCATCCGGAGTCGAAACTTCCTGGAGCAGTCATCTCTAAGGCGTAAGTATCGCCAGGTGCACCAGGTGCTCGCCCTGATCCATCTGGAGTCAAAACTTCCTGGGGAAGTCATCTCCAAGGTGGAAGTATCACCAGGTGCACCAGATGTCCGCCCTGACCCATGCGGAGTCGAAACTTCCTGGGGAAATCATCTCGAAGGCGAAAGTATCAACAGGTGCACCAGAAGCTCGCAATGATCCCTCTGAAGTCAGAACTTCCTGGGGAATTCATCTCCAAGGCGTAAGTATCACCAGGTGCACCAGATGTCCGCCCTGACCCATCCGGAGTCAAAACTTCCTGGGGAAGTCATCTCCAAGGTGTAAGTATCACCAGGGGCACCAGGTGCCCGCCCTGACCCATCAGGAGTTGAAACTTCCTGGGGAAGTCATCTCCAAGGCGTAAGTATCACCAGGTGCCCCAGATGTCCGCCCTGACCCATGCGGAGTCGAAACTTCCTGGGGAAATCATCTCGAAGGCGTAAGTATCAACAGGTGTACCAGGTGCTCGCCCTGATCCCTCTGGAGTCAGAACTTCCTGGGGAAATCATCTCCAAGGCGTAAGTATCACCAGGTGCACCAGATGTCCGCCCTGACTCATGCGGAGTCGAAACTTCCTGGGGAAATCATCTACAAGGTGTAAGTATCGCCAGGGGCACCAGGTGTCCGCCCTGACCCATGCGGAGTCGAAACTTCCTGGTGAAGTCATCTCCAAGGCGTAAGTATCATCATGAGCACCAGGTGTCCGCTCTGACCCATCCGGAGTCAAAACTTCCTGGGGAGTTCATCCCCAAGCCTTACGTATTACCAGGGGCACCAGGTGTCCGCCCTGACCCATCTGGAGTCGGAACTTCCTGGGGAAATCATCTCGAAGGCGTAAGTATCAACAGGTGTACCAGGTGCTCGCCCTGATCCCTCTGGAGTCAGAACTTCCTGGGGAAATCATCTCCAAGGCGTAAGTATCACCAGGTGCACCAGATGTCCGCCCTGACTCATGCGGAGTCGAAACTTCCTGGGGAAATCATCTACAAGGTGTAAGTATCGCCAGGGGCACCAGGTGTCCGCCCTGACCCATGCGGAGTCGAAACTTCCTGGTGAAGTCATCTACAAGGTGTAAGTATCGCCAGGTTCACCAGATGATCGCCATGATCCCTCAGGAGTCGAAACTTCCTGAAGAAGTCAACTCCAAAGCGTAAGTATCACCAGGTGAACCAGATGTCCGCCCTGACCCATCCGGAGTCAAAACTTCCTGGGGAAGTCATCTCCAAGGTGTAAGTATCACCAGGGGCACCAGGTGCCCGCCCTGACCCATCTGGAGTCGGAACTTCCTGGGGAAATCATCTCGAAGGCGTAAGTATCACCAGGGGCACCAGGTGTCCGCCCTGACCCATGCGGAGTCGAAACTTCCTGGGGAAATCATCTCGAAGGCGAAAGTATCAACAGGTGCACCAGAAGCTCGCAATGATCCCTCTGAAGTCAGAACTTCCTGGGGAATTCATCTCCAAGGCGTAAGTATCACCAGGTGCACCAGATGTCCGCCCTGAGCCATCCAGAGTCAAAACTTCCTGGGGAAGTCATCTCCAAGGTGTAAGTATCACCAGGGGCACCAGGTGCCCGCCCTGACCCATCAGGAGTCGAAACTTCCTGGGGAAGTCATCTCCAAGGCGTAAGTATCACCAGGTGCCCCAGATGTCCGCCCTGACCCATGCGGAGTCGAAACTTCCTGGGGAAATCATCTCGAAGGCGTAAGTATCACCAGGGGCACCAGGTGCCCGCCCTGACCCATCTGGAGTCGGAACTTCCTGGGGAAATCATCTCGAAGGCGAAAGTATCAACAGGTGCACCAGATGTCCGCCCTGACCCATCCGGAGTCAAAACTTCCTGGGGAAGTCATCTCCAAGGTGTAAGTATCACCAGGGGCACCAGGTGCCCGCCCTGACCCATCTGGAGTCGGAACTTCCTGGGGAAATCATCTCGAAGGCGTTAGTATCACCAGGTGCCCCAGATGTCCGCCCTGACCCATGCGGAGTCGAAACTTCCTGGGGAAATCATCTCGAAGGCGAAAGTATCAACAGGTGCACCAGAAGCTCGCAATGATCCCTCTGAAGTCAGAACTTCCTGGGGAATTCATCTCCAAGGCATAAGTATCACCAGGTGCACCAGATGTCCGCCCTGACCCATCCGGAGTCAAAACTTCCTGGGGAAGTCATCTCCAAGGTGTAAGTATCACCAGGGGCACCAGGTGCCCGCCCTGACCCATCAGGAGTCGAAACTTCCTGGGGAAGTCATCTCCAAGGCGTAAGTATCACCAGGTGCCCCAGATGTCCGCCCTGACCCATGCGGAGTCGAAACTTCCTGGGGAAATCATCTCGAAGGCGTAAGTATCAACAGGTGAACCAGGTGCTCGCCCTGATCCCTCTGGAGTCAGAACTTCCTGGGGAAATCATCTCCAAGGCGTAAGTATCACCAGGTGCACCAGATGTCCGCCCTGACTCATGCGGAGTCGAAACTTCCTGGGGAAATCATCTACAAGGTGTAAGTATCGCCAGGGGCACCAGGTGTCCGCCCTGACCCATGCGGAGTCGAAACTTCCTGGTAAAGTCATCTCCAAGGCGTAAGTATCATCATGAGCACCAGGTGTCCGCTCTGACCCATCCGGAGTCAAAACTTCCTGGGGAGTTCATCCCCAAGCCTTACGTATTACCAGGGGCACCAGGTGTCCGCCCTGACCCATCTGGAGTCGGAACTTCCTGGGGAAATCATCTCCAAGGCGTTAGTATCACCAGGTGCCCCAGATGTCCGCCCTGACCCATGCGGAGTCGAAACTTCCTGGAAAATCATCTCGAACGCGTTAGTATCACCAGGTGGACCAGATGTCCACCCTGACCCATCCGGAGTCAAAACTTCCTGGGGAAGTCATCTCCAAGGCGTAAGTATCACCTGGTGCACCAGATGTCCGCCCTGACCCATGCGGAGTTGAAACTTCCTGGGGAAATGATCTCGAAGACGTAAGTATCACCAGGGGCTCCAGGTGTCCGCCTCGACCCATCCGAAGTCGAAACTTCCTGAGGAATTCATCTCCAAGGCGTAAGTATCATCATGAGCACCAGGTGTCCGCTCTGACCCATCCGGAGTCAAAACTCCCTGGGGAGTTCATCCCCAAGCCTTACGTATCACCAGGGGCACCAGGTGTCCGCCCTGACCCATCCGGAGTCAAAACTTCCTGGGGAAATCATCTCCAAGGCGTTAGTATCACCAGGGGCACCAGGTGTCCGCCCTGACCCATCTGGAGTCGGAACTTCCTGGGGAAATCATCTCCAAGGCATTAGTATCACCAGGGGCACCAGGTGTCCGCCCTGACCCATCTGGAGTCGGAACTTTCTGGGGAAATCATCTCCAAGGCGTTAGTATGACCAGGGGCACCAGGAGTCCCCCGACCCATCCTGAGTCGAAACTACCTGGGGCAGTCATCTCTAAGGCGTAAGTATCGCCAGGTGCACCAGGTGCTCGCCCTGATCCATTCGGAGTCAAAACTTCCTGGGGAAGTCATCTCCAAGGTGAAAGTATCACCAGGTGCACCAGATGTCCGCTCTGACCCATGCGGAGTCGAAACTTCCTGGGGAGTTCATTCCCAAGCCTTACGTATCACCAGGGGCACCAGGTGTCCGCCCCGACCCATCTGGAGTCGGAACTTCCTGAGGAAATGATCTCGAAGGCGTAAGTATCACCAGGGGCACCAGGTGTCCGCCCTGACCCATCTGGAGTCGGAACTTCCTGGGAAAATCATCTCCAAGGCGTTAGTATCACCAGGGGCACCAGGTGTCCGCCCTGACCCATCCGGAGTCAAAATTTCCTGGGGAAATGATCTCGAAGGCGTAAGTATCCCCAGGGGCACCAGGTGTCCGCCCTGACCCATCCGGAATCGAAACTTCCTGGGGAGTTCATCTCCAAGGCGTTAGTATCACCAGGGGCACCAGGTGTCCGCCCTGACCCATCCGGAGTCAAAACTTCCTGTGGAAGTCATCTCTAAGGCGTAAGTATCGCCAGGTGCACCAGGTGCTCGCCCTGATCCATGCGGAGTCAAAACTTCCTGGGGCAGTCATCTCTAAGGCGTAAGTATCGCAAGGTGCACCAGGTGCTGGCCCTGATCCATCCGGAGTCAAACTTTCCTGGGGAAGTCATCTCCAAGGTGCAAGTATCACCAGGTGCACCAGATGTCCGCCCTGACCCATGCGGAGTCGAAACTTCCTGGGGAAATCATCTCCAAGGCGTAAGTATCATCATGAGCACCAGTTGTCCGCTCTGACCTATCCGGAGTCAAAACTTCCTGGGGAGTTCATCCCCAAGCCTTACGTATCACCAGGGGCACCAGGTGTCCGCCCTGACCCATCTGGAGTCGGAACTTCCTGGGGAAATCATCTCCAAGGCGTTAGTATCACCAGGGGGACCTGGTGTCCGCCCTGGCCCATCTGGAGTCGGAACTTCCTGGGGAAATCATCTCCAAGGCGTTAGTATCACCAGCGGCACCAGGTGTCCGCCCTGACCCATCCGGAGTCGAAACTTCCTGGGGAAATCATCTCCAAGGCGTTAGTATCACCAGGGGCACCAGGTGTCCGCCCTGACCCATCCGGAGTCGAAACTTCCTGGGGCAGTCATCTCTAAGGCGTAAGTATCGCCAGGTTCACCAGATGCTCGCCCTGATCCCTCGGGAGTCGAAACTTCCTGGGGAAGTCATCTCCAAGGCGTAAGTATCACCAGGTGCACCAGATGTCCGCCCTGACCCATCCGGAGTCAAAACTTCCTGGGGAAGTCATCTCCAAGGCGTTAATATCACCAGGTGCACCAGGTGCTGGCCCTGATCCATCCGGAGTCAAAACTCTCGGGGGAAGTAATCTCCAAGGTGCAAGTATCACCAGGTGCACCAGATGTCCGCCCTGACCCATCTGGAGTCGGAACTTCCTGGGGAAATCATCTCCAAGGCGTTAGTATCACCAGGGGGACCAGGTGTCCACCCTGACCCATCTGGAGTCGGAACTTTCTGGGGAAATCATCTCCAAGGCGTTAGTATCACCAGGGGCACCAGGTGTCCGCCCTGAGCCATCCGGAGTCGAAACTTCCTGGGGCAGTCATCTCTAAGGCGTAAGTATCGCCAGGTTCACCAGATGCTCGCCCTGATCCCTCGGGAGTCGAAACTTCCTGGGGAAGTCATCTCAAAGGTGAAAGTATCACCAGGTGCACCAGATGTCCGCCCTGACCCATGCAGAGTCGAAACTTCCTGGGGAAATCATATCGAAGGCGTAAGTATCGCCAGGTGCACCAGGTGCTCGCCCCGATCCATGTGTAGTCAAAACTTCCTGGGGAAGTCATCTCCAAGGTGTAAGTATCACCAGGTGCACCAGATGTCCGCCCTGACCCATCTGGAGTCGCAACTTCCTGGGGAAATCATCTCCAAGGCGTTAGTATCACCAGGGTCACCAGGTGTCCGCCCTGACCCATGCGGAGTCGAAACTTCCTGGGGAAATCATCTCGAAGGCGTAAGTATCAACAGGTGCACCAGGTGCTCGCCCTGATCCATCTGGAGTCAAAACTTCCAGGGGAAGTCATCTCCAAGGTGAAAGTATCACCAGGTGCACCAGATATCCGCCCTGACCCATGCGGAGTCGAAACTTCCTGGGAAAATCATCTCGAAGGCGTAAGTATCAACAGGTGCACCAGGTGCTCGCCCTGATCCATCTGGAGTCGGAACTTCCTGGGGAGTTCATCTCCAAGGCGTAAAAATCATCATGAGCACCAGGTGTCCGCTCTGACCCATCCGGAGTCAAAACTTCCTGGGGAGTTCATCCCCAAGCCTTAGGTATCACCAGGGGGCACCAGGTTTCCGCCCTGACCCATCTGGAGTCGGAACTTCCTGGGGAAATCATCTCCAAGGCGTTAGTATCACCAGGGGCACCAGGTGTCCGCCCTGACCCATCCGGAGTCGAAACTTCCTGGGGCAGTCATCTCTTAGGCGTAAGTATCGCAAGGTGCACCAGGTGCTGGCCCTGATCCATCCGGAGTCAAAATTTCCTGGGGAAGTCATCTCCAAGGTGCAAGTATCACCAGGTGCACCAGATGTCCGCCCTGACCCATGCGGAGTCGAAACTTCCTGGGGAAATCATCTCCAAGGCGTAAGTATCATCATGAGCACCAGTTGTCCGCTCTGACCTATCCGGAGTCAAAACTTCCTTGGGAGTTCATCCCCAAGCCTTACGTATCACCAGGTGCACCAGATGTCCGCCCTGACCCATCCGGAGTCGAAACTTCCTGGGGAGTTCATCTCCAAGGCGTTAGTATCACCAGGGGCACCAGGTGTCCGCCCTGACCCATCCGGAGTCAAAATTTCCTGGGGAAATGATCTCGAAGGCGTAAGTATCCCCAGGGGCACCAGGTGTCCGCCCTGACCCATCCGGAATCGAAACTTCCTGGGGAGTTCATCTCCAAGGCGTTAGTATCACCAGGGGCACCAGGTGTCCGCCCTGACCAATCCGGAGTCGAAACTTCTTGGGGCAGTCATCTCTAAGGCGCAAGTATCGCCAGGTGCACCAGGTGCTCGCCCTGATCCATCTGGAGTCAAAACTTCCTGGGGAAGTCATCTCCAAGGTGGAAGTATCACCAGGTGCACCAGATGTCCGCCCTGACCCATCTGGAGTCGCAACTTCCTGGGGAAATCATCTCCAAGGCGTTAGTATCACCAGGGTCACCAGGTGTCCGCCCTGACCCATGCGGAGTCGAAACTTCCTGGGGAAATCATCTCGAAGGCGTAAGTATCAACAGGTGCACCAGGTGCTCGCCCTGATCCATCTGGAGTCAAAACTTCCAGGGGAAGTCATCTCCAAGGTGAAAGTATCACCAGGTGCACCAGATATCCGCCCTGACCCATGCGGAGTCGAAACTTCCTGGGAAAATCATCTCGAAGGCGTAAGTATCAACAGGTGCACCAGGTGCTCGCCCTGATCCATCTGGAGTCAGAACTTCCTGGGGAAATCATCTCCAAGGCGTAAGTATCACCGGGTGCACCAGATGTCCGCCCTGACCCATGCGGAGTCGAAACTTCCTGGGGAAATCATCTCCAAGGTGTGAGTATCGCCAGGTTCACCAGATGCTCGCCCTGATCCATCTGGAGTCAAAACTTCCAGGGGAAGTCATCTCCAAGGTGAAAGTATCACCAGGTGCACCAGATATCCGCCCTGACCCATGCGGAGTCGAAACTTCCTGGGAAAATCATCTCGAAGGCGTAAGTATCAACAGGTGCACCAGGTGCTCGCCCTGATCCATCTGGAGTCAGAACTTCCTGGGGAAATCATCTCCAAGGCGTAAGTATCACCAGGTGCACCAGATGTCCGCCCTGACCCATGCGGAGTCGAAACTTCCTGGGGAAATCATCTCCAAGGTGTGAGTATCGCCAGGTTCACCAGATGCTCGCCCTGATCCCTCAGGAGTCGAAACTTCCTGGGGAAGTCATCTCTAAGGCGTAAGTATCACCAGGTGAACCAGATGTCCGCCCTGACCCATCCGGAGTCAAAACTTCCTGGGGAAGTCATCTCCAAGGCGTAAGTATCACCAGGTTCACCAGATGTCCGCCCTGACCCATCCGGAGTCAAAACTTCCTGGGGAAGTCATCTCCAAGGCGTAAGTATCACAGGGTGCACCAGATGTCCGTCCTGACCCATGCGGAGTCGAAACTTCCTGGGGAAATGATCTCCAAGGCGTTAGTATCACCAGGGGCACCAGGTGTCCGCCCTGACCAATCCGGAGTCGAAACTTCTTGGGGCAGTCATCTCTAAGGCGCAAGTATCGCCAGGTGCACCAGGTGCTCGCCCTGATCCATCTGGAGTCAAAACTTCCTGGGGAAGCCATCTCCAAGGTGAAAGTATCACAAGGTGCACCAGATGTCCGCCCTGACCCATGCGGAGTCGAAACTTCCTGGGGAAATGATCTCGAAGGCGTAAGTATCACCAGGGGTATTAGGTGTCCGCCCTGACCCATCCGGAGTCGAAACTTCCTGGGGAGTTCATCTCCAAGGCGTTAGTATCACCAGGGGCACCAGGTGTCCGCCCTGACCCATGCGGAGTCGAAACTTCCTGGTGAAGTCATCTACAAGGTGTAAGTATCGCCAGGTTCACCAGATGATCGCCATGATCCCTCAGGAGTCGAAACTTCCTGAAGAAGTCAACTCCAAAGCGTAAGTATCACCAGGTGAACCAGATGTCCGCCCTGACCCATCCGGAGTCAAAACTTCCTGGGGAAGTCATCTCCAAGGTGTAAGTATCACCAGGGGCACCAGGTGCCCGCCCTGACCCATCTGGAGTCGGAACTTCCTGGGGAAATCATCTCGAAGGCGTAAGTATCACCAGGGGCACCAGGTGTCCGCCCTGACCCATGCGGAGTCGAAACTTCCTGGGGAAATCATCTCGAAGGCGAAAGTATCAACAGGTGCACCAGAAGCTCGCAATGATCCCTCTGAAGTCAGAACTTCCTGGGGAATTCATCTCCAAGGCGTAAGTATCACCAGGTGCACCAGATGTCCGCCCTGAGCCATCCAGAGTCAAAACTTCCTGGGGAAGTCATCTCCAAGGTGTAAGTATCACCAGGGGCACCAGGTGCCCGCCCTGACCCATCAGGAGTCGAAACTTCCTGGGGAAGTCATCTCCAAGGCGTAAGTATCACCAGGTGCCCCAGATGTCCGCCCTGACCCATGCGGAGTCGAAACTTCCTGGGGAAATCATCTCGAAGGCGTAAGTATCACCAGGGGCACCAGGTGCCCGCCCTGACCCATCTGGAGTCGGAACTTCCTGGGGAAATCATCTCGAAGGCGAAAGTATCAACAGGTGCACCAGATGTCCGCCCTGACCCATCCGGAGTCAAAACTTCCTGGGGAAGTCATCTCCAAGGTGTAAGTATCACCAGGGGCACCAGGTGCCCGCCCTGACCCATCTGGAGTCGGAACTTCCTGGGGAAATCATCTCGAAGGCGTTAGTATCACCAGGTGCCCCAGATGTCCGCCCTGACCCATGCGGAGTCGAAACTTCCTGGGGAAATCATCTCGAAGGCGAAAGTATCAACAGGTGCACCAGAAGCTCGCAATGATCCCTCTGAAGTCAGAACTTCCTGGGGAATTCATCTCCAAGGCATAAGTATCACCAGGTGCACCAGATGTCCGCCCTGACCCATCCGGAGTCAAAACTTCCTGGGGAAGTCATCTCCAAGGTGTAAGTATCACCAGGGGCACCAGGTGCCCGCCCTGACCCATCAGGAGTCGAAACTTCCTGGGGAAGTCATCTCCAAGGCGTAAGTATCACCAGGTGCCCCAGATGTCCGCCCTGACCCATGCGGAGTCGAAACTTCCTGGGGAAATCATCTCGAAGGCGTAAGTATCAACAGGTGAACCAGGTGCTCGCCCTGATCCCTCTGGAGTCAGAACTTCCTGGGGAAATCATCTCCAAGGCGTAAGTATCACCAGGTGCACCAGATGTCCGCCCTGACTCATGCGGAGTCGAAACTTCCTGGGGAAATCATCTACAAGGTGTAAGTATCGCCAGGGGCACCAGGTGTCCGCCCTGACCCATGCGGAGTCGAAACTTCCTGGTAAAGTCATCTCCAAGGCGTAAGTATCATCATGAGCACCAGGTGTCCGCTCTGACCCATCCGGAGTCAAAACTTCCTGGGGAGTTCATCCCCAAGCCTTACGTATTACCAGGGGCACCAGGTGTCCGCCCTGACCCATCTGGAGTCGGAACTTCCTGGGGAAATCATCTCCAAGGCGTTAGTATCACCAGGTGCCCCAGATGTCCGCCCTGACCCATGCGGAGTCGAAACTTCCTGGAAAATCATCTCGAACGCGTTAGTATCACCAGGTGGACCAGATGTCCACCCTGACCCATCCGGAGTCAAAACTTCCTGGGGGAAGTCATCTCCAAGGCGTAAGTATCACCTGGTGCACCAGATGTCCGCCCTGACCCATGCGGAGTTGAAACTTCCTGGGGAAATGATCTCGAAGACGTAAGTATCACCAGGGGCTCCAGGTGTCCGCCTCGACCCATCCGAAGTCGAAACTTCCTGAGGAATTCATCTCCAAGGCGTAAGTATCATCATGAGCACCAGGTGTCCGCTCTGACCCATCCGGAGTCAAAACTCCCTGGGGAGTTCATCCCCAAGCCTTACGTATCACCAGGGGCACCAGGTGTCCGCCCTGACCCATCCGGAGTCAAAACTTCCTGGGGAAATCATCTCCAAGGCGTTAGTATCACCAGGGGCACCAGGTGTCCGCCCTGACCCATCTGGAGTCGGAACTTCCTGGGGAAATCATCTCCAAGGCATTAGTATCACCAGGGGCACCAGGTGTCCGCCCTGACCCATCTGGAGTCGGAACTTTCTGGGGAAATCATCTCCAAGGCGTTAGTATGACCAGGGGCACCAGGAGTCCCCCGACCCATCCTGAGTCGAAACTACCTGGGGCAGTCATCTCTAAGGCGTAAGTATCGCCAGGTGCACCAGGTGCTCGCCCTGATCCATTCGGAGTCAAAACTTCCTGGGGAAGTCATCTCCAAGGTGAAAGTATCACCAGGTGCACCAGATGTCCGCTCTGACCCATGCGGAGTCGAAACTTCCTGGGGAGTTCATTCCCAAGCCTTACGTATCACCAGGGGCACCAGGTGTCCGCCCCGACCCATCTGGAGTCGGAACTTCCTGAGGAAATGATCTCGAAGGCGTAAGTATCACCAGGGGCACCAGGTGTCCGCCCTGACCCATCTGGAGTCGGAACTTCCTGGGAAAATCATCTCCAAGGCGTTAGTATCACCAGGGGCACCAGGTGTCCGCCCTGACCCATCCGGAGTCAAAATTTCCTGGGGAAATGATCTCGAAGGCGTAAGTATCCCCAGGGGCACCAGGTGTCCGCCCCTGACCCATCCGGAATCGAAACTTCCTGGGGAGTTCATCTCCAAGGCGTTAGTATCACCAGGGGCACCAGGTGTCCGCCCTGACCCATCCGGAGTCAAAACTTCCTGTGGAAGTCATCTCTAAGGCGTAAGTATCGCCAGGTGCACCAGGTGCTCGCCCTGATCCATGCGGAGTCAAAACTTCCTGGGGCAGTCATCTCTAAGGCGTAAGTATCGCAAGGTGCACCAGGTGCTGGCCCTGATCCATCCGGAGTCAAAATTTCCTGGGGAAGTCATCTCCAAGGTGCAAGTATCACCAGGTGCACCAGATGTCCGCCCTGACCCATGCGGAGTCGAAACTTCCTGGGGAAATCATCTCCAAGGCGTAAGTATCATCATGAGCACCAGTTGTCCGCTCTGACCTATCCGGAGTCAAAACTTCCTGGGGAGTTCATCCCCAAGCCTTACGTATCACCAGGGGCACCAGGTGTCCGCCCTGACCCATCTGGAGTCGGAACTTCCTGGGGAAATCATCTCCAAGGCGTTAGTATCACCAGGGGGACCTGGTGTCCGCCCTGGCCCATCTGGAGTCGGAACTTCCTGGGGAAATCATCTCCAAGGCGTTAGTATCACCAGCGGCACCAGGTGTCCGCCCTGACCCATCCGGAGTCGAAACTTCCTGGGGAAATCATCTCCAAGGCGTTAGTATCACCAGGGGCACCAGGTGTCCGCCCTGACCCATCCGGAGTCGAAACTTCCTGGGGCAGTCATCTCTAAGGCGTAAGTATCGCCAGGTTCACCAGATGCTCGCCCTGATCCCTCGGGAGTCGAAACTTCCTGGGGAAGTCATCTCCAAGGCGTAAGTATCACCAGGTGCACCAGATGTCCGCCCTGACCCATCGGAGTCAAAACTTCCTGGGGAAGTCATCTCCAAGGCGTTAATATCACCAGGTGCACCAGGTGCTGGCCCCTGATCCATCCGGAGTCAAAACTCTCGGGGGAAGTAATCTCCAAGGTGCAAGTATCACCAGGTGCACCAGATGTCCGCCCTGACCCATCTGGAGTCGGAACTTCCTGGGGAAATCATCTCCAAGGCGTTAGTATCACCAGGGGGACCAGGTGTCCACCCTGACCCATCTGGAGTCGGAACTTTCTGGGGAAATCATCTCCAAGGCGTTAGTATCACCAGGGGCACCAGGTGTCCGCCCTGAGCCATCCGGAGTCGAAACTTCCTGGGGCAGTCATCTCTAAGGCGTAAGTATCGCCAGGTTCACCAGATGCTCGCCCTGATCCCTCGGGAGTCGAAACTTCCTGGGGAAGTCATCTCAAAGGTGAAAGTATCACCAGGTGCACCAGATGTCCGCCCTGACCCATGCAGAGTCGAAACTTCCTGGGGAAATCATATCGAAGGCGTAAGTATCGCCAGGTGCACCAGGTGCTCGCCCCGATCCATGTGTAGTCAAAACTTCCTGGGGAAGTCATCTCCAAGGTGTAAGTATCACCAGGTGCACCAGATGTCCGCCCTGACCCATCTGGAGTCGCAACTTCCTGGGGAAATCATCTCCAAGGCGTTAGTATCACCAGGGTCACCAGGTGTCCGCCCTGACCCATGCGGAGTCGAAACTTCCTGGGGAAATCATCTCGAAGGCGTAAGTATCAACAGGTGCACCAGGTGCTCGCCCTGATCCATCTGGAGTCAAAACTTCCAGGGGAAGTCATCTCCAAGGTGAAAGTATCACCAGGTGCACCAGATATCCGCCCTGACCCATGCGGAGTCGAAACTTCCTGGGAAAATCATCTCGAAGGCGTAAGTATCAACAGGTGCACCAGGTGCTCGCCCTGATCCATCTGGAGTCGGAACTTCCTGGGGAGTTCATCTCCAAGGCGTAAAAATCATCATGAGCACCAGGTGTCCGCTCTGACCCATCCGGAGTCAAAACTTCCTGGGGAGTTCATCCCCAAGCCTTAGGTATCACCAGGGGCACCAGGTGTCCGCCCTGACCCATCTGGAGTCGGAACTTCCTGGGGAAATCATCTCCAAGGCGTTAGTATCACCAGGGGCACCAGGTGTCCGCCCTGACCCATCCGGAGTCGAAACTTCCTGGGGCAGTCATCTCTTAGGCGTAAGTATCGCAAGGTGCACCAGGTGCTGGCCCTGATCCATCCGGAGTCAAAATTTCCTGGGGAAGTCATCTCCAAGGTGCAAGTATCACCAGGTGCACCAGATGTCCGCCCTGACCCATGCGGAGTCGAAACTTCCTGGGGAAATCATCTCCAAGGCGTAAGTATCATCATGAGCACCAGTTGTCCGCTCTGACCTATCCGGAGTCAAAACTTCCTTGGAGTTCATCCCCAAGCCTTACGTATCACCAGGTGCACCAGATGTCCGCCCTGACCCATCCGGAGTCGAAACTTCCTGGGGAGTTCATCTCCAAGGCGTTAGTATCACCAGGGGCACCAGGTGTCCGCCCTGACCCATCCGGAGTCAAAATTTCCTGGGGAAATGATCTCGAAGGCGTAAGTATCCCCAGGGGCACCAGGTGTCCGCCCTGACCCATCCGGAATCGAAACTTCCTGGGGAGTTCATCTCCAAGGCGTTAGTATCACCAGGGGCACCAGGTGTCCGCCCTGACCAATCCGGAGTCGAAACTTCTTGGGGCAGTCATCTCTAAGGCGCAAGTATCGCCAGGTGCACCAGGTGCTCGCCCTGATCCATCTGGAGTCAAAACTTCCTGGGGAAGTCATCTCCAAGGTGGAAGTATCACCAGGTGCACCAGATGTCCGCCCTGACCCATCTGGAGTCGCAACTTCCTGGGGAAATCATCTCCAAGGCGTTAGTATCACCAGGGTCACCAGGTGTCCGCCCTGACCCATGCGGAGTCGAAACTTCCTGGGGAAATCATCTCGAAGGCGTAAGTATCAACAGGTGCACCAGGTGCTCGCCCTGATCCATCTGGAGACAAAACTTCCAGGGGAAGTCATCTCCAAGGTGAAAGTATCACCAGGGTCACCAGGTGTCCGCCCTGACCCATGCGGAGTCGAAACTTCCTGGGGAAATCATCTCGAAGGCGTAAGTATCAACAGGTGCACCAGGTGCTCGCCCTGATCCATCTGGAGACAAAACTTCCAGGGGAAGTCATCTCCAAGGTGAAAGTATCACCAGGTGCACCAGATGTCCGCCCTGACCCATGCAGAGTCGAAACTTCCTGGGGAAATCATATCGAAGGCGTAAGTATCGCCAGGTGCACCAGGTGCTCGCCCCGATCCATGTGTAGTCAAAACTTCCTGGGGAAGTCATCTCCAAGGTGTAAGTATCACCAGGTGCACCAGATGTCCGCCCTGACCCATCTGGAGTCGCAACTTCCTGGGGAAATCATCTCCAAGGCGTTAGTATCACCAGGGTCACCAGGTGTCCGCCCTGACCCATGCGGAGTCGAAACTTCCTGGGGAAATCATCTCGAAGGCGTAAGTATCAACAGGGTGCACCAGGTGCTCGCCCTGATCCATCTGGAGTCAAAACTTCCAGGGGAAGTCATCTCCAAGGTGAAAGTATCACCAGGTGCACCAGATGTCCGCCCTGACCCATGCGGAGTCGAAACTTCCTGGGAAAATCATCTCGAAGGCGTAAGTATCAACAGGTGCACCAGGTGCTCGCCCTGATCCATCTGGAGTCAGAACTTCCTGGGGAAATCATCTCCAAGGCGTAAGTATCATCATGAGCACCAGGTGTCCGCTCTGACCCATCCGGAGTCAAAACTTCCTGGGGAGTTCATCCCCAAGCCTTAGGTATCACCAGGGGCACCAGGTGTCCGCCCTGACCCATCTGGAGTCGGAACTTCCTGGGGAAATCATCTCCAAGGCGTTAGTATCACCAGGGGCACCAGGTGTCCGCCCTGACCCATCCGGAGTCGAAACTTCCTGGGGCAGTCATCTCTTAGGCGTAAGTATCGCAAGGTGCACCAGGTGCTGGCCCTGATCCATCCGGAGTCAAAATTTCCTGGGGAAGTCATCTCCAAGGTGCAAGTATCACCAGGTGCACCAGATGTCCGCCCTGACCCATGCGGAGTCGAAACTTCCTGGGGAAATCATCTCCAAGGGCGTAAGTATCATCATGAGCACCAGTTGTCCGCTCTGACCTATCCGGAGTCAAAACTTCCTTGGGAGTTCATCCCCAAGCCTTACGTATCACCAGGTGCACCAGATGTCCGCCCTGACCCATCCGGAGTCGAAACTTCCTGGGGGAGTTCATCTCCAAGGCGTTAGTATCACCAGGGGCACCAGGTGTCCGCCCTGACCCATCCGGAGTCAAAATTTCCTGGGGAAATGATCTCGAAGGCGTAAGTATCCCCAGGGGCACCAGGTGTCCGCCCTGACCCATCCGGAATCGAAACTTCCTGGGGAGTTCATCTCCAAGGCGTTAGTATCACCAGGGGCACCAGGTGTCCGCCCTGACCAATCCGGAGTCGAAACTTCTTGGGGCAGTCATCTCTAAGGCGCAAGTATCGCCAGGTGCACCAGGTGCTCGCCCTGATCCATCTGGAGTCAAAACTTCCTGGGAAGTCATCTCCAAGGTGGAAGTATCACCAGGTGCACCAGATGTCCGCCCTGACCCATCTGGAGTCGCAACTTCCTGGGGAAATCATCTCCAAGGCGTTAGTATCACCAGGGTCACCAGGTGTCCGCCCTGACCCATGCGGAGTCGAAACTTCCTGGGGAAATCATCTCGAAGGCGTAAGTATCAACAGGTGCACCAGGTGCTCGCCCTGATCCATCTGGAGACAAAACTTCCAGGGGAAGTCATCTCCAAGGTGAAAGTATCACCAGGTGCACCAGATATCCGCCCTGACCCATGCGGAGTCGAAACTTCCTGGGAAAATCATCTCGAAGGCGTAAGTATCAACAGGTGCACCAGGTGCTCGCCCTGATCCATCTGGAGTCAGAACTTCCTGGGGAAATCATCTCCAAGGCGTAAGTATCACCGGGTGCACCAGATGTCCGCCCTGACCCATGCGGAAGTCCGAAACTTCCTGGGGAAATCATCTCCAAGGTGTGAGTATCGCCAGGTTCACCAGATGCTCGCCCTGATCCATCTGGAGTCAAAACTTCCAGGGGAAGTCATCTCCAAGGTGAAAGTATCACCAGGTGCACCAGATATCCGCCCTGACCCATGCGGAGTCGAAACTTCCTGGGAAAATCATCTCGAAGGCGTAAGTATCAACAGGTGCACCAGGTGCTCGCCCTGATCCATCTGGAGTCAGAACTTCCTGGGGAAATCATCTCCAAGGCGTAAGTATCACCAGGTGCACCAGATGTCCGCCCTGACCCATGCGGAGTCGAAACTTCCTGGGGAAATCATCTCCAAGGTGTGAGTATCGCCAGGTTCACCAGATGCTCGCCCTGATCCCTCAGGAGTCGAAACTTCCTGGGGAAGTCATCTCTAAGGCGTAAGTATCACCAGGTGAACCAGATGTCCGCCCTGACCATCCGGAGTCAAAACTTCCTGGGGAAGTCATCTCCAAGGCGTAAGTATCACCAGGTTCACCAGATGTCCGCCGCTGACCCATCCGGAGTCAAAACTTCCTGGGGAAGTCATCTCCAAGGCGTAAGTATCACAGGGTGCACCAGATGTCCGTCCGACCCATGCGGAGTCGAAACTTCCTGGGGGAAATGATCTCCAAGGCGTTAGTATCACCAGGGCACCAGGTCGTCCGCCCTGACCAATCCGGAGTCGAAACTTCTTGGGGCAGTCATCTCTAAGGCGCAAGTATCGCCAGGTGCACCAGGTGCTCGCCCTGATCCATCTGGAGTCAAAACTTCCTGGGGAAGCCATCTCCAAGGTGAAAGTATCACAAGGTGCACCAGATGTCCGCCCTGACCCATGCGGAGTCGAAACTTCCTGGGGAAATGATCTCGAAGGCGTAAGTATCACCAGGGGTATTAGGTGTCCGCCCTGACCCATCCGGAGTCGAAACTTCCTGGGGAGTTCATCTCCAAGGCGTTAGTATCACCAGGGGCACCAGGTGTCCGCCCTGACCCATCCGGAGTCGAAACTTCTTGGAGCAGTCATCTCTAAGCCGTAAGTATCGCCAGGTGCACCAGGTGCTCGCCCCGATCCATCTGTAGTCAACACTCCCTGGGGAAGTCATCTCCAAGGTTAAAGTATCACCAGGTGCACCAGATGTCCGCCCTGACCCATGCGGAGTCGAAACTTCCTGGGGAAATCATATCGAAGGCGTAAGTATCGCCAGGTGCACCAGGTGCTCGCCCCGATCCATGTGTAGTCAAAACTTCCTGGGGAAGTCATCTCCAAGGTGTAAGTATCACCAGGTGCACCAGATGTCCGCCCTGACCCATCCGGAGTCGAAACTTCCTGGGGAGTTCATCTCCAAGGCGTTAGTATCACCAGGGCACAGGTGGTCCGCCCCTGACCAATCCGGAGTCGAAACTTCTTGGAGCAGTCATATCGAAGGCGTAAGTATCGCCAGGTGCACCAGGTGCTCGCCCCGATCCATCTGTAGTCAACACTCTCTGGGGAAGTCATCTCCAAGGTGAAAGTATCACCAGGTGCACCAGATGTCCGCCCTGACCCATGCAGAGTCGAAACTTTCCTGGGGGAAATGCATATCGAAGGGCGTAAGTAACGCCAGGGTTTGCACCAGGAGCTCGCCCCGATCCATGTGTAGTCAAAACTTCCTGGGGAAGTCATCTCCAAGGTGTAAGTATCACCAGGTGCACCAGATGTCCGCACCTGGACCCATCCGGAGGTCGAAACTTCCTGGGGAAATCATCTCCAAGGCGTTAGTATCACCAGGGCACCAGGTGTCCGCCCTGACCCATCCGGAGTCGAAACTTCCTGGGGAAGTCATCTCTCAAGGCGTAAGTATCACCAGGTGCACCAGGTGTCGCCCTGACCCATCCGGAGTCAAAACTTCCTGGGAAATCATCTCCAAGGGTAAGTATCACCAGGTGCACCAGGTGTCCGCCCTGACCCATCTGGAGTCGAAACTTCCTGGGGAAATCATCTCCAAGGCGTAAGTATCACCAGGGCACCAGGTGTCCGCCCTGACCCATGCGGAGTCGAAACTTCCTGGGGAATCATCTCCAAGGCGTAAGTATCGCCAGGTGCACCAGGTGTCCGCCCTGACCCATCCGGAGTCAAAACTTCCTGGGGAAGTCATCTCCAAGGTGTAAGTATCACCAGGTGCACCAGATGTCCGCCCTGACCCATGCGGAGTCGAAACTTCCTGGGAAATCATCTCGAAGGCGTAAGTATCACCAGGTGCACCAGGTGTCCGCCCTGACCCATCCGGAGTCAGAACTTCCTGGGGAAATCATCTCCAAGGCGTAAGTATCACCAGGTGCACCAGGTGTCCGCCCTGACCCAT